>LR753735.1:11240-45009 GCA_902729485.2 Mus minutoides | reverse complement strand
ATTTAGGAGTTCTCTGGTGGAGTTTTTGGGGTCACTTATATATACTATCATATCATCTGCAAATAGCAATAATTTGAGTTCTTCCTTTCAAATTTGTATCCCCTTGACCTCCTTTTGTTGTTGAATTGCTCTGGCTAGGACTTCAAGTACTATATTGAAAAGGTAGGGAGAACGTGGGCAGCCTTGTCTGGTCCCTGATTTTAGTGGGATTGCTTCCAGTTTCTAGACTACCCAAGATACAATTTACTAAACACATGATACTCACGAAGAAGGAAGATCAAAATGTGAACACGTCACCCCTTCCTAGAATTAAGAACAAAGCATACATTGAAAGAGTTAAAGAGATCATGTGTGAAGCTGAATCCAAAGGATGGGCCCAACGACTGCGGCTGCCAGGGATCCATCCCACAATCAGCCACCAAACATAGACACAATAGCATATGCCAGCAAGATGGTGCTGAAAGGGCCCGGATATAGCTGTCTCGGGGGAAAATATACCAATGCCTGGCAAACATGGAGGTGGAAGCTCACAGTCAGCTATTAGATGGAACACAGGGTTCCCAAGGAAGAAGGAGCTAGAGAAAGTACCCAAGGAGCTGAAGGGGTCTTCATCCCTAAAGGTGGAAGAATAACCATGAACTAACTAGTACCCCCTGAGCTCATGACTCTAGCTGCATATATAGAAGAGGATGGCCTAGTTGTCCATCAGTGGGAAGAGAGACCTCTTGGTCATGCAGACTTTATATGCCCCAATACAGGGGAATGCCAGGGCCAAGAAGTGGGAGAGGATGGGTAGGGGAGCAGGGCTGGGAGGGGGGAGGGTCTAGGGAACTTTCTGGATAACACTTGAAATGTAAATGAAGAAAATATCTAATAAAAGAAAAAAATTAAAAACAAAAAATAAACAAACAAAAAAAAAAACCATCAACTACAATTCTTTTACATCAGTGGTTCTCAACCTTTAGATCATGATCCCTTTGGACTTGAACAACCTTCTAAGAGGAGTCACATATCAGATATACTTCATAACATATATTTATGTTATGATTTATAAGAGTAGCAAAACATAGTTTTGAAGTAGCAATGAAATAATTTCATGGTTAGGGCCATACAACATCGGGTAGGAATTGTGTTAAAGGTCCAAAGCATTGGGATGGTTGAGAACAACTGCTTTATATTAACATCCTAACCGTTGCATCATTTGTATTTGGTTAATTTCAAATTAGACCATAGTTAAAGCAATGTCTGTGGTGATCTTAGTGAGAGTGACTCCCTTAAATTCTTATGCTCAAACTTTTGGTTCCTAGTTGGTGGAACTAATTCGGAAAACATTAGAAGGTTTGGCTTTGTTTAAGAACTTATGTCACTGGAGGTGAAATTTGAGGTTTTAAAAGCCCAGCCCAATAATTGTCTGTCTCTGGTCAAATGTATGGGTCAAGATATAAGTTCTCACTTACTGCTTTAATTCAATATGAGCCTGGTCATGTTCCCCGCTAAGAAAATTGTGGACTCACCCCCTGAAATTGTAAGCATAAGAACCTAAGAAACTATGACTATCACAATTAGAGAATGTGTTACTTTGCATACTAAGAATAGCTTGATTTATGAGGTCAACATGCCACTGTGCACAGAATATTAGATGCTACACAGATAATTTCTATCCAATGAGTTTTGAAAAGAAAAATATAAATGCATACTAGAATTATGTAATAACATTTCTTTAATAGAACAGGTAAATTACAATATAATCTTCACCATACTATCAATTTGTATTTAGAACAAAATAGTTTTATTGTCTCTTTTCAAAATTTTAAATAAATTAAAACTGTATAAAAACTTCATTTTGTCCAGGCTGTTTACATTTCAGTTGCTCCACAGCCACATGTCTTCAGTATACAATAGGTAAGATGGAAGATACTTTAATTGAGCCTCTTGAGGTTTCTCTATGAAATACACAATAAAAATTCTAAGGCTCAACTCTCAGCTCTCCAGATGCAAGGGTATGTCTATCCATCTAGTCAAATCCACCTAAGTCTGCACCCAGAAATGGATTACACAGGGGAAACATGAAACTTGCAAGCAGCTTCTTAGAATCTTGGGACTTCTAAAGGTGATACCTACATAATAAAATCTATCCTCTAATACAGCAGATTCTCTGCTATTATTCCTGGAGTTGGTCTTGAACACTCACTTTGCGACCTCTATGTCATCTAATCCTAAATTTACTAGAGTTATCGTTGCTCAGTGTGATACCCATCTACATACACATCAGTGTAGAGTTTTCTACTGCAATATGAAGGCCCTTTACCCAGAGGATGGCTATAAAAGACTCTTCACAAGCCCAGTGTTAAAAGTAAATGTCTTAGTAAAAGGCTCTGAGAGCAATATCAGAATGTGGGAAATTCACTGAAAGTGAAAAGCCTTGAGAAGTTCCAGTTATCAAATTCAT
This sequence comes from Mus minutoides, assembly GCA_902729485.2. Classification (NCBI taxonomy): domain Eukaryota; kingdom Metazoa; phylum Chordata; class Mammalia; order Rodentia; family Muridae; genus Mus; species Mus minutoides. The sequence continues at coordinate 42,560 of LR753735.1, read as the reverse complement.
TCTTTAACCCATATCCTGTTTCTTTGACTCATATTTAAAACTCAAAATAATGCCTTCCAAATGTGATTGTTGGCAACTAAAATATCATTAGCATTCAGACTTCTCAATTGAAATTCAATTACTCTTTGAGTTTTTTATTTGTAACAGAAAAAGAAGTTGAAGAGAGTTAACACACATTTCTGGAAAAATCTACTACCAGAAGCTGTGGCCTATTAAATAATAATAAAAAAAAATCACAGTGAAAAATCAGTACCTTCTTGGTCAGAGAGGTCCAAGAATCACCAAAAATAAAGCACAGACAGACCCTGCCATATCTCTTGTTTTCTAATCAGAACTAGATGATAAGATCCTACTGATGAAAACACACAGCATGGATGGTTGATATAACTCAAGCAGGAACTGAACTGCAACAGCTGAAGTTTCTTCCATCATATGAGGGTCTACTCAGTATACTATGGATGAAAAATCTTTAATGGACATATCCTGATGTGAACTCCACAATCTATAAGACCTGCCAAACAATATGGAGATAAGCAACTACTTTAAAAAAAAAAAGTGGATTTGATACCAGAATTACAAGAGAGATCCCATGTCTTGTACTGTAAACCTGGTCAAGAATCCATGCCCAAATCAGCTAAGATGAAACAAAACAAAACAACAGACCAATATCTGTGATAAAGATATTTGCCAAAATTCTTGATAAAATACAAGCTAACTAAAAATACAAGCATACATCAAAAGATTCGACCATGATAAAATTGGGATTATCCCTGAAACACAGTGATAATTCAGCATATGTAAGTCAAGAAATGTAATAAATTGTAATAAAATGGGTCATAAACAAAAAAATAATCACCTGACCATCTCACATCTCAATAGATGCAAGAAAAAAATATTTGACAGAATTCTTTATTGCTTTCTGATTGATGTCTTAGAGAGAGTAAGGAGGGTAGAACATACTTTGGCATTATATAGGTTACAAACCACAAAGCAAAAACCACAAATATTACAAACTGAGAAAATCTCATTGAAATCAGAATTGCTCAGGGGTATCCACTATCCCCATTCCTTTCCCATATGGAGACAAAAGCACTAGCTGGAACTCTAACAGAAGGAAATAAAGAGACACAAACAAGAAAATAAGTCATGTTATCTCTGTTTGTAGATGATGTATGAATTCACCCAAAGTCCACCTGAAAAACTCAAAAGAAGATTAACAAGTACAGCAAAGTGGCAAGATGCAATATCAACTTCAAAGACCTTGTAGCCTTTCTCTACACCACCAACAGACACTCTGGGATATCGAGTTTTATGTCAACTTAACCAAGCTAGAGTTATTTGGGAACACTGGTTGAGAAAATATCCCCAAGTGATTGGTCTCTGGGCAAATGTGTTAGGCATTTACAGCATTAATGATTGATGTAGAAGGATCCAGATCACTGTAGTTCCTCCCCTGGACTGGTGGTCTTGAGAGCCATAAGAAAGGTGATCAGAAATGCCATGGAGATGAGAAAAAAGCTTCATTCCTCCATGTCTGCTACATTAGCTCTAGTCTCCATGTTCCTTTCCTGCTTGAATTGCTGCCATGATATCCCTCAGTGATAAGTTGTGATCTGAGCTTTATAATGCTGATCTGAACATTTTCTTCTTCAAACTGCTTTTGTTTATTTCAGTTTTGAGGGTTTTTTTGTTGTTGTTTTTTTGTTTTTGTTTGTTTTGTTTTTTTTCTTGAGTTTCAGTTACCTTGCAAGTCTAACATCCTGACATTCAGACTTGGTCTCTGCAAGCTTTCTGAGACAACAAAGTGCCATTTTCTCTTCCTCTGTATAAAGAACTTACTGTTATTTCCTGTGTATCATATTCTTTTTCTGTCTACGCTGTGTCTTATAGAAAACTGCAAATGATGACTTCTAAGCCTTATATTTAAATGGAAAAGAAAGTCTTTGAACTTTAGGATACTTTTGCACAAAGCCAGACTTTCAAGCTAACTTTTAAGGAAAAGAAACAAAACAAACAGCATCCCTTTCTCCCCAAATCTAAATGAAACATAAAACTGAAAATGGCCTATTTTGTTTAAGAATATATTCACAGTAAAATCCTGAAGACAATGATGCTAGGAAGCTAAAGGGGGTGGGGGTGACTAACAGGGACAATAACAAAAAACATGTCCTCTATTTCATGGGGTAAAACTTCATTCCCTCTAAGTGTGCACTTAGCATTACAGAAGAATCAAAGTCTTGGGATCAGTTAAAGAAGATTAATAGAGTGAACAGGATTAAGAAGCTGCTGTCTGGAAACTGATGCTTTTTAGTTAAAATATCTCTGAGCAGGATTGAATGTATTATATAATACTTGATATGATATTAGATGCATTACAGTAAAATTTGAGGGAGACCTCAAATGTCAGGCCTAATGCTATAGGTGACTGATAGTCTTCTTTTCCCCCTAATCTCCCTGCTCATACCCCTTCCTCTCCTTTTCTTTAAGGCCACTTATCTTTCTCTACTCAAAAACATCTCAAACCTCTCTAAAATATTCAAAGCCTCTTTGAATTATCCAAAGTCTCTCTAAAACACCAGTCTTTGTAAAATTCTAAAATTACTCTAAAACCCCAAAGTCACTCAAAAGTTAAAAGTCTCTCAATAGTAGTATCCTATAAAATTAAAAATATATATACAATATCCAGTTAATTATAGCAAGGCAGCTCTTAACAGTGTAAACTCCTCAGTGTTTGATTCTCTAAACCCATTCATAACCCTCTGAGCACCAAATGTCCTTTTCCAGTTCATCCCACGGTAATAGCCTCTCCAAAAGGGACTTTACAAGTAACTTGGCTGTGCCTTCAACAGCAGACTTCCATGGGATCCCTTTGAGAACTCTATTCTTACTGCACGGTATCCAGCCTCAATTTTTATCTATGGCTCTTTAGTCCTGAGGATTTCACTACTACTGAGGCTTTACATTCATCAGTTACCTCTGCAGGCTTTTTACAGACCCAAGCCTCAGCTTCTCTTCATGACCCCTTTGTGCCTTCAAAGCAAGTACCAGCTGGGAAACTTTTATACATTACCAAGACTGAGTGCCAGCATGAAGTACAATCTTGGCCATTTCTGGAACACAGTTTCTGTGTGTAGGCCCTGAGGATAAACTGTCTCGAATTTGCTATACACTGATTGCTTTTTAATCATTACAAATGTCATGTTAACCAGCATCAAAGCTGTTTCACTAAAGAAAAGTTTCACTTCAGTAATGCTGGCCTCTTATTAATCATGGCTGATTTTGCAGGCCTAGCTGATGAAAACCATATATATATATATATATATATATATATATATATATATATATATATATATATATATATATATATTGATTTTTTGAGACAAGGTTTCTCTGTATAGCCCTGGCTGTCCTGGAGCTAACTTTGTAGACCAGGCTGGCCTCGAACTCAGAAATATGCCCGCCTCTGCCTCTTTAATCCTGAGTGCTAGGATTAAAGGCGTGCGCCACCACGCCAGGCTCTTAAATATATTGAATGCCCACCAACATAATCATTAATGGCCTATCAAAATTCCCTGTGGAACTTCCCAAGGCAGGCCTCAGCTATCTACACTGCTCTCAACATCCCATGTTCATTTCACTTAATGAGTTTTCCAGCCAAAACCACAAAGCTGTTCCAAAATCTTCTAAAAACCATGGTCAGGTCTGTCACATCAATACCCCCAAATCTGGTACCTATATGGTACAAATCTGGTCTGAATAATACCTTAGCTAGTATTCTATTGCAAGGAAACAAATGTCCTGTGTGAAGAAGAGGCTAAGGATATCATTCGGTGTGGGCATCAGTATCTGAAGGAGCTACATTTCCTTAAGTCTACAGATCCAGGTCCATGTGCTCCTGGTGTCTTTTACTCTAATAGCAGACAACCTTGTGCCTCAGGGCTTCCTGTTTCTTCTGCAAAGAAAACCCACAGCTTTAATAATGAATATAGTTTAAACCCCAAATACACAAAACCCTTCATTTAGATGCAATTGTGAATTATTAATTGCAAGTTAAAATTCAAATAAATGCTCAATTTATGCTTTACATTAATTTTTAAAAGTCATATACCTATAAAGTATAGCCTTGTATATGCTTGTTTAGCCCTCTGGGAAGCAATAAATTATTAATAGAAATAAGAAAATAACTAAAAGTAACCAAGTAGCATTTCTCTGTAGTCCTCAGATATTTTTCTTGAATTCAAGGGATATTGGGCCAAGGACACAGGGATAGTCAGACAACTTCCAGATGAATTTAAAACTTGCTGTATCAATTGATATTATTCAAATGAGGTCATATGGAAAAACTTTGTCAACTATTTCCAAATTTGGGTTAGATGATGACTGCAGGCCACTGGAGACCAGATGCTACTCTGGGAGATGTATTAGCCTTATCACTAAGTCAATCATCAGTATCTCCTGTCCTAATTAAGAGTGAACAGAGAGGCATCTAAATAAGTACATCTATGTGCTCCAAACCTGATTTTAAAATCCAGGGCAAAATGCATCTTGGAAAACTTTGATTCTATCTAAGCCATATGAAAAGAAGTAACTTATTAATGTAAATAATAATTTGTTGCTATGGACTAGATTGCATTATCCTGGCTTTAAGGTTGTAGAGTATTTTCAGACCATGTTGTAGCTGAGGACTATCAACCTGGTTTTGTTCTCCAAAGCCCTTTATTATTTAGTTCTCTGGCAGCCTCCCCTGTTGATTGCTCTACTATCTCTTGTTTTCAGTTTGGGAGATTGGCAGAGACTTTTAGAAAAAAGGTGACATTTTAATAGAATTCTAAAAGATTGGAAGTGGCTCTATCTAGACCTCTTCTTCAGTAGTATTCTGGTAAGTTTAAATATATTTGTCACAGAGTAGCCATCCCAGTTTTTTTGACACACATGAATGGCATGCTAGATTTATCAGTGTTATTGCCAAAGTTTGATTGTGTTTGATACATAATACACACATCAAACCTCATGTTTGCCTAGTTTTCACCAATTTTTTCTTATAAAAAACAACATTTAATTGTGGCTGGCTTACAGGTTCAGAGGTTCAGTCCATTATCATCAAGGTGGGAGCATGGCAGTATCCAGGCAGGCATGGCACAGGCAGAGCTGAGAGTTCTATGTCTTCATCCAAAGGCTGCTAGTGGAAGACTGACTTCCAGGCACCTAGGGTGAGGGTTGATTGTATGCCCACACCCACAGTGACACACCTACTCCAACCAGGCCACATCTCCAAATGGGTTTTCACCAAAATTTTAATTCCATCAGAATGTCTTCCTTGGGTAAATAGATTAGATTTATTGATTGATTGATTGATTGATTGATTGATATTTAATCACAGATCAACAAGTCCATATTTAACATTTAAATTTATAGTGAATGAAAATATTCTGCATTGTCAAGAATAACAAATTTGTTACAAATGCACTAATCAAATTCAGATCTTTGGTCTAGCATAAACCACTGTGGATATTCTAAATATCTCCTTGGTACCAGGTGATAGTTGACAGCACACCAAAATGAAATCCTTGCTTCTCTATAGCCTAACAGTAGATCAGAAAAAAAAATTGTCAGGATATCTGTTGTTATTAGCAAAAGTCATAAAAATTTACCATGTATATGTGGTACAGATAGAAAAAAAACTATAAGTTTATTTTTAGGAGTTCCAACAAGACTCTCTGTCAGTTTTTAAAATACTACATAACAGAATAATCAAATAGTGAGAGTCATAGACAACCTCTTTTGAAGTACACTTGGACTACACCCCCCAAAAGGAAAAAATAACCCTCAAGATCAACATGGAGAAACACCTACCAGTAGTTTACCTCTCAGAATGGTTATAAGCAATGACTTCTCAAATCTGAAAAGAGAATGAACACTAGCAAGTATGATAACTGAACTATTAAGTCAAAAATGTCTTCATGTTTTATAAGTCAGTTAAAATAAGAGATGAGAAACTTGAGTTATTTGCAGCTTAAGAAGAATCAAAAGCTTGTGCTGTTGTAGGACATCAGGAGATAAGGGGGAATGCTGTGTGTGAGTATAATAACCATATTTTCAGTTTCATTTTATTTTAATGTTAGGAAAATTGCTTTGAATTATGTGGTATTCTATCTCCTTGACAACTTAGCAAAGTTGTTTTTATTCTATTGTTTATCTTAAATTTTAATACAGAGTCAATGGATTTGAAATTCATGCTTCAAAAACTACAACACATGTGTATAGTGTGCAGTAGTCCTAACTCCTTTATGTGTGAGGTAGTATGCTGCTTGGTGTGACACCTAAGGTGCCCAGGTACCTGATAGTATCATAAGGTCAAGTCTAGTAAAGAATAGGGCACCAACATTGTCTTAAAAGCATTCATTTTTTTTCTAGAACCAGATTAGAAAAGGTTGGTTGAAGGCTTCAACTTGTGTTATAAAACCAGTATCATGGATTGATTTGACTTACCAGCCAACATCAGCTGTAGAGACAGTAAGTCTATAGGATCTCTGGTAAGCAGTTACTAGACCCTTCTTAGGAAAATAGTTTTGAGTTTCTCATTATTGTAAAGAAGAAAATGCGAATAAAAAAATGCCAAATTACAACATACATGAGCTGGAAAGGTATAGAAATATGAAATCTCCTTGCAGGTTGGCCTTCTATATTCAATCCCAAAGTGTGAAAGGAACTTTAACACTCCTACAGCAAGACTAGACAAGGGGCTGCAGTGATTGCTTTGTGGCAGAGCTCGCTGACCATGTGGCATGTATCCTGTGTATGACCCACAACACTACACAACAATAACTGTATACAAAAACAAATCAATAGATGGTTAGCAACTTTCTGAAAGAAAGAATGTGCCAAGTATTTGATTCTTTGTAGACAAGATGAAATTTTGTGACATTTTTCAGAACTTCATGAAGATATATGTGAAGCTTAAAATAATAGATATTTTGATACAGTGAACAAAGGTGGTTTTGTGTATATATATATATATTATATATAATTTGGCGACTTTTTTTCCAATTAGTTATTCATTCATGGTGCTATAAGGATTGAGCCATGGTGAAGAGAGTTACATTTCCATTCTAATTACAAATTTAGATCCTTTATAAACAAACTAAGATCTTAAGATATAATTCTCTCTGTCTCTCTCTGTCTCTCTCTCTCTGTCTCTCTGTCGCTCTCTCTCTCTCTCTCAGAGAATTTTTAAAATTATTTTGTGCTGTAGGAGAGGCCCTTGGTATTGTGAAGAAAATATGCATATGTACAGGGGAATGCCAGGGCCAGGAAGCAGGAGTGGGTGCGTTGGGCAGCAGGGCAGGAGGGAGGGTATAGGGGGCTTTGGGGATAGCAAATTTGAAATGTAAATGAAGAAAATATCTAATAAAAAGATTAAACTGTAAAAAAAAAAAAGCAGAAAACTTATTTTTATTAAATTGGTCATGTTAGCATTCTGTCTACACTCCACCCCACAGTTACCTGAGTTACCTGGCAAAAGCCAGGTGGGCCTGACCAATATAGAAGGGGCTGCTTGCCCTCTGCTCCCTCTCGTTCTCTCACTCTCTTGTTCCCTTGCTTCTCTTTTGCACTCTTGGCTCTTCCCTTTCCCCTTCTCTTTCCCATTCCCTTCTCCCTCTCTCCACATGTTCATGGCAGGCCTCTATTTCTCTACTTTCTCCCTCTCTCTGCCTTTCTCTCCCTCTACTACCCTCCTAGCTCCCCTCCTCATGCCTTGAATAAACTCCATTCTATATTATACCTCAGGGGCAAGGGATGCCTTGGCATGGGACCACTGAGACATCTCCTTCCCCCATACATCCATAGAACACATTCACCAGACATCCATAGAACATATTTTCTATCTCTTTATTTTTTTTATAAACACATCAATCCACATATGATTCCTAATATCAAATGGCAGACATAGTATAGTATAGTATATGGTAATCACATATTAGAACAGAAATTTTCCTTTTCTCTCCATGTGTAGTCTGACTTTGAGTGTCCTGCTTTATATCTCTTTTTCCTGAGACACTTTTTTCACTGAACCTTGAATTCATCTCGGTGCTGGACTGCATAGCCAATTAGCTCCCAAGACCATTCTGTCTCTTACATCTCTTCAGCCCTGATATAACAGGCCAGCCAATTAGCTCCAAGGACCATCTTCTCTCTGCACTCCCTCCCTCATCCCTGGGGTTACAAACACCACCATTCCTAGATTTCAAGCAGGTGTTGGGAATTCAAACTCAGTTTCTCATACTTTCCCACTAAGCAGGCTTCCTCACTGAGCTATCCTCACAGTCACTGAAAATATTCTTGTATAACAAGAGGTTTGGGAGTAAGGTGAATATGGGCATAGAGGTTCTACAGCAGATATCACTGTTGCTTTTCTGAGAAGAAAGTTATATTGTCACACCTTCTCTATCAAGCAAAAAAAAATCTGTCCTGTAGGCCACCTTGTGCTAGCAAAAGTGGCCTCTGAGGGGTGAAAGCCTGGATTAGGCAAACAGTAATACTGTGAGTCTTTAGCAATAAATAACATGTTTGTTTTTAATTGGTGAATAGTCCAGTGATTTTACTGGGTTTGGTGAGAACTCTTTAACACTTGAGCCTCTAAATCTAACTTGTTGAAATTATGCTTGATATAAGCCAATTTTTCATCCTTATTTTTACAAAGAGAGTGGACTCGAGATGCAAAAACAAACAAAAATGTAGAGTTGGCATTACATCAAACTAATGTGCCTCTCTAAGATATTAAACACAATGCTTTATCTCTTGCTCTGTAATTTAGTAGAAATATAATTAAAAGTAAAGGATGAATCTCCTGTTAATTTAAAATGTGCTCTAATGTGTTAACGTTTGTAGATCCTTTTCTGACCTTTTAAAGCTAAATGTAAGCATTTGAACATGCACATGGCTAATCATACAAAATTGTCATAGTTATTATGCAACTGTGAAGAAGTGTGAGCTTATCACAGGGAGGAAGGGTGGGTGCTTAGGCTAGTCAGATTGCCGTTTCATTTGTAATAAAAGTTACCAATGCTGGAAAGACATATCTAACCCCATGGGAGTGTGTTCTCTACATGCTGTCCCCAACATTACCATATAGATGGAGAAATAAACAGAAATGGAATTTACTGTCACCTGTTGAATTAAATTGTATTTGATTCTTTGGCAGCTTAAGATTTCTGCCTACTGAATGTCAAAGAAGAAAAAGAACATATATGTGCTCCCACCTAGAGGGTAACACCTCTAAGTCTATGGAACAGCCAGAGAAAATCACAGTTCTTTTTTAAAAAGCACAATTTGCTGGTGAGAAATACTTCCTATTATAATTGTGTTAGGTTCTTTGGAAGAAGAGGCAAAACAGAGATACTATATTGTTTATGAATTTCAATTTGTAATCTAAAGTGTTTGCATTCTCACTATTTCCTCAAAAGGACTGTTAAACTTGTAAGGTATGTCCAGCTTTGGACAGCATCAGAAGTTTGAGCTGTTGAAGGACATTGGCATGACTAGATAAAACAGGTCCATTATGCCTGAAGTGGTGAGCCTTTTTATAATGCGCAGTTTCATAAAGTGTGTATGTATAAATATATTTGAGTGAAAGTAGTAATAAAAAAAAGTATCCAAGCTTGTGGTGAGTTAACTCCACATTCTGTTCTGGAGTTGATTGAAACTCTCTGAAAGAGCCCAGTGTCATAAAGCAAATTGAAACTGAAACCAGGTCAGTGTGACTTAAGAGTAAGCTGAAATCAGTAAATTGCTATGTGAAAAAGATGTAAAGATGGATTTTTTTCCCTTTAAAAGTCCCAGAGTTACAAGATTATAGTGTATAGAGAAAAAGATAGATAGAGTAATGTCAAATGAAAGAGCACAGCTAAAACCAAAGACACAGAGATGGTAGCAGCGAATGATGTTGAAGACATTAATGAAAAATGTTTGTCATAGGAATAGTAAGTTTTGTGACTATCATAAAGAAAGACAGAAAAAGCATGCAAATGTAGCCACATGGGTTTGGTTTAGAAAGATTGAGTCACTGGAGCTTGTGGCTTTTTTCACTGCTCAACATTCTAGTTGGACCCTCCTCATCACTCACAACTTCAAATTTTTCTAAAGCTTTTATTATGCTTTAAAAATGCTACTTTGATGACTAAAATCCCCTGAAGCAATATGAGCTAAACACAAACAATGTTAGGGAAATAAAATATAGAACAAAATTAAAATATAAATTTTGAGTATCAGAAGAGATAGATTAAAAAAGAGAGAGAGAAGAGATAGATTCTAAAAGCTAGGAGTTCTTTTCTTCTTGGAGAAAGCATGGTGTAAGGTTACTACCCTGCTGATTTTATAGAGCAGAAACAAATATTTCCTGCTTAATCACACTGACATCCATCCCAAGATTATTTTCCAGAGTGTTTTATTTGCATCTGCACTTTTCTAGTAGAATGTCCAAGTTCATAAAGCATGATAATGAGCCTTTTGTTAATCACCAAGTAGGGACAATTGGGTCCTCAAGTGCTAAGATTTCGTGTTATTCTGAAGCAACTCCCAGATATTGCATAGCTCATGGGAAAAAAAAAAACATGCAAGTAATATTTGTAATATTTCCAAACAATGAAAAGTTTTAAATACTTTTCTATTTTTTAAACACCAAAAAATTAATTCTAAATTACAAAATTGCTAAATTCCTTAGAATCAGTGTTCAACTGAATGCTTCTCTATAAGTTCCTCAAGTTCTAATAAAAGTGGTTTTAAATTTCTTTTAGCAGGAAACTGTCTCTCTTTTATACAAGATCTTTTGTTGTAATTAAAACTGGCTTATAATTCTCAGTTTTTTCTGTTTTAGTCTTTAAGGGATGATATGTTGTGATTATAGACATACCCACCCTTACTGGTATCTGACTATCTCTTTCTGACTCTCTACCAGGTCTCTCTCTCTCTCTCTCTCTCTCTCTCTCTCTCTCTCTCTCTCTCTCTCCTATCTATGATCTATCATTGATCATGTTTGTGATATCTATGTGTGTGTGTGCATGTGGATATATGCACCTATGTAAGCACATGAAGAATTTAGAGGACAGTGGCTTTCTATCTAAATATATGTGTGTATGTATTCATACATGTATTTAGAAATTGGGTCTCTCACTTAAGCTTAACTTTAATTCAGATACTTTAACAAAGAATTGAGCTTCTAGGGTCCATCTGTCTGTGCCCCCATGACCCTGTGGTCTCAGCTATGACAAATTATTTTTATATGTGCTACATATTTTAATTATTTTTCTTACAACTGAGACATGAGGCATCTTTTTAATTGCAACTCTTACCTCCTGAGATATTTCTCAAGGCCCTGAGAGCCAGCATTTTTTTAAAAGCATATTATACCAGGCACTAGGCAAGAACCTTTAATAGTTATGAAATTATTACACAAATATAGAACTACATGTACATGCCAAGTTCCAATTAGCAATAAAGGCATTGTAGATTGAATTGAGATTGAGAAATATAAAACATTGACTTACCATTTATTAGTGTTTAATTTAGTACTATTCGGTTCAGGTGAAGTTCTAAGACCCAATTTAATCTTTAATGTTGCTAGCATTGCTGTATCAGTAACACAATCATCAATTTACTGAAGAAGAATTAGGGCCAGAGAGTGGTATATAACCTGTCTAGCATCACATGAGTATAAAACTAGAATTTGATATTCAGCCATTTCCCCCCAGAGGTAATATATGTTTTTATAACAATGTAATTCCAAATGCTAAAGGCCTCAAAAAGCACCTGGCAATACTCAGAGCTGATGACTATATTCTTAAGATGTCTACCTGATAGCATTTAGAGATGTAGAGCGCATTTCCTAAATGAGGATGTAGCTCTACTCAGACATCAGAACTAGAGAATACACATGGAAGCCTGAAAAGGAAAACCAATCAGTTCCCCCATTATGTCCACCTAAAGATCTGTATTCTCCTGTCTTATGCATGATACAGAAAAAAAAACCCTCTTTTATCTACTTACTGTGTTTTTGTATATTCAAACATAGTAAAGCATATCTCTATTTAGTAAATATTGCATTGCTGGAGAAATTGCCACAATTGCCAGAGAAGAAAGAGGGAACATAAAATCAAGAGCTCAGTCATCCTATGTTCAGAGAGTAAGTGAGTATCTACTGAAGCTAGAGGTTTAGAGCAATGAAAATAATATGAAAATTGATTATATTGCCCAATCAGGAAATATTCACTGATGCAAGAATGATCTCAAAAGAGTATCATGATAAAGATTTTACTCTGTGTGTACTACACAAATATATAATGCATAAAAGTGGTTGTAGGATCCCTCTCAAATCTATACTGTATGATATGAAGTTACATTAGTGGTAAAAGCATATAATTAAAAACATCTTAAATCTGAACTGTACATCCTCAAGTCAGGCCTGCCTCTGTTAGGAACATGTGTGGAAAATATTAGAAATTTATGACTTCAGGGAGAAAATGCAAATATGTGAAAATATCCTTTCTAGGATTTACCCTACCTGTTAAACTTTAACCATATTTCTTCTTTATGATTTAAGTTCATCATACTGTCTCTTATAGCACACACTGTATTTTTGTCATTATTTTATGATATATTTGTTTGTTGTTTTTATGTTAAGAGACAAAGTTGGGTAGGTACAGATTAGGGAGTATTTGAAGAAGTTGGAGGAAATGAATATGTTTAAAATATATTACCTAAAAGTGAAAAATAATTAAATAATTAAATTGTGATTTTCTTTTTGATGGCTATTCTTGGTTGTCAACTTGACTGCATCTATAATTGGCTAAAATCCATTTAAAAACCACACCTGTGATGGACTTTTGCTTAATTTGAAGTAGATAGATTCCCTTCTAATTTGAATCTTGAGGTCGAAAGACATATCTTTGGCTGGAAGCTTGTATAAGATGGAGGAAGGAAGCTTTTGGTCTTTGCCTACTTACCCTCACTTTGCTAGGAAGTACATTTGACATTAGAGTCTACTTCATTGGGGTTCCAGTGTATACTGAAGACCAGCTGAGATTTCCAGCCTTGTAGACTGAGCAAATACTGGATTCTTGGCCTTTCTATTCACAACCAACCATTAGATTGGACCTAAGCTTGTTAGTCATCATAGTAAATCCTCTTTATGTATATACAGAGAGATTCATGCTATAAATTCTATTATTCTAGAGAACAGTAACTAATACAATTACTTAATTTAATTTCCTCTCATCTTTTCTATTCTAATCTCCTTCTCTTCCCAACCAAACTGCCTCCTCCTATTTTGCCATTGTGTTTACATAAAAATTAATATAGAAAAACTTGCTGAGTCTTTTCATTGTTTCCTGCTAATCATTTCAGGTTTGCATCGCTTACCATTCTATATTTAAATATCAGAGGACTCATCCTAAGAAAAGATTCTCTCTCTCTCTCTCTCTCTCTCTCTCTCTCTCTCTCTCTCTCTCTCTCTCTCTCTCCTTTGTTAATTGCCTGGAACAATTAGGGGTTGGGGTCATTGGAATGGCAATCTCTGTTGGAATTGTTCAGGGTCTTTTTCAGGCAGCAATTTTGGTTAGAGGTCATACATGATACATAGAAGGCATATTCTCACAGAAGACTTTCTGGTCCTCTGGTGGTCTTACATCTTTCTGTGCCCTCTTTATAGATGTTTTTCTGAGCCTTGGGTGCAAGAATTGTGTTTACGATGTATTAATTGGAGATGACCACCACATAGTCATGTTTGGGGTCCATTTTGCCTAGTTGTAGCTTTTTACAAGTATTTTTCTGATGCAAAATGACAATTCTTTTATGAGTTAGATCTCCACCCCCTTCTGTATGTGTGCATTATACAGTTGTACATATGTGAGCAGATGTGAACACCTGTGAAGATACATGTAAAGTACAGACATTTTCATTGGTTGACTTCCTCTGTAACTTCCCATCTTGTTTTTTTGAATCATAATCTCTCATTTTACCTAGTGTTTTGACTACATTGCTAGGCACTAAGTTTCCATCATTCACCTGGCCATCAGCACTGAGTTTATAGACACACCACCATAGCTGGCATTTTTGCTGGGTGTTGAGGGTCTGTACTGAGCTTTTGATAATTTTCCAAGTCCTAGAATATTTCTTATATGTATTTATAGCATGTAGTAAATCCTCTATTAAATAGAAAAAATACACTATCTGTCTAAGTTAATATGTGAGAGCAGAGATGATGGCCGAACTCAAATGTTTATATAAAAGATTAAATATAATCACAGGCCAGTGAAAATGTGACTCTAAAAAATATATCTTAATTTTAAGAGCGATTGGACAAAACAGGCTAGATAAGGGAAAATAAAACACATGTTTGGTGTAATAAAGGACATTGCAAGACACAGCAGGTCATGAGATCTCTATTTTAACCAATAGTTTAATCATCTATGGAGTCAACTTTGAGTAGATAGTTGGAAAGCTTTGAAATTGTAAGTTAGAGCCTGGCTAGAGAAAGTAAACACAGGAGCCTCTTTCTGTTGAGCACATCTTATCCTAGGCCCTTTCTCTCTCTCTTTCTGTTTTCTGTCCACTATGAGATGAAAAGCTTCCTCCTCCTCAAGTTTCTGTTACTATGTTGCCCTGCATCAACAGTACCCCAAAATCAACAGCACACTAAAAGTTGCAAAACCTTGAGACAAAATGAGTAAAACCCCTTACACTTATTAATAACAGCCACAAAAATCAATTGTGACATCAGTACCAATTTTAAGAACCAAGAGTACCAGGTAAAATCTGCTTTTAAGAAAGAGTGCTGTTTTCACAATTTGTCCCACATCAAACCAAGTTCCGTGACTCAATTTGTCTCCTCTTTGAGAAACACTCCTACTTAAGTGCATAAGTGTGACATTTCTAAGGACACCTGTCTAAATTCCTGGTGTTATATGAGCTATCTAATTTTGTACAAAGCTAGAGACACAAAGAATCATTGTACAGAACCATGAGAAGCTTAGGATAAATGAATGAGGTGGAAGTTTCAGGGAAGCTTGGTGGCGAGCAATATGGATGAACTATTTGTATGTTACCCACAGGAAATAAAAGTTGAGGGAGGAAACACTTCCACAAAATATGTTAGCATAAACCTAATCAAAGAGACAAAATATCTCTAAGATAAAAATATTAATATACTGAATGAGGAATAAACTTGGAAATATAATTATTCAAAAACTCCTCACTTTCATGGACCACAAATTGCCTATTTTACAATAAAAATGCAAGGACATTTATTTAAACAAGTATTTTTAAAAGAATTATGTACACAGTCCTCAAAATTATTTGTGCTAAGGAAATATTACTTAATCCAGTTGCATTTGTCAGACAAGGAAGTGGTAAAGCAATGGTACCTCCATCCTATTTTGACAACAAGTAAATTACTCTTTCTATCTTTTATCATAGTAGATTGTTTTATTCTAATGCTCTTTATTGCAAGAGAGCAAGACATGCTTTTATTAACAGACTTGTGTTATTTTAATATTTTATGTACAACTTGACAGGCTAAGAGGAAAGGTTTATTTCTTCATTTAACACTGTTGAAATACAATTAATAAACAATTCCCACTACACAATTTAGAATAGGTCTTCTAATTTTTAATAGCTTCCAAACTTGATTGATTGCCTAAAGTTACTAGTACACCAAATATTTCTACACAGGATGAGAATGCTTATAATTTCAATTTTAGAATTTATTTTGGAGGTGTCTAATATATAAAATGTCTCATACTGTGCTTATGATAGGAACTGTCATAATGGAATTATTAAAATAGTTGTGTTATAAAGAATGGGGCAAAGATATATATGGAGATGGCCACTCTAATAAAGTAACAAATGAACACAATGTATCCTAATGGGAATTCCAGGAGCATTCTTCACTAACAAAGAAATACTACTTCATACGTTATTTTGAGTTTTAGAAGACCCATTCATAACAACAACAACAACAACAACAAAATAACTCTTTAGTAAGTATCATCATATATGATTTGTTATTAAAGAGATATAATAAAAGTAGCTACAACTACTGGCATGACAAGATAGACCCACAGACTTAGTAGTGGCATTAAGGTTATGGTAGCAAGTAATCAATCTCTCAGAGAAACCCAAACCCTCTGACTAGATAGTTCATTGTCCCTTAGGAATAACCAGACATTATGCAAAATGGATATAATAAATGATTTCTAATGACTTGTTGCTTTATTCATAAATCAGAACATATATCAACAATTACCAGAGTATCTTGTCCCTAGAGTATATCAGAGACAGTCAACTAGTCAATATTCACAGAATTAAAAAAATAAATATTGCTCACTAATAAACAGGACATTCATATAACACACTTCCCCAGAGATTTTGTGGAAAAGCAGGGTGGGTCAGCTAAAGATTAAAAGATCCAGAGTTAGTAGATAACTAACTCTAGTTATAGAGTTAGGAAAGTAGGAAATGGTGTTTTCTGGAAACAGTGAAACAGATACCCAAACAAACTCACAGGAGTTATAATACTGTGCACAAGACAGGGAAATGATCCAGCCAGTGAAAAATCCCCACTTGGAGCAGATCTACAGGAAATGCCACCAGTCTTTGAGGAGATATTTGTATTCATAACTTCTGGAAGAGAAAGGTTAGTTTTCTTTATGTTTGGTTCTTTAATACTTGTAAGTTGCCAGGCGTGGTGGAACATGTATTTAATCCCAGCACTTGGGAGGCAGAGACAGGCAGATTTCTGAGTTTGAGACCAGCCTGGTCTACAAAGTGAGTTTCAGGTCAGCCAGGGCTATACAGAGAAATCCTGTCTTTGAAAAAAAAAAAAATACTTGTAAGTTGACCTAACACCTGGTCAGCTCCAAATCTCAAAGGTAACTGGATAACACAAATTAAACTAGAGGGGGGAAAATAAATCTCAAATTTGAGTCAGAAGTGCTGATAGCATAGGGAGGGCTGAAAGGTTAGTGGTTAGGGAGTACATACATTCAAAATACGTTGTACAACATTCTCAAAGAATTATTCAAACTATCTCAAAAATATAAACAAACATTAAGAGTTAGTAAATTATAAATAATCTCATTAAAAACAAAGAAGTATAGCTAATGGGCCCAGTTCTCTGTAAGTCTCAAAGATGACAAGAATGATGTCCACTGATGTTACTCTATTTTCTCACTGTATTTTATTTGTAGTTTTCTGAGTTTCTCCCTTGCCATTAAAAATCCTAACACCTCTGTAACCCAGAATCCTCTTTGAACATTATTCTTTCAGGCCTATCCATGAAATAATAAATGAAGAGAGAGAGAGAGAGAGAGAGAGAGAGAGAGAGAGAGAGAGAGAGAGAGAGAGGAAAAAAGAAAGAGTAGAAAGACCAATGTCAGGAAGAAAAGAGAATAGAAACATTTTTAAAAGAAGAGGAAATGAAAGTAGAGACAAAGCAGAAGAAACTTTCATAACAGTGCCATGATAATTTAATGTTTTTGTTGCTACTTGGAATACTTCAGTTGAGCTTCAACAGGCTAGTGAGCTTTTTAAAATACGGCTGAACTCCCAGCAAAATTAGTGACAAGTATTGCAAGTATAAACAAATAGGTAGTTAGGTAGGTAGGTAGGTAGGTAGGTAGGTAGACTATAGATAGATAGATAGATGCATAGTCTAAACCCAAGACCATTGAGGAAGATTATTACATTATTGATTAATCTCAAGAATATGAAAATTAAGAGAGTTTATATATTTAAGATATTGTATATTTTAAGATCAGGTGTATGTAGAATGACTCCACTATAACATCTAAAGTTGATCATTCTAAACATAGACACACACACACACACACACACACACAGATGCACACACAATACAAAATCATCTTAAGTGTTACAACATTAACAAAGGTTTCAATACTGAAATAAATATCTTCATTCTGTTTCATAACAAGTTTCCAAATCCAGTAGCTAAGCACTTCTGTTTCAATTGCTTATGACTGCTAATACTTCAAATATAAGATATTTATCTCATTTTCTTACCTTGCATTAGTAGAGAGACTATAAGGCAAAAGTTCCACAATAAAAATTTATCCACAGAATGAAAGAATTGATTTTTTTCTAACCCTGTCTTAGTTGAGGAAACTAGTATAGTTTCACGCAAATTGAAGTGTGTGTTCTGCTTCTTCAGTCTGGGTACTTGCGTATCTCAGCAATGACTCTGACCTTAAAATGACACTTCTTTATTCTACACATACCAGAATGACACCCAAGACACTGTGTACACTTCAACACTCCTTATTCATCTAATGTATGTGTGGAGTTTATTGATTTCTTAAATTAATTAACTCTGCACTAGGCACCTTTTGAACTCTATCTTATTTATAGTTATTGGGGCCATTTGCACAAAGCAACATCCATTTCACTAATAGAACAACAAGCCAATTTAAATTTGGAGACATTTTCAGAATGGTGAAAATAATATGTCTTTTGTTCTTCAAATAGATGTGGCACACACTGGGTTCTCTTTGAAAGGATCTGCAGTTATATTGATATTTTTGATCCGCCTATATTGTGTGAAAGAATATACTTCTTAATATATTTTTATTGATAAAATGGCATATACATTATATTTCCAGCTTAATTTTCAAGGATGAGTTCCAATATTTTCAGTGTTTTATCCAAAAATTACACATTCAATGGGTGGTTATCTGCTGCAGTGGATAAAATCCACAGCATGCACCTCTGTGTCCCAGTATTTGACTCAACTTGACATTTAAAATACTTCAGATAAAGGGAATAGTTAATGACAAAAAATACATCTAGATGTCCATTACTACTCTTTGGTTTCTTCTATAGATACACACCAAACATGATGTTCTGCTGTTGCTAAAAAAAATCTCAACAGGAGTGCATACATGTTAATTTGTCCAAATTAAGTTTTCTGAGGCATTTCCTGAGGATGAAGGTATTATATGTAACATGTACATGCACCTCCAGGTGTAATTCTTGTTACAAACATTAACTTGACACAAAAAATAAGGAGATCGCTAACGTAAATTGATGAATTTTTAAATACACAATAGACATGGAGTCATCAAAAAGTTAATGATAAATATTTTAAATGGGCTACCTAATTTAATGGAGGTCACAGGACTAAGAAATCTACTACATCATTTTTAAGTGAGTCATGTATATAAGAAATAAAAAAGGATATATAAATGACGTTTCGAAGAGAGCAAATAATTGTGAAAACAAGGGTGGCAAATTAAATTTTACTTCCTTATTTCTACCATAGTGTTTTCAGAACAAAATTTACAAGTGGCTCTTAAACTTTGGGTTGACTAAAAGATACTGTACATAGACAGATATGTTATAATTACCTAGAATATTTTTCAATGTAAAGAAGAAACACATATATGATCAACAGAGCTTAGAAAAGCAGATAAAGAAATTAAATAATCAGAATGTCTAATAATCTATTTGAGTTTGAAACAATTCCTTTATTATCCAGACGCAGAGGGAATGAAAAGCAATATAGGGTTAAATTTGAGCTTAATTTGCAAAATCAGGTGAACATTGTTTAATTAAAATTGAAAAGACTCAATTAAAATAAGTAGTATTTTTGATCCTGCAATATTAATTTATTCAATAAATGTATACAGGGTATGAGCCATTTAATATTAACTATTGGTCTGTTTTGTTCTGTAGTCTATAAAGATTAACTAGGTCCACATGTGTAATCATGGAATTAGAGATGTTTTTGAGGCTGAATGGATCAGCAGAGGGTACACAATTAAGAAAATGATGAGTCCCTCACACTTGATTGACAACTAATAGTTCAGAAGTAAAAATGTGGAACTCTGTAAGCCTTATACCATTCTTTAACTGATTGTTGATAAGGGGCCCATGCAGTAAATTACAGCAAAGTGAGATGATGACTACAGTAGTTGTATATCTAAAATATGCCATTCCAGAGCCCTCACTCTATCTTCAAATTCTTACATAATTTCCATCTACTCTTTGCAAAGATTTTTGACCATTAGTGGGGATGGGATTAGTCTTTTATTTAGGAATGGGTCCACATCCATCACTTATATTTTGCATCTTGAAGAATCATATGTGTGTGCATTTACCACTGTTCGCTGTAAGAAAAAACTTTTTAAATTAAGACTGAGAGCCTCTTTTCTCTGGATACTAAGCTGCTATGTCAATTTAACCCTCAGAAACATGTGACGCACATGGGTATACTATCTCTTAATACCTTCGCTCTTAGCTCAGGGTGAAGCACTGGTCAGGGGTACTCCAATCCTATAGAGGGATCTTTTTCTCTCTTCAGGGAGCAGGTTCTTTCTCATTAACCAATCAAGCCATTATTGCACATCTGGGCATAATTTGTTTTCCAAATGTATTCTTTATACTCCCTGTATTCAGGTTAGTTCCCACACATCTCCTGCTCTCATCTGCCCAACAGTCTCATGATCTTCCTTGCCTGAATTTGTCCACAGACACTCCCCTTCTTTACTTTATTAAAGCAATATTCTACTATCGCCACTCCTTAAAAGGTAAGTAGTCTATTCACTCCATCTCCACACCCACCTTGTTTCCTGGCTTAGAAAAATTGCTCATGTTAGCCAAACCCTCCAAAAGAGTTCAAACTAGGAACCTCATATGGGAAATAATTTTTGGTGTTTGTCCTTTGGAGCCTAGGTTAACTCATTCAGAATGGGTTTTTGTTTTGTTTTGTTTTGTTTTGTTTTGTTTGCCATCTATTTTTTAAAATCTAAAACTGCGTAATCCTGTATTTTGCATATATACCACAAAGTTATCCATTCAGCATTGTGGAACATCCAGGCTGTCTCCATTTCTTGGCTGTTGTGACATGAATGTGCAGGTATCTCTGTTGTAGTGTATGATATTATCCTTTGGGTACATGTCAGACCATGATATAGCGGGCTCCAATGTCAGTTTTTTCTATATCTTTTGAGAAACCTCCACATTGAGTTCTAAAGTAGCTGGACTAGTTTATATTTCCAACAAACCATACATACAGGTACTGTTCACATTTAAATAACGGTTGGACTTTATGATGTTCTTCAAATCTGTTGCCACACTGGGGCTTTTTAGTTCTGTTGTTGCTTCTTTGTTGGAAGACACGGTCTCAGTATGTAGTCTTGGCTATCCTGAAATGTCCTATGTAAACTAGGCTAGCCTCTAAATCATAAAGACCTTTTTGTCTCTGCCTCCTGGCTGCTGGAGTTAAGGGCAAGTTTTATTGCACCGCCCTGTCAGTTTTGTTTTACAGAGCTTTACAATCTCTACACTATGGAGATCTTAAGAGACTATGATCCTTTCCTAAACATACAAATTTTTCTTGCTAAGTGACACACAGTTGCTTTTCTAGCTATTGGGAAAGTTCAACTTACAATGATTTGAGCCAAAGGTTCGATCCCAACCTTAGCAGCACTGAACTCTCTCAGAAGTATTCTACACAAAGCTGTGTTATAACTGCATGCCTAAGGGAGAGCAGATCTTTGCTGCACAACCAGTAATTTATTATAGTAATTAAACAAAAGATAATTCTACTTTAAAAGCATTAAAAGGTGAAATTATATAAAAGTAAATTGTCTAAGTAAACATCACACTACCAACTAGAAACTCATTCTGGAACAAAACCTATGTAACTTCCCCACCTTAATGAATGACTAACTCCCTCAATTATTTTTACAATGGTTTATATGCTAAAAGTGCCCACCACTACTCCTCCTGTAATCTCCATCATTCTATCATTCTTTTTTTTTATCATTTCTTTCTTGGTCATACAGCTCTGATTCTGCTCAGTTACCAGATCATTTCACATTTAGAGAGAACTGAAGATCAAGATTCACTTAAGAAATCTTGGCATGATAATGGACATTAATCCCACAATATTAATGGCAACTCTCATGAGTTTAAATCCAGCCTGGTTTATATAGTGAGCTCCAGGTTTACACAAGTGATAAAAAAAAACTTGGTCTTGCGAAGATCATATGCCCTAGTACAGGGGAATGCCAGGGCCAGGAATTAGAGTGGGTGAGTTGGGGAGCAGGGCAGGGGGAGGGTTTGGGGGATTTGGGGATAGCATTTTAAATGTAAATGAAGAAAATATCTAATAAAAGAAGAAGAGAAAAAGAACTATCACATGTAAATTTTCTAGGGAAATTATTTACCATTATTATTATAAGTAGAAATTGCAATTCTAGGCTTCACATTCACTAAGCAGACACTTTAGCATTGAACTTTACCTGTCCATGGGGAAAATTCTAAGTGAAATATATAAGAAAGCATTTTTTTTCTTGGCTACCTTTGGACAATGTTATCTTAGCATGTTATGGTTGAAATGAATCCAGTCATCTAGAAATAAGGAGGAAAAAGGTGTGACTTAATGGTTGAGCTCCTTTTGCCTAGATTCACCCTTTCTCTCTCATCTTTCTACATGAGATAATACATATCATTGCTCATTGCCTCAGGCCTTCAATTACTTGTAGCATGAAAATGTTGCTCTGTTCAGAATGTCTGATGTTGTCCTTGGTTGCTCATCTGAAGAAATTCTCATTTGTACAATTCATGCCTTTTTGAAACAGTTTGTCCTTGTATAATTCTGTTTCCACCTGACTAATCTCCGCTCAGAAGCTTGTACAGAGAACATTCACAACTTCGGTGCTTCCATATCCATGTAAACCTTTCTTGTGGTCCACTGATTGATATTCACTGGCCCAAAATCCTATACCAAGCTTTAATGTCTTATATGTATGTATGTATGTATGTATGTATGTATGTATGTATGTATGTATGTATGTATGTGTGTATATATATATATATATATATGTATATATGCATATATATATATGTATATATAAATATATAAATCTGGAAGCAACTGATAAGATGTTGAAGTATTGATTTATCACTCTTCAAATACAAAAATTATTTCCTTTCATGTTGAAACATATTTGAATTTAATATAAGGATGGCCACTTAAAATGAAGGAAGATACAATGATTTCAAAAGATGAACCAGATGTTGTATAGGTTTTTTTCTTTTGACACAGTGGGGAGAGTGTCAGAGGCAGAAAATAAAGAGCAGACTTAAAGATATTGAAGATTTAACAGTGAGGTGATGTGGAAAACACTCTCATCAGAGTGTTGCAGACATGCAGCGGTCAGGATGGTAGACGCACAGCACTGCTGGACTAAATGGATCAGAGAAGCTCCTGGTCACTGCCAACTTCTCAGGACTTTCTACAAGTCACTAGGAGATAACTTCAAGAAGACTGGGGGTCAGGGATGGAGAGATATCTTAATGAATTGCTTCTCTCACAAGCATGAGGTCCTAAATTTGATCAGTAGAACATACATGAGAAGAAAGGTGTTCTGTGCTAACTGGGGAGCCAGAGACAGGTCCATCCTTGAGGCTCACTGGCCTGTAAAAATAATTTGTTCAGCAAAGAAGAGACTGTGTCTCAAAACAAAAAGTATAACTGAGGAATAACCATGAGAGGTTCTCTCCTCTACTTTCCACGTACATGCACATGTGTGCATGCACAAACACACACACACACACACACACACACACACACACACACACACACACACACACACACAGTGGATTAGTGGATAACAGAGGTAGACTTTAGGTCTGAGAGAATTTTCAATGCCTTAGCATTGACCTAACAACAATAACACCACTGCCATTTAAAATATGCTTTTAACACATTTATACACATATTTTTCTGTTATTTATGTTTTTATATTATGTGAAGNAGATAAGAATGGGTCAATTCCCAGTCTTCTACATGATAACCGCCAGTTGTGCCAACACCATTTGTTGAAAATGCTGTCCTTTCTCCACTGGATAGTTTTAGCTCCCTTGTCAAAGATCAGGTGACCATAGGTGTGTGGATTCATTTCTGGGTCTTCGATCCTATTCCATTGATCTACCTGTCTGTTGCTGTACCAGTACAAGGAAGCATCTCCCAAGTTTCCTCAAATAATGTCACCAACTGGGAAACAAGTATTCAAATGTCCAAGATTTCTTCAAACACACCACACCATTGCATCTGGAATGATGATGTATTATTTGTAGACATGCAATGTTATTTGGTTGATAAAATAAACTCAACAACTTGTCTAATTAACCAGAAAAATCACCCCAGAGCAGCAAAGCATTACCAGGAAAAAGCTGTTAAAATCAATGCAATTGTGTGAACTAGTCCACCACATGATGCTTTCTCTCCTTTATGAGTATAAATGGTAGTATATGTCATTAAAGAAGCAGCAAGAGAACCTCAAATCTCCAATTTGTTGAATTCTAAAAATTATCATACTGCAGATGCAAATTTGTGCCTGCAACATTTTGCTGTTAGAAGAAATTGATCTCTGGGTGAATGACAATCCTCAAATGCGTAAGCTCTGAGGAGAGAGGACCTGGTACATATTCTCTTCCGGGTATATGAGCTTGTTTAGAAATAGAAGACACAGAGTTTCATGAAAAGTAGGACCGATTTAATTCATGATATATTGATTCTATTTCATAAATTGGCTCAACATATATTATCCATGTAATGCCCTTGGTGGTAGCTGAAGGAATCATAGATGATTTGCAGATTTAAGTTTTAAAGTACCATATCCAACATTATACCTTTACTCTGAGATGACCCAGTCTGCTGCTACTCAACAAAGAAAGAAGGAATCCGGGACTGAGTCTATTACAATCAGCTCTCATCAAACGAGCTTATGAAGCCCTAGTTGTGAGGCATTTTCTCAGACAACATTATCTTCTGACTCTATTTGCATTCTAAGTAACAACAAACTTATAAGCTCTGAACAAAGGTGTTGTGTTTTCATGCCCAGGAGCTTTACCTTTGCATCTGTATTTCTGTTCAGTTCTTTGCTGTTAGCTCTGGAATAAGCAGCACCTCTGACAATTCTAGCCTTGTGACAGAATGGTGGCTTTACCCTTCTCTGTTTACATGAAAACATCCATTTCATCTTGCCAATTATTTAACAAAGTATAGAAATCATCTGTAAATATGTAGTCAGACATTCTCAACTGTAACTGATCACTTGCAGTCCCATGCATCCAGCATCTCTGATCTTTCTTCCATGATTATACATGTCGTTTTCAGTAAATTAGTTATATAGTTGAACCTAATGTATTTGAAAATTATTATCATTGAATACAAAGAATATATGGTTCTGTGCAATACATATACAAGCAAACAGGGAAATATATGCCAAAAATAGGGAACTATTCAAAAGTTCATAGTGGGTACATTTGTTTGAGCATTTGGGTATTTTGTGTTTGTTCATATTTAAAACTAGTGTGAGTAAAACTAGTAACATGAGAAGCTCCTGACATGCTGACCTAACAATATTTATATTTGTGTTTTCACAATTAGAAATATATTTTTGTGAATTTAATATTTATATATTCTCTAAAATTGTAGTAAAATTTTCCATTACTTCTATTATTATAGAACTGTAGGTTTAAAACATGAATATAGAATTTATTTTAGATAGAATGTATACATACATCTTATTAACTTTTGTATAGATTTCTTCATGAATAAAATAAATGGTCATATATCAACTATAATTATATGTTGAAATATACTTTTAGTCTAATCACTATCACAAACACATTTTTAAAAGGATAATAAGACACATTTAACACACTCCTGTATTAGACCAAGTCTTCCACTGGGACTTTGCTGATTTATGGGCCATCAACAATTGAAATAAGTTTTATAAAACGCCAATCTCAAACTCAGATTAAATGACACTTTTGTTTAGTAAGTAGTTTTTCTCTTAATTTTAGGATCAAGAACAATACATCTATATGTGAGGAATAGAAATTTTTTTCTTTTCTAATTCATATTAGTTTTGTAAGCTATCATACGGATCTATTCTGATCAAGTCTCTAACTCTCTCATGATATTTACCCATGTGATGAAGAGGTGACTCTCTGAAATTTTGTGAGTTTTTTGAAAAAATAAATCTCAGTGGTACATACACTCACTAGGGAAGCCAGACACATAAAAATATTTTTAAGCACAATTTGTTGAAGAAACTGTGTTTTCTGCACTGTGCACATTTTTAAATCCTTGTCAAACATCAGATGGCTATAACTGTGGATTTATATCAATGTCTTCGTGCCCTTCCTCTATGTATCTGGTTTTCTGTCACCATTACCTTGTTTCTGCAAACATGGCTCTGTGGTAGAAATTTAAATAATATATTCCAATACCTCCCAAGCTGCTTACTTTCGTCAGAATCACTGTGATTAACAAGATTATTTGGGCCTTTTATATGCATGTTAATATGGTTTACTCTCTTCCTATAAGGAATGGCATTGGAATTTTGATGGGGATTGTATTGAACATGTAGATTGCTTCTGGTGTGATAGACACTTTTCCAATGTTATTCTTTCAACCTAATGGTCATGGGATGTTTGTCTATCTTCCATGTCTTCCTTAATCTCTCTCTCTCTCTCTCTCTCTCTCTCTCTCTCTCTCTCTCTCTCTCTCTTTTAGTGTTTTAAAACTTTCCTTAAAGGTGTTTTCCATTTCCTTGTACAAACTGTGATATTAAGCAGACCGTAATATTTTTTATTGGTGTATAGGAAAACAATTGGGTTTTGTATATTAGTTTTTTAACCTACAACTTTGTAGAAAGTGTTTATTGCATGGTAAGGACTTTAAGGCCACTCATGCATAGAAACACATCACGTGGAAATAAGAATCCTTTGGTTTCATGTTTTGTTAATTTTTTTCTCTTTATTTAAGCTGCCTTATGAACATGATTGTTCATATGCCGTGTGTGTTAACACAGACTGTGGGCTATGCCAGCTAGTGCTTCATGGGTTTTACTATTTAATATAGAAATTATTCATGTGCGATGCTTATAATAACAATGAGATTGCCACAAATTATATTTCAGCTAGTAATTATGTTAGATTATGCTAGAAAGCAAGTTCATACATAAAAATTAGTTTTAGTGAAAATGAATATTCTGAGTATACATTATTTTGTATGGTACATTGTGTTGATATGTCATGCTTATATTGCTCAGATATTATAGTTTGATAATGCATTATTTAATAATTGCAATGATTTTCTTAAGATGACTAGTACATAAATCATAAAAATATGTAATAATAAAATGGACCACAATAGCAAACATTTTAGAAAATATATGTGTAACTAGATAGATACCTCAGTGTGTTGTATTTGAAGAGATATGATTTGGAGCTGAGCACCCACATATGAAGCAGGACATTGTTGTTCATGTATATCCCCCGTGTTCAGGGGATGGAGACAGGAAAGTCACTGGGACTTGCTGACTTCCATTTGATCTGCAGGTTAAGTAAGAGCTTCTGAAGAGAATAAACAGATAGTGATAGAGCAGAATACCCAATGTCTTCTGGTCTCCAATGTCCATATGGGTGTGAGCATGTAAACACATAAAAAGTCCATCAGCCTCACTCTAACACTTAAAGATACATACTGATTATATCTATTGATTTAAGTAGAAATAATTTTTATTTTAGTGCAATATAGTTAATATGCAGAATAAATAAAATTGTAAATTTTTTTACTGACATTTAGGTCAAAGTTTTGGGAGGGCCGTTTGTTTGCATTGACTATCTACATAGGCCTTTGTTTCCATAAAAATTTGAAAGCTACAATAAACTGCTTCCACTAAAATCCAAATGTCACAAAGAAGACGACACCTCACAGAAAAATAAAAGTGAAGAGAGATGCCCATCTCTTGAGTTTATCTAGTCTTCCTTAGGCTATGTTTGATCCCCAATTGTGTGCATGTGCACACACACACACACACACACACTCACACACACATACAAAATCACACACAATCACACACATGCAAACACACACAGGCTTAAAGAATAAAGTTTCTGCTTGTTTAATATTTTATTTTTCTTCTTGTTTATAATGTTGGTCCATTGTTGTTATTGTTGTTGTTTGGTTGGTTGGTTATTGTTGTTGTTGTTGTTGTTGTTGTTGTTGTTGTCTTAGTGAAAACAATACACTAATATGGACAAATAATAGAGGAAACCACTATCTTCCCAATCTATAAGTAAAGCCATAGGAGCAAGAATAGGGATGTTACAGAACTCCTGCAATGACCTGGTCTCATAGTTACTAGGAAACACATAGTGCCCTAAAGTTCCACAGTAGTTTTAATAACACCAACCTAGGTACTGCCTTAGCATAGAATGTTCAATACCCAAACCATAGAAACCATAGCAATAGATACATTATTATTATTATTATTAGTAGTAGTAGTAGTAGTAGTAGTAGTAGTAGTAGTAGTAGTAGTATTTTGCTAATTAGAATCTGCAAGTTTTGGTAAAACCACTATCCTCCTGTCAAAGTTCTGATTTTCTAAGTAGACTTTAAGATGGAAAAAGAGCAAAAAATATGTTTGCATATGTTTTAATGATTCTTTTTTATTTTTTATGAGCCTTTCTCTGAGCTTGCTTCTATCTGCAGGGCTATAATGAACCTAACTAATCAAGCTGCACAGTGAGTAATGAGATCAAATGTAAAATACCTCATGAAAACAATGCTATTTGAAAGAAAATCAATTTGTTCATAAACTTTGAGAGTGTGTTTCTTGCAACAGATATAGAGCTGAAATGTAATACACTTGGTTTTAATGAACAGATCCTGTTGACTAAGCATGCCTGCAGAATAGCATAGCCCCAGGTGGAACCTGATCCCGTGGCTTTCTAGTATTCATTCACTGTAACATTAGTCTTCTGCCTTGTATGAGAATTGGGCCTGCTCCCATCATTTTTTTTTTTTCTTTTTCTGTTCGCAGATAGATAATGTCATTTGAGGGAATACAATAGTCTTGTTTCAGAAATTAAAACTGTCCAGTTTAAACTGTTAATTAACTCCACAATTTTCCTTGTAGGGATGTTTGTTTTTTGCATGCACAGGCAAATCTGGATTAGGTGTCAGGAAGCCGTCAGGGGAGCCAAAGACTACAGTCAGTCCTTCCCTTGTTCTATGTCAGCTATCTGACTGTGAGGTGAGCATGCAGAACATAGTTCTTTGTTTTGCTATCCTTGTTAATGAGGTCACTGTTATATATCCTGCAAAAGATTTTGTCCACATTATATTAATAATCCATGAGCAACACCTGCCTTAGATCTGCATCTGTAGGTTTCCGTTTTTAAAAACTTATGTTTAGTTTTTTTTAAATCACTTTAAAAGTAGTAAATCATTGAAAATCATATTTAACAGAAAATATTTGATGTGGCATGTTATTTAATTAACCATTATTCCTGATTCTACAAGCAAGCACATTTAACAGATGTCAAGCTAAGGCACCCACAACAACATACACACTATTGACTTTTGTATACAATTATTGACCAATCAGATCTAACTTACCATAATAACTTCAAAAGCTATTCCCCGATCATAAAAGTTATGCAGTAAACAAATTTCAAGTGCCAAAAGGAACAACAACTTGAACATTATTAAATACTTATTGGAACTAAACTTTATTTAATTTATTTTCTATGAAACATGTAGAGATATTTGCCAAGAGTTCTTCATTGTAATACAATGTACAGTTCATATTAAATGAATATTCTTAATATATGTAGTCAATCACAATTGAGAAGTTCTAATTGCATCCATGAAAGAGGCATATTCAATAAAGACCATATTTTCTTTAAACTTTAAAGTAATTCTAAAGCCAACATATTATTTTAGTACATTTCTTTTCTTTTAAATAATATTTCCTTACACAGATTTATCTAAGAATTAGAAATAATAAACAAAAAGACCAGTGTTCAAAATTCTACAATTTTGATTAAGGATTAGAATCAAAATTAGATATTTGAAATACTTGAGAAAGAATTTCATCCAGTTAATATCTATGTAAAACAAACAAAGTGGAAGACTTTACTCTCCCTAGTGTGCTCATGTCTCTATGATGCTAAAGCTATTTAACAAGACATGCTTTTCTATAGCAAAAGGAGAAATTTTTTCTCTGTTAATTTCTGTTTCTTAAAAAAAAAAGATGGAATTTTGTTAATTCTACTCTTTGCTGTAAATGTCAATTTTTGACAAATCTTGTGGCTTATAATCTTACTATAATACTATAAATATGCAAAATCTAGGACTAGGAAAATGCAAATCCGGCTTCATTAATTCTTCACATTCATAGAGATGCTTAATATATTGTTCAGAATAGTGGAGAAAAAGAGTTATAAGAAAGTGGCCTCCATTAAGGAACTTGGGCAAAGTGGAAAGCCTAAAAAAGAATGATTTAAGAAGCCCAAGTCTAGCTGGGCAGTAGTGGCACAGGCCTTTAATCCCAGCACTCTGGAGACAGAGGCAGGCAGACTTCTGAGTTCGAGGCCAGCCTAGTCTACAGAGTGAGTTCCAGGACAGCCAGAGCTACCCAGAGAAACCCTGTCTCGAAAAAACAAAACAAAACAAAACAAAACAAAACAAAACAAAACAAAAGGCCAAGTCTTCAAATTAATGTTACTGAAATGGTAATGTTAAAGATTGAGGGCTAGTACTGGTTCTCATGTTGACTCCTTCTAGAGTAAACTAAAACTCATGATGATGGACACACTTAGGCAATTTTCATAACTGGATTAATTGAAACAGAAGAACTCACCCTAAATCTGGGCAACACCTGATGCTGGCATCCCAAACGAAGCAGCATGGAAAAAGGATGCTTTGGTTTTCTGTCCACTGGCCCTTACTCTCATTGACAAGCTGCTCTGTCCTGCTCCTGCAGCCACTATTAGCCACTACCTCTTCAGGAGGCAAATGTAAATTGAAGATGATCAGCTATCCAGGAATCTTCCAAGATTCCCAGCACCAAATAAAGGGACTTTATCTGTGATGCTGAAGACATCTAGACTCATGGGCTAAACTACTGGAATCTTGGCATTTTAGCCATCAGATAACCATTGCTGTATAGTGAGACCACAGTCTTTAAGCTAGACTGGTAAATTCCCTAGCATATATAACACCTACACCTACACACACACACACACACACACACACACACACACACACACACACACTGAATATATATTCAGTTTTGTTCCTCTAGAGAATGCTGACTAACACCAAGCTATACCATTGTGATCTTTTGAAAGACAAGTTATACAAGAAGGAAGCATAGAGGGAGAAAAGCAGAGAAGAAATGAGGCAGAAAGGAAGAGGAAGTGAAGAGAGGATTGTATATT
>LR753735.1:0-10084 GCA_902729485.2 Mus minutoides | reverse complement strand
GTACCCAAGGAGCGGAAGGGGTCTTCAACCCTCTAGGTGGAAGAATAACATGAACTAACTAGTTCCCCCTGCGCTCATGTCTCTAGCTGCATATATGGAAGAAGATGGCCTAGTTGGCCATCATTGGGAGGAGAGGCCCCTTGGTCATACAGACTCTATATGCCCCAGAACAGGGGAATGCCAGGGCCATTACATGGGAAGGGGTGGGTAGGGGAGCAGGGCGGGGACGCGGGAGGGTAAGGGAAAATTTCTGGATAACATGTGAAATGTAAATGAAGAAAATATCTAATAAAGAGAAAAAAAATGTATGGAAAAGTAAAGAATCCAAAATCAAAGTGAAAAAAACAAAACAAAACAAAAACCCAAGACTCATTTTTAAGAAGTAAAATTTATATAAGTTGATGGCTGTAAATGTGCCTCTTTATTTCCATTCAAGACCTAAGCATAAGCCTGGCTCCTCTGGTCAGCTTTTTAACTTTAACTGTACCATTGTGTTATAAAGGTGATACCTTCTTCACAGCTCATGATATGATTGAAGGCTTCCTTATATGGCATTCAGAGAGAAACCTAAGCAAGTTCTGTAGACAATTCTTTCCAAAGCAACTAAGTATGAATTCTTACTATCTCAATGCTGACAAGTATAATGAACTTTTTTAAAATTCTAACTGTGCCTTTACAAAATGGAATGATCCAAAAAATCATATAACTCATTTTTCTCTTAGACTTATTACCCAAACAAAGACTATCTTCGAAAACTGCCCACCCGGTTAATGTAATGCTCCATAAGGACTAGGATTTATTCAGTTTTCTAAAAAACACTTCAGGACAAACCAGGAAAACTAACGGACTATTTGTTTCTAACCTCTCTGAACCACAATTTTCTTTAACAATAAAACAAAATAGCAGCACAGTAAACATCCCCAAAGCATTTAGATGTTGACTTTTCCTAAGGGCTTTGCACATTCTAGCTCATTTAACTCACAACACAGTCTTATGAGGTAATCAGTTCCACTCTCCCCACCATAAGAGTGAGGACAGTGAGTGGGGCTACTGTTGTGTCTAATGGCTTCCTACTGTATCAGGAAGTGTCCTCACTGGGATTCATTCTGGGCATTGCTCTACAACATTTTTAACTCATCAATAGGCAGCCATGTATATCTTTCTAAGACACACTTCACAGTCTGAATATTAATTCTGGACTTGTCATCATGATCTGAGTTCAAAATGTCAAAGATGGGTAGGGGAAGAGAAATAGGAATCCATAGAGTTACCATCAAGTCTTTCTCTAAACTTCTTGATTAGCACATTTAACATTAATATTTGTGTTTTGATATGTATTCTGTATTTGACAAAAGTAGAGGAGAAAACACGGGATACACACATGTGTATATATATATACAGAGAGAGAGAGAGACAGAGACAGAGACAGAGACAGAAACACAGAGATATATATAGAGAGAGACCATTCTTTTTAAGTAAAGGAAAAGAACATAAAAGTTGATGATGTTTTTTCTAATCAGAAAGGATTAAAAATTAGGCATATTTTATTGGTAAAAGTGTTCTGATGACCTCCATTACTTCAAATCTCCTGTAATTCATAGCCAGCACAAAAATTGATAAGGGTTTTGAGAGATTTTTGATTCACAGCCTTGACAGATATTTTTCAATAATAAAAAATATATAATTTATCCCAAATCAGCTTTTCAACTTCACTAATGAGATTTTTGTACTTCTTTAATGAGGTTAAGTTAAAAACTTCCCAACTTTTAATAAAGTTAATGTGTTACTTTTATTTTATTAACTTTTAAATTAAAATAATTTGATTTACAAACATCATTCAGACAAATTCTCAAGAAGGTATATGCACTGTTTCCATGGCTGCAATAATCCTACCCCTTTAAAAATCCCAAAAGAAAAGTTTTCTGTATATAAATCTAAGATGTTAATTGATAGGTTTTTAGCTATAATAAATTGTTAATAAGATAATAAAGCAATCACTGAATTTGAAGGAAGATTTAAAGTGTTAAAGATGGACACTGAAATTGACTATACATACATTGTAAACTTTAAGGGACTCATCCTTCTTCTGTCATCTGTGTGATGACATTTGTGCATGGTGTTGGCTTTGCCCAAAGGATATATTCCAACCCAAGTTTGATTCCGTCATTTTTTCTTAAAATGTATGAGTGGAAGAAATATATACAAAGACCCTTCTCAAGTCTCTGTGCCTTCTGTGGTATTCTCAAGAGACAGAACTAGGTACTGGACAGCAAGATCGCATGAATGGTGGCCCGGGAGACACATCGACTTTGACTTAGAGATGTGCTTCTAAGTTGTTAAATTTCATAAAGAGATGAGTGATATTTTCAAAGAGACTGATTCAAGGAGATGCTTTTGACATCCAGTCTAAAGACTGGGTAACCTAGTGGAAGAGTGTTCCTAAATTTGGACCAACAATTCATCATTGTCTAATAAGAAACTTCCTCTTCCTCATATTAACTACCTTTTCTCACTATGTATGCACTAATTAGTAAATTGTCATCAAGAGTGTATGTAAAGTGATACAATTAAAAAAGCTGAGCACATAATAAAAACTATTATATTCCTGTTCAAATGTTTTATGAATAATTAAATATGTTTATTTGCAGAGTGATTACTTTTAATTTTAGTGAATAGTAAATATTAGAAATAAAGTCACAGACTTTTAACTTGGAGGATGTTAGAATGCTTAGCCTGATAATAGTTTATTTTGTTAATAAATATTTAAAAGTTTTGCTTATGCTGTTGATTATAAAGCCAACATATCTGGCACTGTACATGATAAGTGGTTGTGACTGCGTACACTGAGATCCTACTCCCTTTACAATAGGGCATTCACTTAACATTCATCATCCTATGACTTAAGTCCAAGTTACATTCACTGTAATGTCAAGCTTGTACATGTATTTAAAATGGGCTGGCACACAGTAGGTCTCTGTTGCCTGCCTAGAAATTAATATCAGAAATGTGCTGGTGACATCTAGTGGTCATTCCTGCAAACCTCAGGAAGGCCATCCTTGAAATTTATCACACCATGCATGACTTACCTTGATTTTAACAAAGCTGTAGCCTCTTAAAATAATCTCTCAGAACCAAAAGACACAGAAATTTCCTAAAGCACCTTTGGGTTTGAAAAATCACATGTTTAAACCATTTACTATTTTTACAATGTTGTAATTTGTGCATGAGTTTTAGAAGAGTTTTAGAAGTTTTTAGAAGAGTAATTTCACCTGCTCAAGAAAATAACCTTTCACAAAGTTGTAAATAAGGAACAAATGACTCTGGTGCAACTGAGACATGTGGAGAATTGTAAACAATTGAATTTGACAAATGAAGCCTGTTTTCTTCATAGTTCTGGATACTATGCTCATTTTAACATTTTCTTGTTCTACCAGGAAGAAAGTCTCATAATTATATTAGGGAACTATGAAAAGATCAATTCAGAGAAGCAGAGATGAGAGACTGAAAAATATCTAGAAGAGTCTGAGCTGCTCAATAAGGAAATAGCATCTAACCAACGATGTGCTGGACAGACAAGAGCAAAGACACTGACGTGTCTGAAGTCAAGAGTCTATCAGGATTTGATTTTTCTCTGAGAGGAAGAGGAAAGAATCATGAATATGATTTTTCTTAACTGAGACTTGAAATCATAAAATCAACTGGATACCCGAGAAGAAAGCCCTTCATGAGAGAAAGACAAGAACAAAGAAAAGCAAGATTATGAATCTGTTGTTTTTGCAAACGTTTAAAAATATTTAGAATATTTAAATGAAAATGCCCAGTATGTATGCAAACACACTGGTCTGGAAAGAGATATGTTTGAGACAAAGACATAAGAAATCTTAGCACAAAATTGAGTATCACAACTGCCAGCGGCATAAGATTGCAAGAAAGAAATAAACATCTGTCAAAAAGCAAGGACCAACGCAGGGTCAAAACCTGCGCTATGTCATCATTTAGTAGTGATATATAAGACTGGCCTTACTCCCATTTGCTCCAAATAGCCCGTTACTCAGTTAAAGACACATGGAGACAAAAAAAAATTGCTTTGACAATAGCTTGGTGATAAAACTATCCCAGCAATATCAGAACATAATTTTTTTAAACCATGTCCATGATGGCTTTAAGGTTGAAGAGCAAAGCTATAAAGTGCTTTATAGTTCCATGAAATAAGGTGGCTTTGACTTTGCTCATAGTCAAAAGCTGTGCTTTATGCTTTAACTATGGTCTTTCCCTAAGTGGAGTGTGGGAAGTGCTTTTCTTTCACCATATATAAAAGACAGCTTTTCTACTTATCTAATTTTCTTTCCATGTTTTGTTTCATCGACTTTTTTTCTCTCTCTCTTCTTTCCATCTCTTTTGCCATGCTTCTTTCTTGCTTCAGTGAATTTCTGGGAAGAGAGCCCATTTGGCTTGGTGTTTTGTTATTACAGTCTATCTCATGAATTTGTGGTATTAGCTCCTTGGCAGTGGTGCTAAGGGATGGGAAGGAGAGTTAAACATGCTTGCTGCTTAATGCCTACAAATTTATGACCTCCCCTAAGACGCATAATCTCTATTTTTAAAGTTCAGGTGATTGCCTTCTCTTTAATTTCTGAAGATATTGGGGGGAATTACAAACAATGCTCATGAAATATCCCATTCCACCATAACTATTATTTTCTATATATTAATGTCCAGTCTCTCAGTTTTTATATTTATATATCGGTTAAAGAGTGACTTTTTAGAGTTGTCATTGATCCATTTAAATGCCATTTAGTGATGTCACTGCAAATTTCACGGTCTAGTTTGCATGTCTTATACAATTGTGAGTAACCCATTAATCTTCACCAAGCCTAAACTGAAATTATTTATTTCAAGGGGGATTACAGCTGATGATGATTGTATCATAGTTTAATGCTGATAAAAGAAAATGGACAGTTCAACCAGTTCACATAACACTGGGCTAAAATAGTAGATAAATGTTAAAATTCATTTACATCATTTGCTCTGAAATCACAAAGCTTAGCAAATTAAAAACAGACAAACAAACAAACAAACTCAACCACATTAAAAGCCTCCTTGTAAAGAATCCTTATAATTATATTTATTATTATTTTATATTTTTACACTTTAATTTCCCTTAGGATGTGGTCTAGAATTCCTAAGATCTTCTGAAGTTGAATACAATAGAGATGTGTGAAATTAAGCACACTTATTAACTTTACTATTATATTTAATTATCAATGAACTACAATTAGATACACCAACTAGATGCATGAATGCATGGACTAGAAAGGATCTAGTACAGGTTGCTTTAATCTTAAAACTAACAGATTTTTAAAAAGAATAAGATTCAACTCAACAAACATTTGCTGGATCTTTGGTATAGAAACCATTCAGATTGAGCAAGTGTTCTTGTGGCAGAATAGAATGTCCTTTGGCTATATGCCCAAGAGTGGTAGTTGAGTCTTTGAAGTGATTGATTCCCAATTCTCTGATAAACTGCCATATTGATTTCCATAGTGGCTATACAAGTTTGCATTCCCAACAGCAATAGAAGAGTGTTCTCTTTGCTCTACATCCTAGCCAGCATGAGATGTCTCTTATGTTATTGTACATAGTCATTATGACAGGTGTAAAATGGAATCTCAAAGTAGTTTTGATATGCATTTTCCTGACAGCTAACGATACTGAGAATTTTTTAAAGTGTTTCTCAGCTACTTGAGATTCCTCTGTTGGAAGTTCTTTGTTTAGCTTTGTACCCCACTTTCAATTGGATTATTTGGTTTGATCATGTCTAGTTTCTGGACTCTGTTTTTATTTATTTNGACAGGTGTAAAATGGAATCTCAAAGTAGTTTTGATATGCATTTTCCTGACAGCTAACGATACTGAGAATTTTTTAAAGTGTTTCTCAGCTACTTGAGATTCCTCTGTTGGAAGTTCTTTGTTTAGCTTTGTACCCCACTTTCAATTGGATTATTTGGTTTGATCATGTCTAGTTTCTGGACTCTGTTTTTATTTATTTTGAATATTAGTCCTCTATTGAAAGTGGAGTTGGTGCAATTTTTCTCATTTTGTTTTATTGGCAGTATCCTTTGCCTTACACAAGCATTTCAGTTTCATGGGGTTCCATTTATTGATTATTGTTCTTAGTGTCTGTGCTATCAGTGTTCTGTTCAGCATGTCATCCCACTTGATCAACGAAATTCATAATATCCAGAAAGTGAAAACAAACAGAATATCCCTCAATTGAAACATGGATAAAAAAATGTGATATATTTATCACACTGGAGTATTGTTTAGATGTTAATAAAAATTGCAGGCTATTTATTGGAAATAGAAAAGATCATTCTGAGTGAAGCAATCCAGACCCAGAATGGCCAACATGGCATATATTCCCTCATAAGTGGATATTACTTGTTAAGCAAAGATTAATTACTCTATAACCATTCTTATCTCCTTGTACAAAGCTCAAGTTTAAGTGGATCAAGGACCTCCACATAAAACCAAATACACTAAAACTAATAGAAAGAAAGTGGCAAAGAACTTAGAGCACATGGGCACAGGGAAATTTTCCTCAACAGAACACCAATAGCTTATTCTCTAAGATCAAGAATTGACAAATGGGACCAAATAAAATTGCAAAGCTTCTGTAAGGCAAAGGACACTGTCAATAGGACAAAACTGCAACCAACAAATTGGCAAAAGATCTTTAACAACCCTACTTCACATAGAGGGTTGATATCCAATATATACATAGAATTCAAGAAGTTAGACTCCAGAGAATCAAATAACCCTATTAAAAAATGGGGTACGGGTCTAAACAAATAATAATCAACCTAGGAATATCAAATGGCTAAGAAGCACCTAAAGAAATGTTAACATCCTTAGTCATCAGGGAAATGAAAATCATAACAAACCTGATATTCCACCTTACACCAGTAAGAATGGCTAAGATCAAAATCTCAGGTGACAGCAGATGCTGGCAAGGATGTGGAGAAAGATGAACACTCCTCCATTGTTGGTGAGATTGCAAGCTGGTACAATCACTCTGGAAATCAGTATGGTGGTTCCTCAGAAAATTGGACATAGTACTACTGGAGGACCCAGCTATACCACTCCAGAGCATATACCCAGAAGATGCTCCAACGTGTAATAAGGAAATTTGCTCCACTATGTTCATATCAGCTTTATTTATAATAAGGCATATACCCGGAAGATGCTCCAACATGTAATAAGGACATGTGCTCCACTATGTTCATAGCAGCCTTATTTATTATAGCCAGAAGCTGCAAAGAACCCAGATGTCCCTCAACAGAGGAATGGATACAGAAAAAGATATATATGTACACAATGGAATACTACTCAGCCATTAAATACAAGGAATTCATGAAATTCTTAGGCAAATGGATGGAATTAGAAAATATCATCCTGAGTGAGGTAACAGAATCACAAAAGAACACACATGATATATACTCACTGATAAGGGGATATTAGCCCAGAAGCTTAGAATACCCATGATACAACATACAGACCAAATGAAGCTCAAGAAGAAAGAAGACCAAAGTTTGGATACTTCAGTCCTTCTTAGAAGGGGGAACAAAATACCCATTGGAGGATGTAAATACTCACAGGAAGAAATATGGAGACAAAGTGTGGAGCAGAGATTAAAGGAAAGACCATCCAGAGACAGCTCCCCCTGGGGATCCATCCCATATACAGTCACCAAACCCAGACACAATGTGGATGCCAACAAATGTTTGCTGACAGGAGCTTGGTATAGCTATCCCCCTGAGAGGCTCTGCCAGTGCCTGACATATTCAGAAGCAGATAGTCTCAGCCAACCACTGGACTGAGCACAAGGTCCCCAGTAGAGGAGCTGAAGGGGTTTGCAGGCTCATAGGAGAAACAACAATATGAACCAACCAGTACCCCCTGAGCTCCCAGGGACTAAACCACCAACCAATGAGTATACATGGAAGGACCCATGGCTCCAGCTGCATATAGAGCACAGGATGGCCTAGTTGATCATCAATGGTAGGAGAGGCCTTTGATCATGTGAAGGGTCTATGCCCAAGTGTAGGGGAATACCAGGGCTAGGAATTGGGAGTGGGTAGTGACTACTAATTGAGAGATAGACAAAATGATGAATGAGAAAAAGCTTTGACAGAATGAGTCAGAGACAGGATATGCCAAGTGCTTATTAGAATGAGAGAAAAGAGAGGCAACTTAAGAGACAGAGGGGAGGGAGGAAAGGACAGAGAGTTGAAAGGGTAAGAGTGGAGGAGATAGGCATTTTTTAGAGGCGACACCTGGAAAGAGGATGACATTTGAAATGTATATAAAACAACAAAAACAAGAAAAACCAAGATATTTTTTAAAGTCCAGACAAAGCTGTATGAGATTAAAAACAAAAATAAAATAAAATAAAATAAAAATGAAAAATCTCGAAAGAAAGAAAGATAGAAAGAAAGAAAGAAAGAAAGAAAGAAAGAAAGAAAGAAAGAAAGAAAAAAGGAAAGACGCAGGATTTATCGGATAAAAGTTGAACAAGACATGTGCTCTGGGAGTGACAGGCTAATAGAGCTAAGCACAATCAGAGACCATACAAAGTGACAAGCCTAAGGACAGCACTAATTAACAACTAAAGACCCCAAGTATTTTTTTTTTTTTGAAAAGGCAGTATGCAGCCTGAGATCAATGC
Organism: Mus minutoides; assembly: GCA_902729485.2. NCBI lineage: Eukaryota > Metazoa > Chordata > Mammalia > Rodentia > Muridae > Mus > Mus minutoides. The sequence goes on along the minus strand of LR753735.1, from coordinate 1,357 downwards.
TAGCTAATGTCGCGCCTCAGACAGCAGAAACTCTGCTGCCCTCTAATAGCTAAAGGGAGTAGTTACAGTAACAAATAGAGAAAACTTTCTTACTGCTCACATTCACTGGCATTGGACTTGGAGATCATTATTGTCAATAAATAGTTTCATCATTTCTATGTGTAATAGTCAAATGGAATAAAGAAAATACTATTTAATATTAAAAGTTTTTAAATGAACTTAAATATAAATAAATTAGTCAATATATGCCACATGGCATGGCTAAGAATAAGGCAAAGAATACAGTAGCTACTTTAAAGACTTGTTCTATAAAAAGTCAGTTGCTTTTCCCTCTATAGTCACTCTATAGTCATTTCCTAGGTAAGGGGGTAACAGTTGCTTTTTATATGATTTATGACTTCATCTACAAAGTTGTGTGCAGATATATCATAAGTAATATTCTGACCCTATTTAAATTTAAGATACTTTTTATCTCCAAGTTTCTGGGTTGTATAAAGGAATTTTAATTCATCAACATGGGTGCTCTGGTAAGGGATCACATCCAAACATCTAGGATGTGTATTTGGCTGGATTGCAGTCACACCACACATGAATATTAGCTCTGGGTGGAATACAGACAAGTACTTAGAAGACAATTTTAGGGTAAAATTAATTTGTAGAAGGAAGTAGCCATGTTTAGAAATGACTACTAATTGAGAGATAGACAAAATGATGAATGAGAGAAAGCTTTGGCAGAATGAGTCAGAGACAGGATATACCCAATGCTTATTAGAATGAGAGAAATGAGAGGCAACTTAAGAGACAGAGAGGAGGGAGGAAAGGAAAGAGAGAGAGAGAGAGAGAGAGAGAGAGAGAAAGAGAAGAGAGAGAGAGAGACGCAGGAGGGGGGAGGGGGAGGGGAGGGAAGGGGAGGAGAAAGTAGAGAGGAGTATTCTGGGAAATTTTTACAAAGACGGGTTTCAGGTGAAGACAGAATGAGCCAGAGGAACATAAGAACAGAATGCTAGAGTTACTTTGATGCCAACCAGAGCAATTCAATAAGAGGACAAGAAAAGCTAATTTGAATCAGTCAGTTTGAAGAAGAGTTTGAGCCAGAACAGCTGAGTTGAACCAGCCAGCCAGAAAAATCTAGAAAGGCTAAGTTTATTTAGTAGTAAATCTAGAGGATGAAACATTCAATAGCTATGTCGGAAAAAAAAAAAATAGTCTGGAGGCTGAAGCCTTAGAGGTCCAGACTTGAAGAAGATTAAATTGTAATTAGGCTAGTTTCCAGGCCTAGGCCTAGGAATAGATAGCTGTATAGATAGACACAGACAGACAGACAGACAGACAGACAGACAGACAGACAGACAGACAG
>LR753736.1:106070-149267 GCA_902729485.2 Mus minutoides | reverse complement strand
TTTTAAATGTTCTCAGCTTTGTGTTTCAACAGGGTTGTACCCACCTCTGCAGGTCCTCTGCAAGACAACAGCTGTGGCGGGTCAGGTACTGAGAGAGATTTTGCAGACAAGGCTGTCAGGGGCGCTGAGATGTGAGCGCACATAAGAAAAATCATAATTTTGGCTTTTGGTCTGTTTTGGGGAAACTGAATATGTGGAAATGACTGTAGTCTGACGACGGGCAACCAGAAATACTTCCTATTCCAAGCGCTAAGGCAGAGATGCGTGCCAAAAGGCCATGGCTTATTAATATTGTGCCACAAGAGCCAGGTTTGTGTTATGAAGCTCACAAACTAGCTGCACGCAAATCTCAGTGACGGCAAGCTGGGTAGTGGAGATATTCTGAGAAATTCCTAAGACAGGATGCAGTCGGAAAGCAGGTTTCCCGTATGCAGGACTTAAATAGCACAAAATAATAATTGTGCCTCAGTCCCACTTTTTATATTAAAAGAAGGGAGGAAATGTGGTGTCCTTCCCCACCAACACAGTTGGTGCAATTGACCAGAGCCGTGCCGCACCCAATGGCATCCATTGTGTTGTTAACTATGCTAAGAGAGCCCGGTACCCCTGCAGCAGGTTCTGCACGTCTCCTAGGTCACCCGGCTCCGCCCAGCTTACCAGAGGCCCACCTACGACCAGCCCACCTGTGCAACCTGAGAGATGTCACGAGACTTCAGGGTTCCCGCCAAACTCCAGAACGCCTGCCCAGAAGACTGGGGGCAGGGCTTCCCTTCCTTTATCCCCAAATGCTTGTCCACCATTAAAGAGTCGTTCTAAGCAGAAGCAACCATGTAGCCTCGGAGACCTTCTTTCTTCCCCCACTCCCTTAGTTTCATTTCAGCTTCGGGCCAATCCTCCAGGAACCCAGTCCACTGCGGGCAGTGGACCCCAACAAATAGCAACATTTTATTTCTCTTTATCTTTGGTACGAGGTATTGATGGAGGGCTGCTAGTATCCAAAGGACTTATCCTACCACTAAAACACCACCAGTTTCATCCTCTAATTTTTCATTTTTGATATTATTTTTAATTTTTACTTGTTATATTTGTCTTATGTTTATGGGTTTAATTCTTTTTGTTCTTGTTTTTTTTTTTAAAGATTTATTTTATTTATTATATGTAAGTACACTGTAGCTGACTTCAGACACTCCAGAAGAGGGCGCCAGATCTCGTTACGGATGGTTGTAAGCCACCATGTGGATGCTGGGATTTGAACTTATCACCTTCGGAAGAGCAGTCGGGTGCTCTTACCCGCTGAGCCATCTCAGCAGCCCCTTGTTCTTGTTTTGAGACCACCCCTCTCTATGTTTCCATGGCTGTTCAGAAGATGGTTATGTACACCCAGGTGAGCTGGAACTAAAAGATGTCATCTTGCACAAACATTCTTGGATCCATCAACTCCCCCATTCCTGCCTTACCACTCTATACTGGGGTATCAAGCAACCATAGGAGTAAAGGCCTCCCCTATCATTAATGCCAGATAAGGCAATCCTCTGCTACATATGTAGCTTGGGTCATGGGTCGTTTGGTCCATGTACTCTTTGGTTGGTAGTTTAGTCCCTGGAAGCTCTGGGTGGTCAGGTTAGTTGATATTTTTATTCTTCCTCTGGGGTTGCAATCCCCTTAAGCTCCTTCAGTTGTTCCCTTAACTCTTCCATTGGGGTCAGAGGGCTCAGTCCAATGGCTGGCTGTGAGTATTACCATCTGTATTGGTCAGGTGCTGGCATAGCCTCTCAGAGGACAGCCATACCAGGCTTGTGTCAGCAAGTGCTTCTTGGCATTGGCAATAGTGTCATGGTTTGGTGTCTTCAGGTGGGTTGGATCTCTAGGTGGTCTCTAGATATCTTTTCCTTCAGTCTCTGTTCTATTTTTTGTCTCTGCATTTCTTTTAGATAGTAATAATTTGTGTTTAAATTTTTGAGAAAGGGGGTGGCCCCATCTTTCAATTGGGGGCTGTGACCATCCACTGGAGGTAGTCTCTAAAGGTCCTATCTCCCCTTTGTTGGGTATTTCAGCTAATGTCATCCAAGTTGAGTCTTGGAAAACTTTTGCTTCCCTAGTGTCTGAGATTTTCTAGTGTCTATCCCCAGTTTACCATCCCCCACTAATACATTTTTTCTGTTCGATTTCCTGACTCTCTGTACTTCTCTCCTGTCTCTTCCCATACTTGATCCTGCCCTCACTCTTTTCCTCCCCTTCCTCTCTCCATTCCAGGTCCCTTCCTCTTTCTCCTGTGATTATTTTGTTTCCCCTTCTAAGTAGGATTGAAGCATCTACATTTTTGTCTTCCTTCTTCTTAAGCTTAATATGGTCTGTGAGTTTTATAGTGGGTATTTTGATTTTTTTTGTGGCTAATATCCACTTATCAGTAAGTAAATACCATGTGTGTCCTTTTGTGTCTTGGTTAGATCATTCAAGACGATATTTTCTAGTTCTACCTATTTGCCTACAAATTTCATGAAGTTATTGTTTTTAATAGCAGAGTAATACTCCATTATATAGAGGTACCACATTTTCTGTATTAGTTCTTCCACTGGGGGATATCTGGTTGTTTCCAGCCTCTGGCTATTATAAATAAGACTGCTATAAACATAGTGGAGCATGTGTCCTTGTGGTAAGGTAGAACATCTTTTGGGTATATTCCCAGTAGTGTTATACCTGGGTCTTCAGGTAGAACAATTTCCAATTTTCTGAGGAACAGCCATATTGATTTCAAGAGTGGTTGTATCAGCTTGCAATTCCACCAGCAATGGAGGAGTGTTCTTCTTTCTCTACACCCTTATCAGCATCTGCTGTCATCTGAGTTTTTGAACTTAGCCATTCTGACTGGTATGAGATGGAAAACCAGGGTTGTTTTGATTTGCATTTTCCTGATGACTAAGGATACTGAACGTTTCTCTTTTTTAAAGATTTATTTATTTATTATATGTAAGTACACTGTAGCTGTCTTTAGACAAACCAGAAGAGGGCATCAGATCTCCTTATAGATGATTGTGAGCCACCATGTGGCTGCTGCTGGGATTTGAACTCAGGACCTTTGGAAGAGCAGTCAGTGCTCTTAACCACTGAGGCATCTCTCAGATGCTTCTTGTTCATTTGAAATTTGTCAGTTGAAAATTCTTTAATCAGCTCTGTACCCCATTTTTTTCTTTTTAAATTAGTCATTCCATTCATATATATCTCAAATGATATCTCACTTCCTGGTTACTCCTCTAATCCCCCCTTTCCATGATATTCCTCTTTCTGTTTAGCCCTCTACCTACCCCCATACCTAATTCTTTCTCATCCCTTTTTATCCTTTAAATAGAGGAAGGCTCCTGATTTGTTGAGTTAATTTTATACTCAGCCACTTTGCTGAAATTAGTTATCAGCTGGAGGAGCTCTCTGGTAGAAATTTTGGGATTGCTTATGTTTCATCTGCAAATAGTGATATCTTGATTTCCTCCCTTCTACTTTCTTATCTCTCTGATCTCTTTTTGTGGACTAAATGCTCTGGCTAGAAATTCAGTACTATATCAAATAGGTAGGGAGAGAATGGGCAGCCTTGATTTGTCCCTGATTTTAATGAGATTGCTTTGAGTTTCTCTCCTTTTAGTTTGATATTGGCTATTGGCTTGCTTTTCCTGTTGATACATATGAAAGGTTATGGTGAGAAGTAGGGGAGTCTCTGACCTGAATCAGTCAGTCTTGAGTAGGATAACATGGCTGAATTTTGAGTGCCAACCCTCCATTTGTGTGACTCCTGTGCAGCCATCCTGTATTCAGGGTTTTGTTGGTTTGAACTCCAAATGAACTTCTGTCCTCCAAGTGGATAACTGGTTCAGATCTTGATTATTGACTTTTAGTCATATTTTTCTTCTTCATTTATTTGAGGGAACACTTTTTCCTTTATTTCTGTGGATGAAAAACATACACAAAGATGAGTTTTATGTTTTCATTCTTTTTTCCCCATTTTTAAATTAGGTATTTTCTTCATCTACATTTTAAATGCTATAACGAAAGTCCCCTATACCCTCCCCCTCCCCTGTTCCCCTACCCACCCACTCCCACTTCTTGGTGTTCCCGTGTATTGGGGCATATAAGGTTTGCAAGACCAAGGGACCTCTCTTCCCAATGATGGCCAACTAGGCAATCTTCTGCTACATATGCAGCTAGGCATGAGCTCTGGGGGTGCTGGTTAGTTCATATTATTGTTCCACCTATAGGGTTGCAGACCCCTTCAGCTCCTTGGGTACTTTTTCTAGCTATCCATTGGGGGTCCTATGATCTGTCCTATAGATGACTGTAAGCATCCACTTCTGTGTTTGCCAGGCACTGGCATAGCCTCACAAGAGACAACTATATCAGGGTCTTTTCAGCATACCTAAATATAATAAAAGCAATCTACAGTAAACCAGTAGCCAACATCAAAGTAAATGGAGAGAAGCTGGAAGCAATCTCACTAAAATCAGGGACTAGACAAGGTTGCCCACTTTCTCCCTACCTATACAATAAAGTACTTGAAGTCCTAGCCAGAGCAATAGTCACAAATAATATAAAATACCTTGGTGTGACTCTAACTAAGGAAGTGAAAGATCTATATAATAAGAACTTCAAGTCTCTGAAGAAAATAAATCGAAGATCTCAGAAGATGGAAGGGTCTCCCCTGCTCATGTATTGGCAGGATCAATATAGTAAAATGGCTATCTTGCTGAAAGCAATCTACAGATTCAATCAATCCCCATCAAAATTCCAATTCATTTCTTCACAGAATTAGAAAGGGAAATTTGCAAATTCATCTGGAATAACAAAAAACCTAGGACAGCAAAAACTCTTCTCAATGATAAAAGAATCTCTGGTGGAATCACCATGCCTGACCTCAAGCTGTACTACAGAACAATTATGAAAAACTGCATGGTACTGGTATAGCAACAGACAGGTAGACCAATGGAATAAAATTGAAGACTCAGATATGTTTTACATTCTTAAACACACCTTGACTTATGGAGTACACTCACCATATCCAGAGATTTGTTGGTTTGGACATTGAGTGAATTTTTGTCTTTCTCCAAGTGAGTAAGTGGGTTTTGATATTGATTATTCACCTACATTTAAATATTGTTTCTTCCTTTATTTGAGGGAACATTTTTCTCTTTATTTCTGTGGATGAAACATGCACACATGCACAGAGGGAAGAGGGAGAGAGGAATGGAGAGAGAGAGGAAGGGAAAGAGAGAGGGAGAGAAAAAGAGGGAGGGAGAGAGAGGGGGGGGAGAGAGAGAGGTGAGTTTATGTTTTATACTTTTAAACCAACCTTGACTTCTGGAGAATATGGAGAATACTCCTGTTGATCTTTCTTTTTTTTTTTCTCATTCATCTCATATGCCAGGATGTGTTACTAGAACTTACTTAATTAAGGATTTTGTGTCTACCACAGGACAGGAAAACAGTATTCATCCAGATCTGTGACTTACTGTGCAAGTTCTTTTTTTTTTTAATATAAGAACACCAGTGGTCCTGGTTGCAATGAGAGAGAAGGCTTTTTTGGCTTTTTTGAGACAGGGTCTTTCTGTATAGCCCTGGCTATCCTGGAACTAACTTTGTAGACCAGGCTGGCCTCGAACTCAGAAATCTGCCTGCCTCTGCCTCCCGAGTGCTGGGATTAAAGGCGTGCGCCACCACGCCCGGCTCAGAGAAGATTTTTTAAAGTTGTATGAGAGAGAAGGATAACTTAAGAACTTCTTAAAGTGTTCTCAGGTGAAATCTCATTATTGCTCATTTCTGAGGACCTTAGTCTCTGTGGTTACTGTTACTTTTCTATCACTATCATTCTGCTGTTTTAAACTTTTATAAAATGCCAACCTTTAGCATGGTCATCACCTTTTGGAATCCCCCAGTAGCAGCTATGTTAACTGTGCATAGACCTTTTTCTAGACTTGATGGAATTCTCCTTTCTGATAGAATGTTCAGCATCTCACAGGGGGGCGGGTGGTATAGAGGGCAACATATACCATAGTATTTTATTTTCACTAACAGAGCTGTTCATGGGGTCCCAGAACAAGGCTTCAAAGGAGGCCTAGCCTAGGGCTCTAAGCCACGGAACACAGGGACATCAGTTTCTCCATCTTTGAATAAAGGCATTCTATCATAGTTGACATCAGAAAAATAGTGGATGGACAAGCACATTGCAGGGTCAATGTGCTTCCAAGTCTCAGTATGTGGTCTTGATGGGACAGAGTTTAAGGACAGCTCCTGAGTGAAGATGATGGCTTAGGGATCGTGAAACTAGTTTTTGCAAACATGTATTCCCCTCCTATCTTGCCTTACACATGTCAAGGCCTTTAATCAGCTGTGTGGTTCTTGCTAAGAAATTATGCTTTCCAATAGTCACTCTCTACAAAGAACTCCTCCCAAAGGCCAAAGCTATGGCAAAGAGCTCAGACCCTCTAAAATAGATTTCTCAGTGTTGCATCTGACTCAAGTGAGGTGTATACTTCCAGAGGGTCACTGGGTAGTGACAACAAATGTGGGCAATTCTTGTAGTAACCATAATATATGAATGTTCCTCTGTGGTCTGGGGTCATATAATCCATAGATAACAAGGCTTGGTACTGCCCAATAAAGTGTGTAGGAAGCCGCCTGGCCTCCAGTGGACGGTGAAGCCCCCCGCCCAGCCTCCGGCAAACGGCAAAGCCATCCGGGCTCCGGCAAAGCCTCTCGGGCTCCGGCAAAGCCTCCCGGGCTCCAGCAAAGCCTCTGGCTCCGGGAGCCTCCGGCTTCCTGCCATTACAAGATGGTGGGGGACCGGCAGGCTGCCAGCGAGCCTAGCGTGCATGCGCAGCTATTTTCGAGCTCTCCTCAAGCAATAGCCCCTCCTGAACGGGCAATACGCTTATGAGGTGTGGCTTGTGGCACCAATGAACGGGCCACATGCTAATGAGGTGTATCTTGGTGCACCAATCCACAATCACTACAACACCCTCCCCCCTTCCCTGGGAGAGTATAAAAGCAGCAGCTCTGCTGCTGTCCAGTGTCCTGGGAATCTACTATCAAGGTGCTCCAGAATAAAGCTGACTGAGAAGATCCTGGTGGTGGCATATCTTTCTTGCTGGTTGAGGGAGGCACGTCTCAAAAATGTATGGACTATGTGAGTCAAGGGTAGTGAGAAACTTTTTATCTTCCTTAGTGAGAATAAACTTTTCATATCCCTCAATTGAGAGACCCTGGAGTATAATATTACCTCCTAAAAATCACCACAGAGCTGAGAAGGGCTGACAGGCTAAAGTTATTGTAGTACATTCCCAGGAGAGAAAGAAACAGTCATTTACATGAGGTCACAAACCCACAATGCTTTTCATGGCTAGGCTTTTGGGAGGGAAATACTCATGGAGCACAGAACATTGGCCTAAGAACCTGCTGTCCCCTCTAGTTCCAGGATAACATTGTGGTCTGACCAGAAAGCTGAGCTATGACATTAGCCATGACATCATCTGGCATTGTACTATGTCACAGAAGGGTTGGAAAACTCACCCTTGTTTCCAGGCTCCTCTGGGGGTCTGGGTGTCCCAGGTTTGGAGGCTTCCCTCTTTATGCAAAACATTCATTTCTGAATCTATGATCCACTAACAACAATAAGTCATGGGGAATTCTGAGGTGATCACAGAGCCTGACTTGTGGAGTACCCCTGCAAGAAGTAGGAGACAAAGGGGTGGGTCTAACTAAAAATGAGATGTCACTTAAGGTGACCCAAAGTAACAGAGTGCGACATAGACTAATTTCTGAGTCTACATTTCTGTATCGGATGCCCTGTTATTTTACTGTCACTGTCTGCCTAGGATTCTGTATCTTGTGTCCCATTATCTCCTGTGCTCTGCATCAATGAGCTAAAAAGATATTTGGCTTCTCGAACATACCACACACCTAGTTCTCTATGTGCACTTGTATCACATTTAACATTATTGTAGAGAAAGGCTAGGATACCTCTCCTGAGAACAGCAGCTCTAGTGGGTTACTAGGTTTTGACCATACCCATTGTTTGCTCCTATAATTGCTGCAGCATCTGACTGTCCACCTTTGGTTGGGAGTCAAAGAGCTCAGAGAGAACAGTGTTTCAAACTTCCCACAAGAGTGGTTATACTAACCATGAACTAACTAGCTATATAGAAGAGAATGGCCTAGTTGGCCATCATTGGGAAGAGAGGCCCCTTGGTCATGCAGACTTTATATGCCCCAATACAGGGGAACGCCAGGGCCAAGATGTGGGAGCGGGTGGGTAGGGGAGCAGGGCCGGGACGGGGGAGGGTATAGGGAACTTTCTGGATAACACTTGAAATGTAAATGAAGAAAATATCTAATAAAAGTTGGAAGAAGAAAAAAAAAACCTCAAAAAAAAAAAAAAAAGAGTGGTTATACTGTGAGTCCAAGGTCTATGAGAGCTTCTGTGGTCCTGCCTTAATCAGAAGAAACCTGTTATATGATTGCTTTGAGAAACACTGGACACAAACGTTCCTCCCTGGGCTAGGCCAACAGTCTGAACTTATTATGGGCTTCTAGGAGAGAAGGAGGAATCAGGTCCGTGTACTCAGATATCCTTATACTCAAGGGTATTGAGGTTAAAGGCAAACCTGAGAGGCAGGAACACCGGGGGAAGGTTAGTCTTTATTTCTTTTTTCTTCTTTTTTCTTTTTCTCTATTTTTCTCAGTTACCATGCTACAGATGGGCTGATAGGTAGATCAGTTAAACGAGTAAGTAATTTTTTTATGGGGCAGTCTGACATTAAAACATGTTTAGACGTCTCACCAGCCATAGTAAAATCCTATGCTGTAGTAGTGAAAGGAGAGACACTCAGCACCAATTTTTAAGAAAACCAGTGAGAATGAAAAGTGTTATCAAGGAAATCAAGTTGCATGTTTCAGTTGAATCCCTCAGGAAACAAGAAGAGCATTCCTTTGTGTCCCTGCCTGTGTTGTGGCAAAGGAAGGCACTGGAGAAATGAATGAAAATCAAAGTCCCATAAAGATATGGGACTCTGCTCACTAAAGAAGAGGGCAAGGCGAAAAACTAGAGGGGCAGTCTCTAAGCCCCCTTCAGGAACTGTGGACCTCATTGTAGGACACAGGCACAGTTATAAGAAAAACCTCAAGTTGTGGATGCTGATACTCTAGGTAAAATTAAAAGTTATGGTTGAATCATGGTTAAAGTATAAAAAGAGACTTCATAAAGGTCAAAATATAGGTCAATTCTTACTGTTTATTTACAACTTCCCAATCCTACATTGTGCCAAAAATTCATAGATAAAGCTTTATTGGAAGTTAGAATATTATCTCCTCAAACATATATAATTCACTTTGTAGATGGTATTTTTGTTGGTTACAGAAAGTTGAGAGTGGACAGAGCAGGTTTTGCAGATGGCTGTAAAATGTTTGACTAAGTGTGGGCTGATGATAGCTTCAAAAATGATTCAGCATGGCAAACTTTTAGGCTATTGAGATATTTAGTGTATAGAGATTATGTGTTTTCTCAGAGAATTGCCCTCAGATTAGATAAATTGGAAGTTTTGGATGCTTGCCAGAAGCTGTTAGAGAATTTTGGGTTTTAATCTTAGTTTGATAAGCTGCCTCTTACAAGCAGGAAAGGAAAGGAAATGAGAGAAAAATGGATTTTGGAACTCTCCCAGGGACAGAGAAATCAAGGGATACCCTGTTAAATCTCTGGCTCCTATAGGAGAAGTTCTCTACTGTCTTTGTCTTGTCTATGTTTGATGCATCAACCTGTCTACATGTCAATTCACGTATGTTTTTTGTTTCATTTTCTGAATGACTTACTGTTCTGTGTTTCATGATGGAAAATAAAAATGGTTAGAACTTTATCTGCTGATTTAGTTTCAGTTTACACAGTGGAGGCTGAGAGAGGCCCCAAACTTTAGCCAAAAATCAAGCAAAGCAGGAGAGGCCTTGTTGAAAAACTGTTTTTAAAAAGGCGTCTGCAACCTCTTAGTTCTTTTTTTTTTTTTTTCTTTTCAATTTTTTTATTAGATATTTTCTTTTTTTCCCAATTTTTATTAGATATTTTCTTCATTTACATTTCAAGTGTTATCCAGTAAGTTCCCTATACCTTCCCCCATCCCAGCCCTGCTCCCCTACCCACCCACTCCCACATCTTGGCCCTGGCATTCCCCTGTAGTGGGGCATATAAAGTCTGCATGACCAAGGGGCCTCTCTTTCCAATGATGGCCAACTAGGCCATCTTCTGCTATATATGCAGCTAGAGACACGAGCTCTGGGGGTACTGGTTAGTTCATGGTTATTCTTCCACCTATAGGGTTGAAGACCCCTTCAGCTCCTTGGGTACTTTCTCTAGCTCCTTCCTTGGGAACCCTGTGTTCCATCTAATAGCTGACTGTGAGCATCCACTTCTGTGTTTGCCAGGCACTGGTATAGTCTCCCACGAGACAGCTATATCAGGGCCCTTTCGGCACTATCTTGCTGGCATATGCAATAGTGTCTATGTTTGGTGGCTGATTATGGGATGGATCCCCGGCAGCCGCAGTCACTGGTTGGTCCATCCTTTTGATTCAGCTTCATACATGCTCTCCTTCAATGTGTGCTTTGTTCTTAATTCTAGGAAGGGGTGAAGTGTCCACATTTTGATCTTCATTCTTCTTGATTTTCATGTGTTTAGTAAATTGTATCATTTACTAAACACATGATACTCAAGAAGAAGGAAGATCAAAATGTGGACGTGTCACCCCTTCCTAGAATTAAGAACAAAGCATACATTGAAAGAGTTAAAGAGATCATGTGTGAAGCTGAGTCCAAAGGATGGACCCAATGACTACGGCTGCCAGGGATACATCCCATAATCAGCCACCAAACATAGACACTATAGCATATGCCAGCAAGATAGTGCTGAAAGGGCCCGGATATAGCTGTCTCGAGAGAAACTATACCAATGCCGGGCAAACATGGAGGTGGAAGCTCACAGTCAGCTAGTAGATGGAACACAGGGTTTCCAAGGAAGAAGGAGCTAGAGAAAGTACCCAAGGAGCTGAAGGGGTCTTCAACCCTAAAGGTGGAAGAATAACCATAAACTAACTAGTACCCCCTGAGCTCATGTCTCTAGCTGCATATATAGAAGAGGATGGCCTGGCTGGCCATCGTTGGGAGGAGAGGCCCCTTGGTCATGCAGACTTTATATGCCCCAGTACAGGGGAACACCAGGGCCAAGAAGTGGGAGCGGGTGGGTAGGGGAGCAGGGCCGGGAGGGGGGAGGGTATAGGGAATTTTCTGGATAACACTTGAAATGTAAATGAAGAAAATATCTAATAAAAGTTGGAAAAAAATTGTATCTTGGGTAGTCTAGGTTTCTGGGCTAATATCCACATATCAGTGAGTACATGTTATGTGAGTTCTTTTGTGATTAGGTTACCTCACTCAGGATGATGCCCTCCAGATCCATCTATTTGCCTAGGAATTTCATATATTCATTGTTTTTAATAGCTGAGTAGTACTCCATTGTGTAAATGTACCAATTTTTTTGTATCCATTCCTCTGTTGAGGGACATCTGGGTTCTTTCCAGCTTCTGGCTATTATGAATAAGGCTGCTATGAACGTAGTGGAACATGTGTCCTTATTACCAGATGGAAACTCTTCTGGATATATGCCCAATAGAGGTATTGCAGGATCTTCCGGTAGTACTATGTCCAATTTTCTGAGGAACCGCCAGACTAATTTCCAGAGTAGTTGAACAAGCTTGCAGTCCCACCAACAATGGAGGAGTGTTCCCCATTTACATTTAACCTCTTAGTTCTAAGGCAAATAAGCTGATAGTTTTTTCCTAGAAAAGTCTCTATAATCGTGATTATTTTGTTTAGCAAGTGACAAAGTGCTTTTTTATCTTATAATAATAGCTAGAAAAAGTAAAATTCTTCAAATGGTTTAAATTTATAGGATTTGTATAGCCACTTCATTTGGTTTTTGACTGGTCTTAAAGGTATATATATACTCTGCAGGTCTTCATCATAGAGTATTAGCTTATAAATTATTGGGTATGATCAAAAAGGTGTAACATAGATAACAAGAAAGTTAGCTTTAAATTTGTAACTCAGTGTTGGAATCATTTCAAACATGTGGCATGGAGCAGCCCAGATAACTAACTAGGCCTCTGAGATACTTCTAAACTGAGATAATATTTTGTGTAATTCTTATCCTAGAAAGTAGACTTATAGAGATAATATTTAAAACAATGTCTCTTTAGTGAAGCATTAAAATTTACACTGTCATGCATTCATAAATTGGCAGCCAAACTTCCAAATGTGATAGTGATGTTTTTTAATATTGATTTTAAAGATGATAAATTGTTTTAAGATTGGGTTTTGCTTTCTCAAAGTTGTAGAAATATTTTAACGTTGCAAAAGAAACCTAAAAATTATGATTAAATTTGCCCTTGTTCCATTGACTGCAAACCTTGGCCAAGGAAGTTCTTGAAACTTGCCTTGCCCTGCCTTAAGGGGAATTTTTTTTTTAGCAAAAAAAGGAAGAACATTGTTGCAGATCTATCCAGATGTTGTTCTAATTAAAGTTTAAATTCAAGATTTATAAAAGGTCAATCAGGCTATAGAATTTATAAAGGCATTACAATCTTGCTTGCCTACTTCATATAAAATTATTATAGATTGAAAAGTTTGTTTTTTTCCTTTGCATTCTGATAATTGTAAAGGGTTTGCTTCTATTGAGCTTGTAATCACTGGAAAATTTTGCCTCTAGGTATGGCTAATAGCTTTATATTGTGTAAGAAATTTTTATTGTCTTTGCCTCAAAACTAGAAGCTAAGAGTTTGAATCTTTCAGTGTATATTATTTTCCTAAGTGAAAAGTATTTTGTTAGCTAGTGCCTCTAAAGGAAGTTTACTTCAAATCCTTGCTCTCACACATTGAGCTTTAAAGAAATGGTCAATAGCTATTGCTCCAAAAAAGATTCAGAGGCAATATCTTCATAATATTTCAGGTTTTAGTTATACTGGAAAATTGTGGTACAGAAAATATAAGAAAGAAAAATTGATTTGCTTCAGACTTTTTATTTTCAAAAGCTTCCAAGAGATGGCAATTGGCTAAGACCTCACCTTAAGGTCTTAAAGTGACTTAAACCTTTGTTGGATGTTATCTTGAGAGACACAAATTAATTGGAAAAGAATAAAAGGCTTTGCAGAAAATAAAGAAAGCTTTATAATTAATGGTAATTAAATACTAGCTGCTTATTTTAGTTATGGTTATTAAATGTGTCCACAACAATTCTTTAGCAAGAGAAAACATTAATGTAAAATCATCTTTATTTACCTCAAAGTAAAGTTTTAACATCCTATTAAGGCTGCTGTGGTGCTGATTAAGAATTGTAAGATAAATTCATATATTTTAGAAAAACTATAACAAAAAATTGTGTCTTAAAAACCTGACAAAGTGTCTGTTCCTTGTTCCAAACAGTAATTAAATTGGTTATTGCAGAATATTGATATTTGGCCTATTGCATGCCATAATTTAAATAAAATTGATAATCATTATCCTAAAGATGTTAAGAATTGCTTTTATACATGCTTTCATATCTTCTATAAATTCATGCTTGCATACATTCCATTTACTGTATTTAAATACAATCCTTCTATGGGAGAAAAGTATACGTGAATTAGATCATATGTTTATTCTTTTGAGTTTCCTCCTACTTCAGCACAGATAATTGTGCTGTAGATGGTGTTTTAAAATGTTGAATAATCAAACTTTACTTTGTATATTAATAGTCAATATAAGGCCTGGCATGGTGGCGCACGCCTTTAATCCCAGCACTTGGGAGGCAGAGGCAGGCAGATTTCAGAGTTCGAGGCCAACCTGGTCTACAGAGTGAGTTCCAGGACAGCCAGGGCTACACAGAGAAACCCTGTCTTGAAAAACCAAATAAATAAATAAATAAATAAATAAATAATAGTCAATATATATCTCAAAGCTTACAATTGCTCAAAAAATTGTTTGACCCTCAGATATTATCAATTCTCAAATTTGCAATTGTTTAATCATATACAACTCATAAGAAAAAATACTGTTCTTTTAACAAGACTGACTTTGGACATTTAAGAATTTGCTCTATATTGCCTGGACAAAACCTCTTAAAGCAATGCCATGCTAGATTTATATCCCAGACAGATTATAGACCTTATACAAGAATAATTGGCCATATAATCTCATTGTTTACATCATCAAAATAGTAATGGCTTAAGATAATATTTTGATATTCGTAGAGAATGTGCATGTCAAATTGTAAAAATTAGTGTCCTCAGTTTCTACTTGTTTCCACATAATGGTGTTAATTCTTGAGGACTCATACTTAATTATTGCAAATGGATATTCTTATTCCTAAATAAATAATTAAATAAATAAAATATGCACATGTGACTATTGATAATTTTTGAGGCTTTCTAGTTACAACTACTTTACAAGAGAAACAACTAAAAGTGTCGTTAACCATTGCCTATACTAATTTTTTTTTTTTTTTTATACTTGGTGTTCCAAATCAGATTAAAACAGATTTTGGAACTGACTATAACAGTCAAGTATTTGAGATGTTTTGCCAACAAACTAATAATTCTCAAAGACAAGGTATTGTGGAACTTTTAAAAACAATATCTTCTTAAAAAACAAAGAAGGGGAAGAAATATATCGCCATGCACATTATTTAAATCACATTTTTATTTTTAAAAATTTAAAATTTGGATGTCAAAGAACTTCCTAAATGTCTTATAGTATCTTAAAACTAGACATAATCATGTCTAGGTGAAATGAAAAGGATCCACTTATTGGCACATGGTATGATGCTGAACAGGAAGTTATGGGGGAAAGTGAGAAATCTTTGTGTTTTTTTCCACAGAATGCTGCAGGAGCGTACTATCTTCCAGAATGATTCCTGTGACAGGCCAACCTGTGAGTTCCTGAGTGCCCTCCTGGAGAGCAGCCACTTACAAACAAGATGAAAAAACTTCCTATCTCCAGTACAGACTACAGCAAGGAGAGCTGGCCTGGTGTCAACTTGGGGACAACTAAGAAGGCTGACTTGTGAGGCAGAGAGACTGCCACAGAGTAATAGACAAGATTTCACCAGAGACACTGTTTTTGGCCATTGAGGCCAACTCCCCTATAGCTGTGAAAGCTTGTATACATCACCCATATTGTTAGATAATTTTGACAGTTATGATCACCAATCTTGGCAAGTCTTTTCATATTCTTGCCTATTAACTAATTGTGTAGATCCTAATTTAGATAAGGAAACTGCTGTTATGATTTTGTTAAAGAGACCCGCTTATATTTGTTGCCTGTAGAGTTAAGAATGATGGTTGGTTTGAGAATTCGAGAATGCAAACTTTGAAAAGGTTTAATGAACAATTTTAGGAATTACTGCTTTAATTGCAATTTTAACTTCTTTTGCATTATCTAACACAGCTTTAGATCAGCAGCTGCATACTGCTCATTTTGTTAATGATAAACATAGGAAGATTTCCATAGCTTTGTCAGAGCAACATATTATAGATATATAATTGGAGGCAAAGGTTAATGCCCTAGAAGTAGTAGTCCTAGCAATAGGGCAGGATATAGCAAATATTAAGGCTAGAAAGGCTGAAATTTCAGATATTAGCAGAAGTCACTTGGACACTTGAAACATTGCTGAATTGGCCAGAGATTTAAAAAATAACTTAAGTGCATTGAATCCCCTGGATTGGGTTCAGTATATAATCCTACTTGCTATTATTATTGGCATTATTTTATTAGTAACCATTGTGTTTCCACTTATCCTTAGAGCACTTCTGAGATCTGTGGCTAACGACAAAGTGGGACATTCTGGAACTTCGGCTGAAAAATAAATATAAAGGGGAGAATGCTAAGCACATCCCAGCGAAGTGGCTTGACAAGCTGAGAGGCTTGGAAGTGCTCATGAGACACAGAGTTTCAAAAGAAACGGATTCTCCTGGGAAGGCGTTCTCATAACTCGTATATCCCCATGTTAGTCTGGTGTATGGATGCACATGCTCTCCTTTAGTATTATTTTATTATAAGTGCTTTTAAAGATTGAATTCTGACCTAGCTAAGCTTTCCACCAGTGTTCCAACATCCTAGAAAATCAGGCAGGGAAACTTATTAGGCATTACAAAGAATGGAGCTAGAATAGCTCAGGGCTATTCTGCAGAGTAGCCACCGAAAACAAGGGAATCCACAATGGCCTAGATAATAGGTGAGTTTACTATGAAAGAGTTAGATTCCCCCTGAGACAGGCCTCTTCACTAGGCCCAAAGGAACAGCATAATCAGGCATTTACTAAGAACCCCTGGTGGTGGGCTTAACAATAGACTAGTATTACACCTGGCTTAGTGGTGGCAGAATGCTCCCCGCCATCTCTTGATGTATACATTCCTTTTGTATTGTGTCACTGTAACTCGGTGGATGTATCTCACCTGATTTCTTGTTACTCTTCTGTATAAAAAGTTTGATGCTCGACCTGAAAAAGCACATTCAGATTCTACACACTCTCTCGTGAGGTCTCTGTTTGTCACCCACATTCGCCAACTCCTTCACCCACTTGCCTCCAAGAGACCTGATCCACATAGACAGGTTCAGACAGAGTGACAGCCATCCCTAGAACTAATTTCTAATTCATATTTTGGGTCTGTCCATCTATTGTGGGTGGTTCTGTTTATTGGTTCTAAAGGCAAATATCTACATTCACATGCATGTCTCCATAATGGGAGAGATAAGGCTAAGCCTCTTTCCTGAAAAAGGTGAGCTGTCCTGACTCTTGGATCCACCAGGAAGTATACAGGTAATCATTGTTGCATTGATTTTTCATGTCAAGTGGAATCTCAGAAAGAAAGGTTTTGCATCAGAATTTACTACTATATTCTTCTAGTTAAGTTACAGAGTTGTTGTATTTAAAGAGAAGCACCAGAGAGTACTACAGAAGAGGAAAATTCATGTACATTTGACAAGGATAGTGAATGATCAAAGCAGGAGTAGATAGACTTGTAAAATACAGGAGACAGTGTGGCTGCAGATATTAAAAATCCCCATGGCTATGACACCAGAGGAGGAACTACATATCAATGGAGTAAGGGGTCAACCCTGTAAACCTCTCAGATTCTCAAGTAGGTGTGAAATTGGCCATTTTTCCTTGTTTAATGATGTAACTAAGTTCATATAGCTGCAGACACTAGTTTTGCTTTCTTAGTCAGTGTTCTATTGCTATGAAGAGAAAGCAGAAAATGTGGCATCTTCAGCGATGTTCTGGCTTTAGAATCAGGGATAAAGAAAATATTTGTGGAAACTCACTTTGTGGTTATGAAAGTTGTTGATGCAAGGTTATGTGTCAGTGATGTCCCTACATAGAGTCCTAGAAAGGTCATTGCATGAAGGTGTAAAGGTAAAGCATGGACTTCCTTGATAACCCCTAAATATTGGAGATACCAGAGTCATGGGATACCAGGCAAGGAAAGTTGATGTTTGGGTGTAGATCAATCTCAGGAGAGAGAAATGTGTTGCAGGCAACAAAGCTAACAGGAGTTGGAGATCTGAAGAGCTCTTTGATTCAGGCATTGAGATGCAAAGTTTGGAGTATTCACTGATGGTTTTTTGATCTTGCTTTCTTCCAATATTTCCTCATTATACTCCCTTTGACCTCTTTAGGAATGTTGATCCTAACCCTAACCCTAACCCTAACCCTAACCCTAACCCTAACCCTAACCATTACCATAACCATAACCATAATCCTAACCATAATCCTGACTTGGCTATGTTGTTCAAATACATTCTTACAGTTTTCTGTTTGGGGTAATTTCCTTCATTTCTTAAATTTGTCTTTAAATTCTTTTTACAAGTTGAGATCTTAGCTGAATTGCCTAGAGGTCACCACACCCTTTATTTCATTAAGTATACACCTTTTATTTAAAACTTTTTATCTGCTTTAGCATTACACTTAACTCTTACACCTCCTGGTACTCCTTTTGTCCTCAAACTGTAAATTTTATATTTTTCCTTGCTCCACATCCCCCTTTCACTATAAATATGCATAGTAGAGGACACTAATAACTGTGTCACACAGTCAATATTAGGCTCTCTTAAAATATCATCTGCCAATGCCAACCATGCAGAAGTCTTCAATTTATTGTCAAATAGATTTCTTAGGACGAGGGCAGAAAGAAACCAAATTCTTGACCAAACTATCACAGGAACACTGTCTAGGATACTTATTAGAATTCTTCTACACTGAACCTCTTTATATGGGCTCCTGCAATCCTTAATATTCCCAGGTACCACTGTCATCCCTTTTCTTGTGAGGATAGTTCACTTAAAATATTCAACTGCTATTTTAATTCAAAATCCCACACTCCACATTCCATGTGATCAGACCAGTCACATTTCTGTTACCAACTTTTGTCTTAATCAGTGTTCAGTTACTGTGATGAGACACCATGACCACATCAGTACTTACAAAGGGACGTATTAAATTGTTGTTAACTTACAGATTCAAAGTTTTAGTATTTTATCCTTATGACTAGAAGTATGGTGACACTTAGGCAGACATGATAGCTGAGACTCCTATATCCATATCCACAGGTAGCAGGAGGAGAAGTATGTGGTCTGGATTGGGTTTTTGAACTATCAAATATCATCTCCTCTCAGAGACACACTTGCTCCAACAAAGCCACACCTCCTAATTCCTCTTAAGTAGTACCACTTCCTGATAACCAAGCATTCAAATGTATTAACCTGTGGAGTCCTGATAACCAAGCATTCAAATGTATTAACCTGTGGAGTCCTGATAACCAAGCATTCAAATGTATTAACCTGTGGAGTCCTGATAACCAAGCATTCAAATGTATTAACCTGTGGAGTCCTGATAACCAAGTATTCAAATGTATTAACCTGTGGAGCCATTTTTATTCAAACCACTGGACACTTCATACAACTAATTAATTAATCATTATAAACTAAATCTAAGCTACACAAATCTATCATGGAGATAATTCATACAACTAATTAATTAATCATTATAAACTAAATCTAAGCTACACAAATCTACCATCTCTAAGGTATACTTAAGCAGATCAATCTTCTTGAATGTTCAGAATGCAGAACACAGGGTAAAAGCATGGTATTTATGTTCACATTGATATTAGATTCTTGATCAGGATCTCTGTTATCAATTGTTCTCAGAAGTGCCATTATGTTGGATCAGAGTCTTCTTCCATGTTATTCCTCATATCTTCTTCATCATGTTACAGGATGTCCGAGCTGTTCTTGGTGCATGCAGGATGGGCATCTAATCACCATGGCTCACAGGAAAAATAGGGCCAATGAGTGGACAGTGCCAATCTCTGGACTCCTGTATATGTAATGATTGACAGAAAATATGGAAAAGATCCTTGTCTCTCTTGGATTCCCTGTGCATAGCATAGCATAGCATAGCATAGCATAGCATAGCATAGCATAGCATAGCATAGCATAGCATAGCATAGCACAGCATAGCATAGCATTAATCTATGTAGGTTGGTCACTGCAAAGGAAAGCTGCATCAAGAGCTAAGGTTTATGTCTTTATTATGACATGTGCTCAGCAGTTGTCAGTGAAGTGTCTTTTTCTAAAAACTCTAAATTTACCTGTTGTTGGGCAGAGTACATATAATGTGTTCATAGAAAAGAAATTCATTGTTAAGTCACCCTGGCTTATTCTGAAGCATGTGAAGGCCAAGAAAGCTCCATATAGTCCCACAATCGGAAACTATTCTAATCTGATATGACTCAAAGACCCCTGATGTAAGGTACATGCTCAGGGTCTCTCAGCAAAATGCAAGAAATGTGCTGATAATGTACCCGCAGATAATGTTAAATTAACTACCACGTCTCCTTCCACAATAAGACTAACCATAAACAAACTTTCTTTTTTTTTCATGAAAAATCCAAATTTATATAATATCTTTCCACAAGTTCAGCTCTACAAAGGATAATAGATGGAAAAGTCCAACACAGGAGGAAAATTACACATAAGCAAACTTTCTTAATCATTTCCTAACCCCACCTCATGTTACATTGGTAATATCTTTACATTTCTTCTGATCTTGGGTTGTTCCTTGAGGCATGGAAAACCTTTTCTCCTGGTAACAGTCTTTACTGCCTTTGGCCTGGACCAATTATCAGACATGTACTGACATCATAGAGGGTAACAAGGTATCATTATAATCCATGAATAGTGTCTCATTTCTTTTATTGTCTGAAGGCCAGAAATATCTGCAGAAAGAACATGTTTCTCAATCAATCATTTCTAAGTGATTATGAGTTAGGGTTTGTTCTACTTTCTCAGACCTTCCTCCTGTATGTCTACTATTTCTTCAGCTTGTCCATTTACAAAACTTTTGAGTCCTCACCTTAAGTAGTCATCTTTCTTGTCTTAAAGATACTTTGGCAGAAATGAAGGTGATGCTGTACAGAGTTTGCAGAGCAGCTGACACACACTGAGCCCTGAATGCACTGCATGATGAGCCAAATCCTTTCTTCCAAAGCTCTTGCCAATGCAAGAATTGTTCATTCCTTCCATTACTCACGCAAACATCACTAACCAAGGACCTATTGTAACATCTACTTATTCCTTTCTGGAGAATGACTGATGTCACCAAGTAGTTCCTTCCTGGGACTGAAAAACACATATTTACACAGGTGCCTGGGATGGTTAAAAGAACTTCAGGTTTCTGCACTTCAGGGAGCTATATGGAAAGGAAAGTTAAGCCTCTCTCATAATGGTAAACAAGTAAATTTTGGGTTGAGGTTGTATGGAAGATGGGTGTGGTCAAGATCAGAACAGAGGGCAATACACAGTTAGGATTGCTTACTCATTGAGGAGCATGAGTAATTCTGATAATTGAAACTTTTACAGAGAATTTTGGCACCATCTTAGTCTTGCACAATAAATAAGATCTGTGGTTTCATCTCAAACTAAAGAGTAATCTTTTTTTCTTCTTTTTTTTTAATTAGAGAAATTCTTCATTTACATTTCAAGTGTTACCCAAAAGTCCCCTATATCCTCCCCCTGCTCTGCCTCCCTACCCTCCCTCTCCCTCCCGCTACTTGGCCCTGACATTCCCCTGTACTGGGGCACACAAACATTGCTAGACCAAGGGCCTTTCTTCCCGAATAATGGCCAACTAGGCCATCTTCTAATACATATGCAGCTAAAGACATGAGCTCTGGGGGTTCTGATTAGTTCATATTGTTGTTCCATCTATAGGGTTGAAGACCCCTACAGCTCTTGGGTACTTTCTCTAGCTCCTACATTGGGGACCCTGTGTTCTGCCCTATAGATGATTGTGAGCATCCACTTTTGTATTTGTCAGGGACTGTCAAAACCTGCCAGGAGACAGCTATATCAGGGTCCTTTCAGCAATATCCTGCTGGTGTGTGCGGTAGTGTCCGCATTTGGTGGCTGATTATGTGATGGACCACCTGGGTGGGGCACTCTCTGGATGGTCCATCTAAAGGGTAATCTTTAGGCGAAGGAATATTTGACCTTGTTACTGCTCTAGGGAATCAAATGTTATGTAGGGATGATGGTATAAGGAACAAATTGATAGTAATCACTAAATCTCTAGTAGTAATATGAACCCAACCAATGTGCGCATCTATGTAGTTAGTTGTATATGTGGGTTTCAGCTGTCCCCTAGTATGGAACTGATCTAATGAATATACACTAATTTAGTGGGTCTAGCCAAGAACACTTCTCTGCCCAACTAAATATGCAGTCTACAATGGTGCTTTCTAGTTCCTCATTGTCCCCGTAAAGCAAATGTAAGAGTCACAGGTATTTAAGCAACTGAAGCACTACCTCTCACTTTCTTTGTCACTGTCTGTTTTCTCTGCCTCTCTGCCCCCCATGTGTGTGTGTGTGTGTGTGTGTGTGTGTGTGTGTGTGTGTGTATGTGTGTGTGCGTGTGTGTGTGTGTATGTGTGTGTGCGTGTGTGTGTGTGTGTGTGTGTGTGTGTGTGTGTGTGTATGTGTGCATGTATGCTTAGTAGAAACAACTTGATGGAATGGATTCTATGTGATTCTACAGGAAGAAAATCATGAAGGAAGGATTCAGCATGGAAGATTGTAGGGAGCAGAGTAGAGTATTAGAATATTGAGAGAGTTGAGTGGAAAGGAATAAAGATAGTCAGGAACATGGAGTGCTGCACAAGTTCAGTAATTTGATAGTATAGACAGACGGTTTGAGTTTATGGAGCCTGAACTGTGTGGATGTCAGGGGACAGTGACAGACACAGATCAGGTTGGGACTATTTGAAGTTAATCTTCAGATAAAGATGGAAGAATGGAGAATCTTAGGATGCTTCTTTATTGCTGGAGATTTTTTTTTTAAATTTTTTTCCCATTTTTATTAGATCTTTTCTTTATTTACATTTCAAATGTTATCCCAAAAATCCACATACCCTCCCCCATCCCCGCCCTGCTCCCCTACCCACCCACTCCTACATCTTGGCCCTGGCGTTCCCCTGTACTGGGGCATATAAAGTCTGCATGACCAAGGGACCTCTCTTCCCAATGATGGCCAACTAGGCCATCTTCTTCTATATATGCAGCTAGAGACATGAGCTCTGGGGGTACTAGTTAGTTCCTGTTATTCTTCCACGTATAGGATTGAAGACCCCTTCAGTTCCTTGGGTACTTTCTCTAGCTCCTTCCTTGTGAGTCCTGAGTTCTATCTAATAGCTGATTGTGAGCGTCCACTTCCATGTTTGCCAGGCATTGCTATAGCCTCTCACAGCTATATCAAGGCATTTCAGCACTATCTTGCTGGCATATGCAATCGTGTCTATGTTTGGTGCCTGATTATGGGATGGATCCCCGGCTGCTGCAGTCACTGGTTGGTCCATATTGCTGGAGATTATTGATAATCAAACATTGCTACCATTGGCAGACAGTCCCAGAAAATGATCAAAGAGAGCTCTACATGCCATGGGTGATTCAAATGGGGGAGCTGATGTATCTTCTGGCCTATAACTGGACTTTTGTTACTATAATTTCCTTATTCCTCTGAGTTCCTCATTTCTGTAAAGAGAAGAAACTCCTACTTCTGTCTCTGTGGCTAACCCCCCACAAAGCATATCCTTCCTTAGTTCCTCTTATCTCTGGGTGACAGTTCCTCTTGAGACACTGCAGATCTTCTCTTCATGTCATGGGTATTAATGCTCAGGAAGGAAAAGTCATGGTTTTCTATATAAGATACATGAACAACATTGACCAATGCTTAACCTCAAGAGTTAATTATCTTCTTACTGAATTCAGGCCACAATGATGGTAATGACCATTATTTCAGGGTTAATGTCAGGATCATACACTCAGTGACATGGAAACATTCAAATATATCTTATAAGATTATAAGATATAAAGTGTAAGAGTATATTGATCTATAGGCATAGCAGTGCATCAAAATCTATCTCTCTTTACCCACTTCACAGAGATTAGTGAATGGAACCAAAGGTGGACATAATCACTACCATCATCATTATTCCAACATGTATCTCAGAAGATGAAAAGATCTCCCATGTTCATGGATTGGCAGGATAAATATAGTAAAAGTAGCTATCTAAAAATAGAATGCCAAAAGCAATCTACAGATTCAATGCAATCCTCATCAAAATTCCAATTCAATTCTTCAACAAATTAGAAAGAGCAATTTGCAAATTCATCTGGAATAACAAAATACCTAGGATAGCAAAAACTATTCTCAATGATTCAAGAACCTCTGGTGGAATCACCATGTCTCACCTAAAGCTGTACTACAGAGCAATTGTGATAAAAACTGCATGGTACTGGTACAGTGACAGATCAATGGAACAGAATTGAAGACCCAGAAATGAACTCACACACCTATGGTCACCTGATCTTTGACAAGGGAGCTAAAATAATCCAGTGGAAAAAAGAAAGCATTTTTTTTTTTTGGTTTGGTTTTTTGAGACACGGTTTCACTGTGTAGCCCTGGCTGTCCTGGAACTCAGTCTGTAGACCAGGCTGGCCTCAAACTCAGGAATTCGCCTGCCTCTGCCTTCCAAGTGCTGGGATTAAAGGCATGCACCACCATGCCAGGCATGACAGCATTTTCAACAAATGGTGCTGGCACAACTGGCAGTTATCATGTAGAAGAATGTGAATTGATCCATTCTTATCTCCTTGTACTAATGTCAAGTCTAGGTGGATCAAGGACCTCAACATAAACCCAAAGACACTGAAACTCATAGATGAGAAAGTGGGGAAAAGACTTGAAGATATGGGCACAAGGGAAAATTTCCTGAACAGAACAGCAATGGCTTGTGCTATAAGGATGGAGAATTGGCAAATGGGACCTCATAAAATTGCAAAGTTTCTGTAAGGCAAAAGACACTGTCAATAAGACAAAAAGGCCACCAACAGATTAGGAAAGGAGCTTTACCAATCCTAAATCTGATAGAGGAATAATATCCAATATCTACAAAGAACTCAAGAAGATAAACTCCAGAAAATCAAATAACCCTATTAAAAATGGGGTACAGAGCTAACCAAAGAATTCTCAAGTGAGGAATACCGAATGGCTGAGAAGCACCTGAAAAAATATTCAACATCGTTAATCATCAGGGAAATGAATATCAAAACAACCCTGAGATTCTACTTCACACCAGTCAGAATGGCTAAGATCAAAAATTCATGTGACAGCAGATACTGGCGAGGATGTGGAGAAAGAGGGACACTCCTCCATTGTTGGTGTGATTGCAAGCTGGTACAACCACTCTGGAAATCAGTTCCTCAGAAAATTGGACATAGTACTACTGGAAGATGAAGCAATTCTTCTCCTGGGCATATACCCAGAAGATGTTCCAACTGGTAACAAGGACACATGCTTCACTATGTTCATAGCAGCCTAATTTATAATAGTCAGAAGTTGGAAAGAAACCAGATGCCCCTAAACAAATGAATGGATACAGAAAATGTGGTACATTTACACAATGGAGTACTACTCAGTAATGAAAAACAATGAATTTATGAAATTCTTAGGCCAATGGATGCATCTGGAGGATATCATCCTGAAAGAGGGAACCCAATCACAAAAGAACTCATTTGATATGCACTCACTTATAAGTGTATATTAGCCCCAAAACTTAGAATATCCAAGATACAATTTGCAAAACATGAGAAAATCAAGAAGGAAGACCAAAATGTGGATACTTCATTCCTCTTAGAATAGGGAACAAAATACCCATGGAAGGAGTTACAGAGACAAAGTTTGGAGCTGAGACGAAAGGATGGACCATCTAGAGACTGCCCCACCCAGAGATCCATCCCATAATCTGTCACCAGATGCAGACACTATTGCATATGCCAGCAAGATTTTGCTGAAATGACCCTGATACAGCTGTCTCGTGTAAGCCTATGCCAGTGCCTGGCAAATACACATGTAGATGCTTATAGTCATCTATTGGGTGGAACACAGGGCCCCCAGTGGAGGAGCTAGAGAAAGTACCCAAGATGCTGAAGGGGTCTGCAACCCTATAGGTGGAACAACAATATGAACTAATCAGTACCCCCAGAGCTCATGTCTCTAGCTGCATATGTAGCAGAAGATGGCCTAGTTGGCCATTATTCAGGAAGATCTCTACTCTCACCTGTTTCGCTCTAGAAAAACAAAAAGGGGGAACTGTGGAGAGCTGCACAGTGCCGTGCCTTTAAGAGGGTGCTGGCTTCCGCTAGTGAGTGCTCTCAGGGATACAAGTCCTCAATTGGCTAAGGCTGATGATCTGGCTTGCTTATGTGGACCTATCTGCTGTCGCCACATGGCTTACTGGGATAGGTTGGCCTAGGACTGTTTAGCCTATGGGCTGGCTTTCCCGTATTCTATTAGTGAGAGGCAGTTAGTCGGGTCAGTTAGTGAGGGCCAGGGAGTCAGGGTGAGGGAGCCAGGGTTAGTTAGAGAGAGTTAGGTTAGAGTTAGTCAGGGTCAGTTAGAGTTAGTCAGAGTAAGGGAGTCAGAGTTAGCCAGGGGGATTTAGGTCAGAGTAGTCAGAAGAAATTCATTCAAAGTTTCCTGAATAAACTGTTTAAGGAAGAGCTCGGAGGTCGTGTCCTTCTTCCTGGGTGAGAGGCACACGACAAATCACCATGCCTAACCTCAAGCTATACTACAGAGCAATTGTGATAAAAACAAAAAACAACAAAACAAAACAAACAAACAAACCAAACCAAACCAAAACAAAACTTCATGGTACTGGTACAATGACAGACAGGTAGATCAATGGAATAGAACTAAAACTCAGAAATGAACCCACACATCTATGGTCACTTGGTCTTTGACAAGGGACCATCCAGTGTAAAAAAGACAGCATTTTCAACAATTGGTGCTGGCACAAATGCAGGATATCATGTAGAAGAATGCGAATTGATCTATTCTAATCTCCTTGTACAAAGCTCAAGTCTAAGAGGATCAAAAAACTACACATAAAACCAGAGACACTGAAACTTATAGAGGAGAAAGCGGGGAAAGGCCTCAAAGATATGGGCACAGGGGAAAAATTCCTGAAGAAAACAGCAATATCTTGTGCTGTAAGATTGAGAATTGACAAATGGGACCTCATAAAATTGCAAAGCTTCTGCAAGGCAAAAGACACTGTTGATAAATCAAAAAGGCCACCAAAAGACTGGGAAAGTCGCTTTACCAATCCTAAATCTGATATGGGGACTAATATTCAATATATACAAAGAACTCAAAAAGATGGAGTCCAGAAAATCAAATAGCCCCATGAAAAATTGGGGTACAAAGCTAAACAAAGAATTCTTAACTTAGGAACACCGAATGGCTGAGAAACACCTGAAAAAATGTTCAACATCCTTAATCATCAGGGAAATGCAAATCAAAACAACCTTGAGATTTCACCTCACACCAGTCAGAATGGCTAAGTTCAAAAATTCATCTGACAGCAAATGCTGGTGAGAATGTGGAGAAAGAGGAACACTCCTCCATTGTTGGTGTGATTGCAAGCTGGTACAACCACTCTGGAAATCAGTCTGGCGGTTTTTCAGAAAATTGGACATAGTACTATCCAAATATCCTCCAATATGTCTCCTGAGCATATACCCAGAAGATGTTCCAACTTGTAATAAGGATACATGCTCTACTATGTTCATAGCAGCCTAATTTATAATAGGCAAAAGCTGGAAAGAACCCAGATGTCCCTCAACAGAAGAATGGATACAGAAAAATGTGGTACATTTACACAATGGAGTACTACTTAGCTATTAAAAACAATGAATTTATGAAATTCTTAGGCTAATGGATGGATCTGTAGGATATCATCCTGTGAGGTAAACCAATCACAATACAACTCACTTGATATGCACTCACTAATAAGTGGATCTTAGCCCAGAAACTTAGAATACCCAAGATACAATTTGTAAAACACAAGAAAATCAAGAAGAAGGAAGACCAAAGTGTGGATACTTTGTTCCTTCTTAGAATGGGGAACAAAATACCCATAGAAGGAGTTATAGAGACAAAGTTCAGAGCAGATCCTGAAGGGATGACCACCCAGAGACTGCCACACTTGGAGATCCACCCCATAAACAACCACCAAACCCAGTGACTAGGCAGATGCCAACAAGAGCCTGTTGACAGAACCCTGATATTGCTGTCTCATATGAGGCTATGCCAGTGTATACTGATTTGGATGCTCACAGTCATCAATTGGAAGAAGCACATTGTCCCCAATGAAGGAGCCAGAGAAATACCCAGGGAGCTGAAGGTGACTGAAGCCTCATAGAGGGAACATCAATATGAACTAACCAGTACCCCCAGAGCTTCTTGGAACTATACCAATAATCAAAGAAAACACTTGGTTGAACTTGTTACTCTAGCTATCTATGTAGCAGAGGATGGCCTACTTGGTCATCAATGGGAGGAGAGGCCCTTGGTCCTGTGCAGGCTTTATGACCCAGTATGGGGGAATTTAAGAACCAGGAATGGGAGTGGGGTTGGTTGGGTTGCAGGAGAGGATAGGGGAATTTCGGAAGGGAAATGAGAAAAGCAGGTAACATTTGAACTGTAAATAAGGAAAATATCTAATAAAAAAAACCCAGAAATGAATACAAGCACATATGGACAGTTCATTTTTGACAAAGAAGCCAAAACCATACAATGGAAAAAGGAAAGCATCTTCTACAAGAGATGCTGCTTTAACTGGATGTCTGCATGTATAGGGATATTAATAAATCCATATTTATCACCTTGACAAAACTCATTTCCATGTGCATCAAGGATTTCAACATAAAACTAGATACACTAAATAGAAAATAAAACGGGAAATAGCCTTTAAGATGTTTGTACAGGAGAATATTTCCCTGACAGAATACCCATGGGTGAGGCTCTAATGTCAATAACTAATAAAGTGGACCTCTTGAAACTGAAAAGCTTCTGTAAGGCAAAGAACACTGTCAGTAGGACAAATCAGCTGCCTGTCAATTAGGAAAAGACCTCCGCTAACCCTACATCTGACAGAGGGTTGATATCTAAAATATATTATGAACTTGAGAAGTTAGACTCCTCCAAATCAAATAACCCAATTAAAAATGTGGTACAGAGATAAAAAGCAAACTCTCAACAGAGGAATCTTCAATGGCCAAGAAGCACTTTAAAAAAATGTAAAGTTCCTAGTTATCAGGGAAATGAAAATCAAATGAACCAGAGATTGTACCTTACACCAATCAGAATGGCTAAGATTAAAAACTCAAGTGACAGCACATGCTGGTGAGGGCATGGAGAAAGGGGAACACTCCTCCATTTCTGGTGGGATTGCAAACTTGTACAACCAATCTGGAAATCAATATAGTGATTTCTTAGAAAATTGGAAATAGTTGTATCTGAAGACCTAGCTATATTGCTCCTGGGCATATATACCCAAACAATGCTCCACCATACCACAGGGACATGTGCTCCAATATATTCATAGCAGCTTTGCTTATAATAGCTAGAAATTGTAAACAACCCAGATATCCCTCAACAAATGAATCGATACAGAAAATGTGGTAATTTACACAATGTAATACTATTCAATACTATTAAAAACAAGTACATCATGAATTTTTTTGGTCAAATAGATAGAACTAGAAGAAGTCATTCTAAGTGAGGTAACCCAGACCCAAAAGATCATGTATGGCATGTCTTCATGGATAAGTGCATGTTAGACAAAAAGTACGGGATACCCATACTTTTTGGCTAACATGCATATGGGTATACCCCATAGACCCAAAGAAGTTAAACAAGAAGGAAGGCCCAATAGAGGATGCATGAATACACTTAACGGGAACAAAATGGTCGTGGGAGGCAGAGGGAGGAAGGGATCTGAGTGGGACAATGGAGAAGGAGGTGTATAGAGGGCAGGACATGGTGTGTGGAAAGGCAGGAGAGAGCTCCATAGGGCCAGCCGAATTAATGGAAATCTGCAGTTACATGGATTGGGGGTTGGCTACGAATCTCTAGAAAGTCCCAAAGACCTAAAATGGGCAAGTATCCCAGGAGTCAATGAGGGTGGCCTTAACTGAGATGCCTAACAATGAGAACATGGAACCTGAAGAGGTCACTTACTATAGCCAGGCAGGACCCAGAGTGGAGGGATGTGGACATCAACACACCAACAAAACTTTCAACCCAAAATTTATCTTGTCTAAAAGAAATGCAAGGACAAAGATGGAGCAGAGACTGAAGGAATGGCAACCAATAACCAGCTCAATTTGAGACCCATCCTAACGGCAAGCATCTATCCCTGACACTATTGATGATATCCTGTAATGCTTACAGATAGGTGACTAGCATAATTGTCCTCTACTCTACCCAGCATCTGACTGAAACAGATGCAAATACCCACACCAAACATTGGACAGAGGTTGTGGACCCTTATGGAAAGGTTGGGGATGGAAGGGATGAGGAAAGGATTAAAGGCCCTAAAGGAGATAAGAACCCCACAAGGAGACCAACAGTGCCAACTATCCTGGACCTTGGAATCTCTGAGAGACTGAGACACCAACCAAAGAGCATACACAAGGTAGACTAACACCACCACCCTGGCACATTTGTAGCCCTGGGCTGCTTTGTCTGGCCTCAGTGGGAGAGGATGTACCTAATGCTGCAGAGTCTTGATGTGCCAGAGTTGAGAGGATACCCATGGAACCCTACTCTCTCAGAGACTAGGGTAGGAGGATGAAGATAGGAACCCTATAAGAGTGAATCAAAAAGGGGCAGAGTTTGGGATGTTAATTAATAAGACACAGGCTGTTATTTACTCTGGCTAGTGGAATAAACACCAGTCCTTTACAACCACTACCAATCCTTATACAATGTGTGTTGTGAGCTTTGACCTCTAACTAATGGGAAATCTTCAGACAAAGGAATATGACTACTTTAATGCACTGTGATATAGTGATGATGTATTGATAGAAACTAATACATTTCCAGTAGTAGGCTGAACACAAATGATGTGCCCATCAGTGTAGAAGGTTGTGGATGTGGATTTCAAGTTTACCCCTAGTGCAGAACTAAGTTCATGAACATATTTACATTCAGTGAATTACATTCAGTGGATTAAGTTAAAGATGTCCATCTGGCCTTATCAGAGGGACAAGAGAACCTTCAGTGATGTTTCCTGTTCTCTCTTATCTCTGAGAAGCAACTGTGAAAGGCAGATGTCTTACAAACTGAATCTCTCTTCCTCTGTGTGCCCGTGCATGTGCGTGTGCATGGGCCTGTGTGTGTGTTTGTGTGTGTGTATGTGTCTTGTGTATATGTGTGTGCCTTATGGAGATAGCTTGTGTCCTGAAATGAGTTTGTTTTGTAACAAGATATGAGTTTGCTTCAGGGAGAGATTATCTGTTGACTACGAACATCAGGGTGGTATTACATGCGATAAGGCAGGAAGCAGAGCCCTACATGATTCTTAATAAAAGAGGTTGTGGAACATAGTATACTATTTAAGTGGCATCTTGTCTATTGCAAATAGTAGCATGAACTACTAAGGCCTAAAGAAGTACAGGAGGTAGATGACATAACAGTATTGATGTCTTGATTCTTCACTGAGCCTGGATTGGACTGAAGCCCAGGGAACAGCAATAGGAACAGATCAGGTTAGCACCATTTGGATTTAATGTCAGAATGGGAAAAGAAGGAGAAGAAGCTGAGGACAACTTCTCATTGCCTGCCTCAGTTAATTTTAACATCATAATTGGCTCCACAGCCAGTACCAGAGAAAGTTAAGGAGAGTTTTGAAAGCTGTAGGTGACCCACTGGGAGAAGTTGATCTCTCTGTACTGAGATTGTACTTACTAAATGAGTAATTTCCTCTTTTCTTCTGAGTTCCTCATTTCTGTATGGGGCAGCCCCTCTCCCTCCCATCTCAGCATCTAAATTTCTTTAGGAATTCTATTTTCTCAGCCTCTTTTCTGGCCACATTGTCAATCTGAATTTTCATGTTCTATCTAATGTCTCAGATACCAATGCGTACAGGGAGAAATTCATTTTATTCCATATAAACTACAAGAAAAAACTGAAAAAAAATGGTAACAACATTTCTTTCTGGACTAGTGTGGTACTCAGCCCAGGAGCATGCAATCTGGGTTATAATTTCCAAGAGTAAGAAGAGTGTGTTGCTTAGATTTTTGTCAACTAGACACATGCTACAGTCACTTTGGAAGATGGACTCCCTATTGAGAAATTGCCTTGATCATATTTACTTGTAGATCAGATATTTTTAATGGCAGAAGCTGACTTTAGTAAATGGTGCTGTTTACCCTTTATCACAGAGAACAAGACAAGGCTCTAAAGGCTGGAACTTATGGCAGAACCACTACCATTACTCAATCCCAGCATGTTCCAGTTATAGTTTGTGGATATGGGACTCTCAGAATCCTGAATAATTTATCTGGATCCATCCTGCTCTTCCTTTCTTGTTTTACACTGGCATTACTCATCATTTCTCTTATGGCTTCAGGCAATTGTGTCTGAGGTATAGGAAAATATTGGCAATGGGTAAAGTCAGGGTGACGCTGTTTATTTTCTGATGCAAGAACAATGAATTCTGCTATTTTCCCTCACCATCTACCACCATTTACATGTTGCATGACTTTCTGGGACCTAATGTTAGTCAGAAATTGTTGAGGACTCTGGAGCCACTTTGGTGGATGGTAGCATGTAAGAACTATACTCACTAAACTGTCTTTCATTGGCTGCTCATGTGACTGTTAGAACTTCAGGCTGAATACTTAACTTTAAATATGACAGATCAGGATGGGAAAATGCCTCCTACCTCTATAGGCCTGCTAGACTCTGACGAAATTATGACAAGCCTAGAAACACTTCCCATGATGATAGAGAAAGAGGTTAACTGAGGGTAAAAATAGGCATCTTTGACTCTTGGGACTGAAGGAATGGCAGTGCATGCAGTGAAATTTGTATCATCATAGGCATGAATTGATTTTCATTCTGGACTCTGACTTTAGTCATTTATTTTTATTGAGGCAGATTCTTTTTTTTTTTTAAAGATTTTATTTTATTTATTATACGTAAGTACACTGTAGCTGTCTTCAGACACTCCAGAAGAGGGAGCCAGATCAGATGGTTGTGAGCCACCATGTGGTTGCTGGGATTTGAACTTATCACCTTCGGAAGAGCAGTCGGGTGCTCTTACCCGCTGAGCCATCTCACCAGCCCCGAGGCAGATTCTTTATTTGTAGTCCAAAATAAAGAGGCTACTGTCATAGTGGATATGGGAATTTATAATAATGGAGAATGTTACAAGAGAAGAATGGGAAGCAGAGGATGGACAGATGTGAGGACTTTCCTCATACTGTTTATTACAGAACACAGCTGGGTCAGTCAGCAAATGCCCACAGTAGATGGAAGAACAGAAACTCATACACTGAAGAAGGATCTCATCACAACACCCACATCTTTCCCTGCAATCCCAAATACATTTGTTCCCCAGACCTTCTCAGATCAGTTTCTCAATGTAAGGACTTTTTTTTTTTTTACACAAAAGTTTGAGATTATTGAATTTATTGCTCAGACTCTGTAACCTAGAAAATGTACTTTTTCTCTTCTGATTACCTCCCAGTTGCATGGTGGGTCTGTCTCTGGTTGTACCAAGCTTCAAAGAGCAGAATTCCAAGGAGTATGAAGACAAAACCAGACATCCCCATCCTGATGAGATTTTCTACTGTGTGATCCTGGGTCTCTGAAGCTATAGTTCAGGACAAAGAAGTTACAAACATTAAAGGAGATAAAAAGTTTTGCATAATATCCATCCAGGGAGTCTGCCTTCCCTGGACAAGATGTGGATTTTCTGTATCCAATACTATGACTTTGAAGTCTTCTGATTTACCTGTCTTGGTTTTAGACGTTTTCTGTGATGGACTGATGGTTCCAGGTGATCCTGAGAACAGAAAAAGAGAAGTAATATGTGTGAAGTACTTAAATGTCCAAGATTCTCATTATATAAACTCATGAAGTCTGTGATTAATTGTTCTCCTGCTATAACAGGTGAATAAGTATTCCTCTAATATTATTATTAAAATCCTCAGTGTTACTGTATTCTTTATGGTAAAAACATATGACTAAGTACTTTATAGCAAAAATTTATCTGAATACCAAGGGATCAGGATTAGTGATAAAAAGCACCATTCACAGTTCAGAACAAAGGAAACCTTCTGAGCACTCTGCTTGATCTGCCACAAAGAATCACATCACAACAAAACCCCATGAAATGTATTTTCTGTTAAGTATCCAAGATCCCAAGTTGAAATCTGCACATTAGAAGCTGTTAAAAATCTGGAGTACAGAGGGCTGACATTCTGGAGCCTTTTCCTCTGAGCATACCACAGCTAGTCCTCTAGGTGGCATAGCTCTATTAAATAGCCCATTAACTAATCATCATACAGTTAGAAATACATTCAATGAGACCCACTGAGATTCGCAAATGCTCATGCACTATCTATGCATACATGCTGTAAGGTATGAATCAATAGAGCAAAAAAAAAAAAAATCAACCTCCAAAAATACTAGTAGGGCAATAGTAATGGCTTGATACATTATATTATATGTGGTATAGAAACATACATATATTTGTATAATGTTAAATATAATATCTGACATATATATTTGTAGCAAGAATAATTGGTGTTCAAGAAAAACAAATATCTGTGTAGAAATTGATGTACTTGGAAATTATTGTAGTAAGTTGAATCAATCAGATTCATAATTATCAGATATTATATGTAATTTCTTATTTTCAGGCTCTCGTTCTCTCTCTCTCTCTCTCTCTCTCTCTCTCTCTCTCTCTCTCTCTCTCTCTCACACACACACACACACACACACACACCAGATTGTTTGTATGTGATAAAATATAGAAGTGAGACTGGGAAATTCATGGTCAAAGCAAGGGGTAGGGAAAAGAGGAGGGCTGAAGACTTACAATGCTAACATTTTTGAATGATGTAGTCATTTGGAAATGTCTTCATAAACTAATCAATGGATATATGCTAATGAAAACATTTTGAGTAAAATTTCAATCAAGTTGTTATTGACATGACTTTTAACCAAAAACTGGTTCTTTGATATAATCAACAAGATAGAAAAACTCCTAGCCAAACTAAGTAAAGGGCCAAGAAACAGTGTCCAAATTAATGAAATCAGAAATGAAAAGTGAGACATAACAACGGAAACGGAGGAAATTCAGAAAAACCCATCAGATCCTACTATAAAAGTCTATACTTAACAAAACTGGAAAATCTAGATGAAATGGATGGTTTTCTAGACAGATGCCACATACTAAAGTTAAATCAAGAGCAAGTAAACTATCCAAACTGGCCCATATCACACAAGGAGTCATCAAAAACCTCCCAACGAAAAAAAAAAAAACCAAAAAACAAACAAACAAAAAACAAAACAAAACAAAAAAACAGAGCCAGATGGATTTAGTGTAGAATTCTACCAGACCTTCAAAGAAGACCTGATACCAATTTTCCTTGAACTATTCCATGAAATAGAAAATGAAGAAACACTACATAGGCCGGGCGTGGTGGCGCACGCCTTTAATCCCAGCACTCGGGAGGCAGAGGCAGGCGAATTTCTGAGTTCGAGGCCAGCCTGGTCTACAAAGTGAGTTCCAGGACAGCCAGGGCTATACAGAGAAACCCTGTCTCGAAAAACCAAAAAAAAAAAAAAAAAAAAAAGAAACACTACATAACTTTCTATGAAGCCACAATTACTTTAATACTGAAATCACATAAGGATCCAACCAAAAAAAAAAAGAGTACTTCAGATCAATCTTGCTTATGAATATCAATGCAAAAATACTCAATAAAATTCTTGCAAACCGAATCGAAAAACACATCAAAACCATCATTCGCCATGATCAAGTAAGCTTCATCACAGGGATGCAAGGTTGGTTTAATGTATGAAAATCCATTAATGTGATCCAACATATAAACAAACTCAAAGAAAAAAAAACTCACATGATTATCTCCTTAGATGAAGAAAAAGCATTTAACAAAATGCAACAGCCCTTCTTGTTAAAAGTATTGGATACATCAGGAATTCAAGGCTCATCCCTAAACATAATAAAGGCAATTTACTGCAAACCAACAGCCAATATCAAATTAAATGGAGACATACTTGAAGCAATCCCACTGAAATCGGGGACAAGACAAGGGTGCCATTCTCCCCATATCTATTCAATATAGTATTCAAAGTGTTAGCTAGAACGATAAGACAACAAAAAGAGATCAAGGGGATATAAATTGGTAAAGAAAAAAATAAAGATATCACTATTTGCAGATGATATGATAGTATACATAAGTGACCCCAGAAATTCTACCAGAGAACTTCTCCAGCTGATAAACAACTTCAGCAAAGTGGCCGGGTATAATATTAACTCAAATAAATCAGTAGCCTTCCTTAATACAAAAGTTAAACAGGCAGAGAAAGAAGTTAGGGAAACAATTCCCTTCACAGTAGCCACAATAATATAAAATGGGGTAACTCTAATCAAACAAATGAAAGACCTGTATGACAATAACTTCAAGTCTCTCAAGAAAGAAATTGAAGAAGTTCTCAGAAAATGGAGGGATCTCTGATGCTCATGGATTGACAGAATTAACATAGTAAAAGTGGCCATCTTACCAAAGTCAATCTATAGATTCTATGCAATCCCCATCAAAATCCCAACACAATTCTTCAAAGACATGGAAAGAGCAATTCTCAAATTCATCTGGAAAGGCAAAAAACCGAGAATAGCGAAGACAATTCTTAACAATAAAAGAACAGCTGAGGGAATCACCATCTCTGACCTCAAGCTGTACTACAGAGCAATAGTGAGAAAAACTGCATGGTATTGGTTCAGAGATAGACAAGTTGATCAATGGAATAGAATTGAAGACCCAGAAATAGAACCACACACTTACTGTCACTTGATATTTGACAAAGATGCCAAAAATATACAATGGAAAAAAGAAAGTATCTTCAATAAATGGTGCTGATCTATCTGGCTGTCTGTATGTAGAAGAATTAAAATAGACCCATATTTGTCACCTTGTGCAAAGCTCAAGTCCAAGTGGATCAAGGACCACAACATAAAACCAGATACACTAAATCTAATAGAAGAGAAAGTGGGAAAGAGCCTTGAATTCATTGGCACAGGGGGAAATTTTCTAAACAGAGCTCAAATGGCTCATGCTCTAAGATCAAGAATTGATAAATGGGACCTCATGAAACTGGAAAGCTTCTGTAAGGCAAAGGACATATTCAATAAGACAAATCAGCAACTTATAGATTGGGGGAAAATCTTCACTAACACCATATCTGATAGAGTGCTAATATCCAAAATATATAAAGAACTCAAGAATTTAATCACCAAAAAACCTAAACAACCCAATCAAAAGATGGAGTATAGAACTAAACTGAGAAGAATCTCGAATGGCTGAGAAGCAAAGGAAATGTTCAAAGTCCTTAATGATCAGAGAAATGCAAATCAAAACGACCCTGAGATTCCATCTTACACCAATCAGAAAGGCTAACGTCAAAACTTCAGGTGACTTTTATCCATAAATCAAAACATTATTGAGAAGCAAATGGAAAGATCATGATGTATGTGTGAAATGAAGTTTATATATGCAAACCAACTTATCTCTATATTTTCTTAGAAAATGAAAAGCACTCATTTACATTATGTAAAAATTATTGAAATATTTCAATAATTCTATTATGAGATAAGTACAGAAATGTACATATTTTGCTTAAAATACCAAAAATTTTGATATGGAGAGAGGACTCAGTGTTGAAAAGCACTGGCTGCTCTTCCATAGGTCTTGGGTTCAATTTGCTGCACCCATATAGCAGCTCACAAGCATCTGTACTTGCAATTCCTGTCTATCTTCCATAGGTATGAGTCATGCATGTAATGCATACACACACACACACACACACACACACACACATACATGCAGAGAGAGAGAGAGAGAGAGAGAGAGAGAGATGGGGAGAGGAGAGAGAACACCTATATACATAAAATAATGAAAAACTTAAAAATCTTAAGAACTTTTTGTGGGTTAATAAATGCATTTACAACATCTAGGAAAATTTTTTATGAACTTTACAATTGAGTGGGATTTAACTATAAGAGTGACCATCATGGTAAGATGTACAAAAAGGTGAAATGTATAACCAACAACAGAAATATAGAACTTTAGTGTTACTAAATAATGAGGAAATTCATACCTGGTACTGTAAATCTAACTACCTGTGCTTGATTAGGTCAAGGACCTAGAGGAAAACCATTTTTTAAGTCAATATAATTCCTAGCTGCATCCTGAATACCTACCCTTATATCTAAAAATAAGTGTAGTTCTTACTATATGTATCTGAAGCTTACATTTGCAGAACATGGAGACTATTACAGAAAGCTACAATTGGCCAAAAATGCAGAGAACATGGTTTGTCCAACTCCAGTTGACATATATACACCCCAATGCTTTACTCTAAGGCTTAAAAATATTGGTTAAATGGTGGAAATATTGCAAGAGCCAGGGCATCATATGATTGGTTATGAGATAGTGTTTTCTATATATGGTAGGAAGCTGCATTCATAAAACCTTAACATTATGGGCATTGAAAGAAAATCTGTAAAATTGCACTATGAATTAATGTAGTAGTGTAGATGGGGGAAATCTCACGAGGCTCCACCACTAGACAAATAGCTACAGGCCATTAATAGGTCCTGAGAAAGTGAGAAAACCATCCTGTAATAGAGATGAACCCCAAATAGGTTCTTCAGTCTCAGGCAGGTTAAGCCTCTGAGTAAATCTAAGAATATTCAGGTACAAACAACACTAAATAAAATGTGAAATTAAATATAAAATGATGTTCTAAAGTTTGTAATAGATTTAGACACTTTTAAATGTCTTAAGATAAAAATCCATGAATTTTAAAACATTTACAAGAAATATTTTCTGGAGAATTTCAAACAAACAGTAATGACACACAGTGAAAGGAGAAGATTCAGACTGAATTGCAGGAAGCAATCCTAAGTCACTGCATAAGAAAATACATGACTTATATCCTTTTATCCTTATGAGTGCCCTAAGTATGGCTTCTCTTGTGTGCTCAGCATGATCTGTGCAGACTCAAACCCATACTCTTGGATGGTCTCCCAAATGTGTATTTCTCCCCCAGTGTTCCCCTTACACAGGCCCAACATGATGTGAGTAGCTCCCTGGCTTGTTCTGAGTTTCCAGGAACCAGCTATATATAAGGAAGAGAGATTTATCTCCTAGATTTTTAGAAGTGAGAAATGATCTCTGTTATGGGTGAGCTCATTTTTCTTATTATCAAAGTTGTTCATGTGTTATTTCTCCTCTCAGACCTAGAAACTTTTCTCTGTCCACACCATATAGGAAGGATATCAAACTAACATAGATTGTTCCTCATCATTTTTCTTACCACACTTAATATGGATTCTGCATGATCAAGGTTTTGGAGTCTGTTATGTGTAATGTGTAGTGGTATCTTTCAATAAAAGATCTGAACAGAGGCTGGCACTATTTTTACTCACTCCCCATGGCTGACAGTAATTCCTTCTGAGTACCTTAGACTTTTTGGATTTCGCTGTAGAGTGGGGAAAGGTTGTGGGTATTTCTTAATGAACTCTTCTGTTGACCTCCACCCTCACTGACTGAAATCCTCTGAAGTCTTACTCTGGTCCCAACAAAGAGTCCTTTCAATTCAGGATACTGAATGACCTTTTCAGCTCATAGAATTCTGAGTTACCTCACATGAAACTAGCAGTTCCACAAGGGTTCTCTGCAGTGACCATAGGTAGGGCAACAATTCTTGCGAACTAGAATTGTGAACAATACTTATAAAGTAGAATCTCTAGGTACTCTTGAGTGCTGAGGTCATATCACCCATGGAGAATTATGACTGGAAATGCTGAACTTGAAACTTTGAACTTGGGCTCAGGGCTGGATGGACTGTTCCTTTTACAGAATACAGGTGACCACTGGGTTTCTTACCCTAAACACCAGGTAATATTCTTTCTTGTGGGCACTGTGGAGCCAGGCTGCACTGAAAGAGATGGTGTGATGGGGAATTTTTCTAAGAAAAAAAGGTAGATGAGGAACTGTCAACCATGTTTGGGGGCTGTCTGTGAGAACATATTTTCTTTATGTTTTTAACCCTGACCCTGTTGCTCTTTCCTTCTCCTGTCTCAGAGTTGGTTCCTTTACAAGACCATCTACTTTCATTCTATCATCTCTTAGATTTCAATAGATGGTCCTGTGAAGTCTAAGTCCCTGAATTGGCTTACAAGGCTTCTTACCTGTGAAGAGATATTTATGGGGTCACTAGGGGCTGACTACTTTTGAGAAGAGATTGTGTATAACCTTGCATCTGTAACTGATACCCATGGAAGCTTATCACAGGGCTCAGAGTAGTTAGCCTAGGAAAGCCCATTCTGAATGTGTATCCCATGGTGCTGGAAAGGTACATTCTCCCTTCCTTGGACAGGACAAGTCTATCATAGTCAGAATCAGTACAGTGAGTGATGAATGTCTCTAAAGGGGCCAAGGTATGGTTTTGCTAAGTCAACAGGGTGGTCTTACTAGACAGCCCTGGAAGAAACATAGGCATGTGATTACAGAGCCAAGTCCTGCCAAGCATTTTCTACCTCCCAATTTGTCTTGCCTGTGATACTGCCTCTTATACTCTGGGACTCTGTCTGACTCTGAGGTTCAAGGAAAGTAGCTTAGGATTTCAAATATGATTGGGTCAGTGGTGGAGCCGCCTCACCTGAGATGTATTTCCAGGTGGTCACTGGGTTCTGACCAAACTTGTGGGTTTGCCTTGTAGTACCCATAACATTTGAATGTTCCACTACTGTTTGTAGTCACTCTACCCACAGAAAACAGGGTCTGAAACTGCCCAAAATATGTCTTCTGTGACTGCATGATCATGGAGTACTTCTGTTCTCCTTCCTTGATCACAATGAATCTGTCATATTCCTCTTGTGAGAAACACTTGAGGGTCACACTTTCTCCTGAGGTCACCATAGGTCTGGGCAAGGCTGATAGGCTGGGTTTATTGTCAAAGAATCCTTGGAGAGAGAGAGAGAGAAATGGACATAGTTTTAAACATGCTCACCAAAGATCAACTTGTCAAACAAGGCTGAACCACAAGAGAGGAACATCCAGTGAGCAGACACCTCCACCTGAAGTTAGAAATTGGGGTTATACCTCTTGGTATCCTCTTACCTGTCACTATCAGCTTCAGCTTGTCACTGTGCACTGACCAGCCAGCAGTGGTCTCATAGAGACAGAAATATTGGCCTCCGTCATGCTTTCCAACCGAGCCTATGTGGAACACAGCTTCTCTCCCATGGTTTGTTGAGGTTTGTGTGTGCTTGGGCTGGGTATGTTCAAATTTCTGAATATAAAGAAGGTACTTCCATGCATCTGAAATCCCCTTACATGAGATGGACACTTGTGTTCCCCTATAGACCAGAGTGTCTGGCTCAGCTTTGATGGTGGGCTTTGGTAAGGCTCCTACAAATAATCAGCAAATGGGTGTGTTGGGACACTATCCACCTGATCCTGACCCTTAGATCCTGAATACTCCCAATATGGCAGAGATTAGCCCATACCTGTGGCTCTCCATTCTTACTGCTAATAGCGAAGAGGAATGTCCTGGGGCAGTTGAGTATACACTTACCAGCCAGCATGGGGATCCTGGATCTCATACTCAGTCCTGGAAGAAAGGTCTCTTTTCAGAATTTCTCCCAAGTTCTGAGCAATCTTTCCTCCAGAAAACCTTCTGTGCCATTGGAATTTTCTGCTGGAAATGTCTTGAGCTGACTGATAGGATCCATCCTGGATCATACTATTTCCTCCCATTCCTTATTTCTTACCCAAACAGAGCAGGAATGTGAAGGTGGAAGCCATGGCATCTCTTCTTAGTGGTTACAATTGTGTATATGGAGAAGGCCACTATGCCGATCAAGATGGACTGGAACACAGATTATGGTCTTTGGAGACTGGATGCTCTCTCATCAAATGGTTGCATTCCAGAATTTTCAACAGGAAGAGGAACTGCCCTTCTCAGTGGCCTGACTCTCATTTCCCTAATTCTGTAGCTTGGGCAGGCTCTAGAATCTGTAGTCATTTCTATAAAGATGGCCTTCTCTCTTAACCCTATTCAGCTCCACCCAGTCAGACTAGTGTCCCAGAGAAAATGACAGTAGACCCGATGAGTTCATTACCAGTCCATTTCCATATTTGGGTGGCTAAGTTATGCATCCTTCCCTCTCAGAGGTTCCTTTTGAAGTCTCCTTTATGGCTCTAGCCAATACAGTGGTACAGCACTATAGGAACTCTTTTTTTCTTAGCAACTTCACACATCACCAACTCCCTATGATCAATCTTCATAATTATTCTTACCTCT
Organism: Mus minutoides; assembly: GCA_902729485.2. Taxonomy (NCBI): domain Eukaryota; kingdom Metazoa; phylum Chordata; class Mammalia; order Rodentia; family Muridae; genus Mus; species Mus minutoides. The sequence continues at coordinate 107,182 of LR753736.1, read as the reverse complement.
TCTATGTTTGGGTCAGAATCCTCCCTGCTAGAATCAGGGCTAGTTTCTCTTTAACTCTTTGCTCATATCATCTTGAGAGTGACATCTCATCTCTGAGGTTCCTCATTTGGAGCCCTCTGTGAACACTTCATCTAGCAAACTATTTATAGAGTCATGGTATCATGGACTACCGCTGGATTCCTGGCAAACCTATAACATGAAATGGCATGAGGGATTCAAGGTGTTGTACAATGCAAGTGCCCCCTGAGCACTCATCTCTGCACTGAGAATTTATAGATGGCCTGCTATGTTTGTGAGATCTGCAGGCCATAAGTGTCCTAGGCAGGAAAAGAGAATAAGAAGTGCTATGAATGGAAAAAGATCCATTTCACAGATTATTTAGGAGAGTGATGAATATGTTTAAAATGATCAAAGAACTAGTTCTTGAAAAGAAATATTTGCTATCACCTTGTTTTATTCTAGAGATGAAACTCGGTCTGTAGTATTCTTAAGGGTTTTGTATTGTTGTTTGTTTGTTTTATTTTCATTTGTTGTTTGTTTACTTTTTTTTAAAATTTTTTTCTCTTTATTAGATATTTTCTTGATTTACATTTCACATGTTATCCAGAAATTTTCCCTTACCCTCCCGCGTCCCCACCCTGCTCCCCTACCCACTCCCTCCCACGTAATGGCCCTGGCATTCCCCTGTTCTGGGGCATATAGAGTCTGTATGACCAAGGGGCCTCTCCTCCCAATGATGGCCAACTAGGCCATCTTCTTCCATATATGCAGCTAGAGACATGAGCACAGGGGGAACTAGTTAGTTCATGTTATTCTTCCACCTAGAGGGTTGAAGACCCCTTCAGCTCCTTGGGTGCTTTCTCTAGCTCCTTCCTTGGGAGTCCTGTGTTCCAACTAATAGCTGACTGAGCACCCACTTCTGTGTTTACCAGGCACTGGTATAGCCTCCCACAAGACAGCTATATCAGGTCCCTTTCAGCATTATCTTGCTGGCATATGCTATAGTGTTTATTTTGGTGGCTGATTGTGGGAGGGATCCCTGGCAGCCGCCGTCACTGGTTGGTCCATCCTTTTGATTCAGCTTCACACATGATCTCTGTAACTCCTTCAGT
>LR753736.1:91053-104041 GCA_902729485.2 Mus minutoides | reverse complement strand
CTGTGTTTTCCTGTAACTCTCTAAGTTTTTCCTCTTTAAATGCTTCTAGTTGTTTATCTGAGTTTTCCTGTATTTCCTTCTTATAGTCCTCCATAATCATCATGACCAGTGACTTTATATCCATGTCCTGCTTTTCTGGTGTGCTGTTGTATCTAGGACTTGATGTGGTGGGTGAGTTTGGATCTGGTGATGCCAAGTAACCTTGGATTCTGTTGCTTCTGTTCTTACGCTTGACCCCTGCCATCTCTTCCTGAGGAGACCTGGCGATGGTGCAGACCAGAAAGGGCCCACTGTTCTGAGGGCAACTGCTGACCCAGTGCTCCTAGAACCACCACTGCACTCTGCTCACGAGTAACCCCGATGCGATCTTAAAGTCCTGGGGTATGCGAAGCACAGGGTAGGCCCTAGGTGCGTCTTCTGGGTTCAGAGGAGAGATGGCCGGGTGGGTGGTGCTCTGGCTGGGACAGGCCCAGCCTCCGGTGGGGCGGAGTTCTCAGATCCCGCCCCTGCAGGCAACTGCTGGCCCACTGCTCCCTAAATCACCACTGCACTCCTCTCACGTGTAAACCTGATGCAATCTTAAAGTCCTGGGGTATGCGAAGCACAGGTCAGGCCCTAGGTGTGTCCGCTGGGCTCAGAGGAAAGATGGCGGGGTGGGTGGTGCTCTGGCTGGGAGGGGCCCAGCCTCCGGTGGGGCGGAGTTCTCGGATCCTGCCCCTGCAGGCAACTGCTGGCCCACAGCTCCCTACACCACCTCTGCACTCCACTCAAGCGTACCCCCATGCGATCTTAAAGTCCTGGGGTATGCGAAGCACAGGGTAGGCCCTAGGTGCGTCCGCTGGGTTCAGAGGAGAGATGATGGGGTGGGTGGTGCTCTGGCTGGGACAGGCCCAGCCTCCGGTAGGGCGGAGTTCTCAGATCCCACCCCTTCAGGCAACTGCTGGCCCCCTGCTCCCCAAACCACCGCTGCACTTCACTCACAGGTAACCCCGATGCGATCTTAAAGTCCTGGGGTATGCGAAGCACAGGTCAGGCCCTAGGTGTGTCCGCTGGGCTCAGAGGAAAGATGGCGGCATTTGTTTACTTTTTTTAGATAGAGTTTCTCTCTATAGCCCTTGCTCTGTATACCTGGCTGATAGACCTTAAACTGAGAGATCCACCTGCCTCTGCTCCCTGCATGCTGCCATTAAAGAAATGCACCACCATCACATTGCCTTGTTTTTGTTTTTGAGACAATCTGCCCAAGGGCTTGCTATATAGAGCAGAGTAGCCTCAAAATTACAAAAATGCAAGCCACTCAAACTCTGGCCTGCAGAAATTATAGGTCTGTGCCATCATGACCTGGAATATTCTATCATTCCAAGTGGGTGTTCTATCATTGAGTCTCACCTCACCTGTGCTTTATCCCATGATTCAATTTGGTGTATTCTCAAGTTTGTCTCAACAAACTTCAGAAACTTTCTTTTATATTTTCTAAACTTTTCTTTACATTTTCTATGTTTGCTAGTTTTATTGTTACTCTTTTCTACATACATTTCATTAATTTTTGTGACCCCACTTCTCCACCTCCTTTGGCTACCATCTTACTGGTCTCCAAATTGATTGTCACTTTTGTTTCTTCCCTAATGCAAGATTGTTGAAAAATATATGAATCGTTTTTAAATTCTTTTTATTTTTGAGAATTTTTAATTGTGTGTTTTGATCATATTTATCCCTTTTCATGATCCATCCAAATACACCAGACTTTTACTATTCAACCAACTTTTGGTTTTCAAACATCAAGTCCAGTTCCTGCTGCTCATATATTCATAGAAGTGTGGTTAGATTCTCTTCTTAAATATTTTTTTTTTAGTTTTTGAAATTAGAATATAGTTATAGTATTTTGCCCTTTTCTTCCTTCAACCCTTCCCATGCACCATTCCTTGCTTTCTCTCAAATTTGTACCCTCTATTTCTTCTTTAGTTGTTGTATATGCATACATACATGTCATATATATATATATATATATATCACATATATATATGTACACACACACACACACACACACACACACACACACATATATATATATATATATATATATATATATATATATATTTGATAGTCATTTATACATGTATAATATACCTATATGTGTGGATGTCTATGTGTAAAACCTTCATAGTCCATATAATATTGCTAGCATATATGTGATTTCATGAATGGATGTTTGGTATTGGATAACCACTCAGGTGTTACATGCCTAAGAAAAAGTGTCCTTCCCTCTCCCTGTAGGTACCAATTGCCAGTAATTCCCCAAATAAAAGTGTACTTCATTCCTTTCCACTCTCCTTATGCTGAGATTTAGTAATGCTTGAGCTTGCACTAGACTTGTGCATGCTGTCACAATCATTGTCCAGAAATAAAGGAAAGGGGAAGGGACCTGAGGTCTAGAAATACAGTTAGGTCTTTGCATAAACAAATGTTTTATCAGATAAGGAGATTTAAATACTTATTTATTTGCATAAAAGCATTACAAAATGGGGAATAGAGGTTCTTGGTGAGCTTGGTACATTTAATACAATAAAGATTTTTAAAAAAAAATTTCTCACATTTCCATATTATCTGGACATTTGGAGCCAAAATGGTTCTGAGATTTTTAGGGCAGAAAATATAAGGTATTTGACCAAATCCTATAATACGTATTTAAAATAAAAAGTACAAAGGAGACACATTGCCTTTAAAATGACAAAGATTATGGCAGCCAATATTTGAAGGAAGTGATTAATGTTACATTTCAAAAACAATCTTATCAATGTGTTCACAGAAAACTGTGTGCTTCTTTTTTTCTAAATAAGTCATTTTGCTTCAAAGGGAAGGAAGCCCGCCTCAGAGTATGTTATTAGCCTTCTAGGACAAGCAGAAGAAATTAAGAAATAAAATTGCATGTTAACCATAAGTTAGGTTTTCTCATTCCTGATCCCAAATCACCAATTCCAAAACAGCACATTGTTCCAAAACAGAGGGGAAAACACATGGGACAACATAACAAATTAGTTGCTAATACCAAATGAATAAAATTCATCAGTCCATCACTAGCGCCTTAGAAGAAAAACATGTTTATGAGCAAAACACTTGCCAAACATCAAGATAAGACTAATTTGAAAAGTATTGCTTTAGTATTAAAATTAGTAATTGCTGTTAGGTCAGAAACTGCTGTTGGCCCTCTCCTTGATTGCTGCTATTGTGAGTAGTTATGACAACACTTACTTCTTATATGACCATTGCCTCTTTTCATTACACACGATTTTCATAAAGGAAATCATGGGATCAATATGTGTAGTTTTACAGCTAGAACACATATCAGTTAGGGGTCAGAAATTTGACTGACACCTTTGATGTTATCTTGAGATAAATCAGGTGCATTTAGCTTTGATGAAATTACTTGTGTCTAGACCTCTGTGAAAGCCTCTTCACCTGAAAAATGACAATGACAAAAGTCCCCAAAACATTAAAAAAACAAAACAATACAAAACAAAACAAAATAATGGAAATCTTCAGGTACTAGGTTGCTCATGGCTATATATCTATCAACAAGAAATCGTACTTAGTCAAGATGGGGATAAAGCTCAGTGGTTGAGCGTCTGCCTTGTTTGCGCAAGCCTGTAGCCTCAGACTTTACAACTGTAGAGAAGAAAACTCACACATATTGCAACTCAGACTGATACTAATATTTTTCTCTTGTTTATGGAGACTTGAAGCTAGTTGCTATATTTCAAGGCTGGGTTTTCCTATTGCTAATTGTTAGTTTAGAATTATTATTAAACCCAAGATACAATTTGCAGAACACATGAAACTCAAGAAAAAAAAATAACGAAGCCCAAAATGTGGACACTTTGCCCCTTCTTAGAATTAGGAACAAAACACACACATGGAAGGAGTTTCAGAGATCAAGGGTGGAGCTGAGACAAAAGGATGGACCAACCAGTGACTGCTGCAGCCAGGGATCCATCCCATAATCAGCCACCAAATGCAGACACTATTGCATACGCCAGCAAGATTTTGCTGAAAGGGCCCTGATATAGCTGTCACATGTGAGGCTATACCTAGTGCCTGGCAAACACAGAAGTGAATGCTCAGAGTCAGCTATTGGATGGAACATAGGGTTCCCAATGAAGGAGCTAGAGGAAGTTCCCAAGGAGCTGAAGGGGTCTGAAACCCTATAAGTTGAACAACAATATGAACTAACCAGAACCCCCAGAACTTGTGTCTCTAGCTGCATATGTAGCAGAAGATGGCCTAATTGGCCATCATTGGGAAGAGAGGCCCCTTGGTCTTGCAAACTTTATATGCCCCAATACAGGGGAATGCCAGGGCCAAGAAGTGGGAGTGGGTGGGTAGGGGAGCAGGGCAGAGGGAGGGTATAGGGAACTTTCAGTATAGCATTTGAAATGTAAATTAAGAAAATAGCTAATAAACAAAACAAAACAAAACAAAACAAAAAGTTCAGCAGGAGGATCAAAACAGTGGGTTTCCAGGTACCTGTCCATAAGATCTATAGCTATTTGTTCTTAACTGAGGGGTAGTACTTTCCTACAGAGGCCTCAACTTTTCCCACAGAAATGTCAACTAAGTGAGTACTTTTCCACTAAGACCAAGACTTTGTAAGTAAGCACTTATGGCTGACAAGGCAATTAACATTCAAACAGGGTCACTCCCAACATGTCTTCATGTGGGTCCTCTAGCACGTGGAACTAGGGCTATCTCTTCCTGCCAGTGAATCCACTTTCATCCTACTTGGACTTCCTGGGTATCACTGGAAGAGGATGTGCTAAGACCGACTAGGAGTAGATGCACCAGGTTTGAGCCACCCAAAAGTTTGGCTCCCTTCCTCTGAGGAGCTGGGAAGAGGACAAAGCGGAAGGGATTTGTAATGGTGGGACTGGGAAGAGAGGAGGGATGGGCTCTGTAATCAGAATGTAAAATGAATTAAAAAAGAAAAATTTAAAAAAAGGGAAAAAGCTTCAAGAGGACTATTATTTCTGCTTTGATTTTAAGGTGGGAAAACTTCCCTTCTACTAAATTTATAGTATTTCCTTATGTTTGGACCTTAACTTTGTGGATCCTTGTTAAAGCTCATTAGTCTAATTTATAGCTATTAACCATTTTTCTTTTGTTTTTCTGTTTTTCTTCTTACATAAACCTTTTGGGCCTCTCAATAACTCTTTCAGGTTCCTGATCTTTTGATCTTCAGTGATTTTATTGTCAACCTTTTACTATGTGTAAGTTACAAAGTGTAATTTACCATCAGTTACCTAATGTATAATATCAAGTCATTTTTCATCAGATCCTTTATTCTTTCTAGGAACACTGTAGACCCTTTTTATTTCTTTCCATTAGGGATTCCCTCATTCTGGTCTGCATTTTAAAGAAGCCACTTATATATTCATCATGTTTTCACAGTATCATTCTAAGTAGGGTTTTTATTTACCATTCATTCATTCATTCAGTTTACATCTCAGTCACAGCCCTCTCCCCTCCTCTCTTCCCAGTCCCACCCTCATAAACCACTTCTCCATTACCCAATCTTCTTCTCCTCAGAGAAGGGGGAGCGTCCCATGAGTACCAATCCTCCATGGCACATCAAGTTGCAGCAGGACTAAATGCATCCTGTCCCACTGAGGCCAGCCAAAGCAGACCAGCAGGGTAAAGGGATCCAAAGACAGACAACAGAGTCAAAGACAGACCCCACTCCAATTGTTAGAGGAACCACATGAAAATCAACCTGCACATCTGCTACAAATGTGTAAGGGGGCTGGGTCCAGCCCACGCATGCTGTTTGGTTAGTTGTTCATTCTCTGTGGGTCTACATCACATGTTCCATACTTTGCTCTGCTTTGTTTCCCCCCACTTTACACTGCATACACCTAACATTTATTAGTATATTGTCTATCAAGGCTAGAAAGTTTGTTCATTGCTCTAATTGTAACTGTTTGGGGGTGTTTGGTCTAGAAGGTATTTCCTGTGCCAGCTGGATGAGTGTATGGAGGTATTGGAGCATCTGGACTTGTGTATTTGCATGATGTTCTGAGATTCTCAGAAGCGTGTTGACAACTAGACAGATGCTAAGGAGCCAGAAAGGGAACATGAGGGAGGAGCCATGTAGTCCCAGGAATACCCAGAGAGAGAGAGAGAGAGAGAGAGAGAGAGAGAGAGAGAGAGAGACAGACAGACAGACAGACAGACAGACAGAGACAGACAGAGACAGACAGAGACAGAGACAGACAGACAGAGAGAGACAGAGACAGGGAGAGACAGAGAGATCACAGCATATAGGAAGCAGATGCTTGCAGAAGGGAGGTAGCAGCTATGGCTGTCAATGAGCCCCTGAGAGAGAACAAAATGACCAATACTAAACTGGACCCTAAGACTTATCCCTCCAAATGGAGACAGGGAACTAACCAACAGTGTTCAGCTCCACACCACCCACGGGGTATGTTTGAAGCCTAAGATGGAGAGAAATAAGCAGGAAGTATGGTGATGTTCTGGTTCCATTGTGCAGCGTTAGTTTCTCAGAGTTCAAATCCCTAAACCTTGCCACTACCACTTTGAAGCTGAGACCTGGGACTTTTCTCTCCCCCTATAATCTTTTTCTCCACAAGATTTTGTCATGGATGGCAACAGCTGAAACAGAACTGTGGAGACATAAAGGGTATTTGGGGGGAGTGAGTCCTGCCAGTCAAGTGTGAATCTGTGTCTCTGGGCTGGAGGAACTCTGTCTTTAGTCACTGTCTCCCCAGCTTCTGCAATAAGTTGTAAGCTAGTGATCTCTCTCTTGGCTGAAAGAGATGGAGGAGTGTTAGGCAGGAGGGTGGAACTCCCTTAAGTCTGCAGGGAAGGAAAAAAACTTACAACTCATGGGGTAAGTTTCAGGAGATGGAAATTTTGCACAGAATACCTGACATCTGCATAGGTACTAAAATCATATTTTCTTCTCTGAGACTTTACAGAGGTGTTTCTAAGTTCATCTGTCCAAATCGGAATGATTTCCTTGGTCTTGGTGACCTAAACTCATGATTGGGAGGAACCAGGGGAGCCCACCACCTTCTGAGATCCTGATCATTTATACTCATACCCACTCATCCTTTTTCCTGAGTTTCTTTTGATGCTTGCATTGCAGAAGGAGGAGTGTGAGGAGAAAAAGCAACAAAAGGAAGGCCACAATTAAAGGCAAGCAGATCAATCCTCATTCTAAGTGCCTTTTAGCATTGGCCTAATCTGGGACCTCTATTGATGTAGATTCTCTAGTGTGTAGGTTCTACTACCTGATCTTCTCACCTTTACCAGCAAGAACCTTCAGGTACCTTTTCAGTCCTGGAGCAAAGACAACATCGTGAATAAGGAAGTATGCTACCTGCCTGAGCACCTACTGTGCGTGAGACCTATGCTGGGTCTTTGCATTCATTGGCATTCTCACAATCATGTACTAAGTGCTCATCTTCCTTGCCATTAAGCAAGATCACCTGGTTAGAAGTTGCAAAGATGGGGTTTGAACCCAGGGAATCTTTCTTCAGGCATTGCTCCTCACACTAGACATAAATTCCATGAGCTGGATGCAAGGACCCTGAATACCTTGCCATGGTCCTGTTCTCCACCCTAGCACATGTTACTATGACTTTAGCAGACGGGACAGATCCACTGAAGAATCAGGTAGTAGATACCTACATAATAGAGAATCTACATCAATAGAGGTCCCAGATTAGGTCAATGCTGAAAGGCACTTAAAATGAGAATTTATCTTCTTGCCTTTACTGATGGAATAATAGAGGCCCTGACAGAATTAAGGCTTGTCTAACTCTGAATCTAAAAAAAAGAAATAAAAGAAAAAGAAAAAAGCCAAGCTGTACCAAGCCTATCGTTTGCTTTGACTCCCTCGAACCTACATCTCAACACTACACTCCGTACTCTCAGAATCTCATGGGCTTTCAAGCACACTGGAGAAGGATAGAAAGATGCACTCTGTTCTCTACCTCACCCACCTTCTTCTCCCCAGGTTGAGCCCCTAACATCTCTATCTGGATGTTCCCTTATGCAGTGCAGTCTCTAAGTCTCAGATATTTCAAACACTGATAGGATCTCAGCTTAGCCTCTGGAACCTTGGACACAAATTGAGCTGACATAAAAGCCAGGTATAAATGTGATTCGGTTGCCAGGGATCCTGGAGAGAGAGCAAGCTCTCAGGATAAAGACCACTGACACACACCAAATGTTGTAATGAACTCTTGGGATGAGGAGCTGGGGTCACCAGAGGATCCTGCAAAAGAAGACAAATGGAATGAGAGGTGACCCTGGAGATTTCATGTCCTATTGTCTTACCACCCAAGATTTTTCTGTTGCCCATGTAAAACTTTCTGAAATTCAATGAAGAGTTGATGGGATTCATTGAAGAACTGCTGTTAGGTTTAGCATCTTTGGGTGGTAAATCCTCAAGTGACTGATCCTCCCTATTTCCCCTCACACATATTCCAGCTAAGGGTTCTTCCAAGTGTACTCTCACAAGTTACCATTTTAGCTCTAAGAGGTCAAGGACCACTTACGTGAGACCACAAGCTCCACAGGGTTACTGGGGTGTGACAACAGATAAAGGGATAAGATGTGACACATGTATCACTTGTAGATGCAAAGGTCCCATCCATCATGGAAAAAAAAATGCCTGGTACAGCCCAGATTGCAACACTGATCTTAAATGCAGAAGTGGGTGGACACTTCCCTCTTTAGACAGAAGGAATGTGTCAATTTGACTCTGATTGATACATCAGGGTCACATGCTCTCCAAAGGACACTTTGGGGCCTGTGTGTGCTGAAAGGCAGGGTGTGGTAAGCTGTTCTAGAGAGAAGACAGATAGATGAGAGGCGGCTCACCTTGATCTGTGCCAAGACTTTACCAGCACCAGTCTCTAAGTACTTAGCTATCACTGATTCAGTTTTATCTCTGTATCTGTTTCTTATTGAGACCACACCCCTCATTTTGATCTTCACAATCTGGACTTCTATAGTCACAGGCTCTCTGACTGGACTGGTCCTCCCTTGTAATCAGTGTGAAAGGCAGGTCACTCAGAAGAGAGACTGTGTACAGCATGTAATATACACCTTCTCCCACAGGAGCCACTCATGGGGCTCCAGGGAAAAGTCATCCACATGTCCAGCTAGGTTTGTAGGCCAGGTTGCCAGGAGAAGTCAGTTCCTCCTTACCTTCTCTGGACAGAGCAAATCCATGGAAGCTGATATCAGAGAAACACTGATGGGTTAGTATCTCTCCAGGAGCCAGGATAGGGCCATTCTGGATCAGTAAGGAGGGCTTCTCTGACAGCATTGGAAGGAAGGTAGCTGGTTCCAACCTTAAATCTGCCCCTCCCATCACATCATGCAGGTACTACTTCTTTAACATTATGAAATTCTAGTGCAAGACCTAGGAGTTCTCTTCAGTACCCTCTTGCTTGGGACTCCCAAGTGAGCAGAGACCATGGGTTTCAAAAAATATCATGTGGCTGCTGTGGCCACCTTATCTGATATGTGTATTTCCAGGCGGTCACCGGGCTCAGACCCCATATATGAAATATTTTGTAGCCGTAACATCTAAACATTCCTCTGTGACTGGTTATCAAAGGAGCCATATGAAAAAGGGTCTGGAACTTCCCAACAGAATTTAGAGGCTGTGAATCCAAGAACCTGAAGAACTTCTCATTTTCTTTTGTCAGAATAAAACTGTCAAATCTCCCATAAGATACACTGGAGGGTCATGTTCCATTCTGAGGTCACCACACAGCTATACAGGGCTGACAGTATGGGTTTTCTGAAGAATCCTAGACAGAAGGTAACATATACATGGGTTTACATACATAGCCCACATTGGCCCTCAGATCTGGGCTGTGGGAGGGAGACACTCCAGAACTGATAGACTTGAACATAGAGACTTGGGCTGGAACATTTACCTGTCACCACCAACTCCAGAGTATCACTGTTCTCTGACCAACTAGGAGGCTTCTCATAGATACAGAGCTATTGATCAGCATGGGACCATTTTATAAATGGGGTTAAACACATGGCCTTGTTTCCAGGCTTCATTAGAGTCATTCTGTGCCAGGAAGGTTGGTTTCCATGTTTGTAAAGATAGTAATTCTAAGCACCTGGGTTCCCTCACATAAGATGGTCACCTGAGTGCCTTTGGAAACCACAGATCCTGCATCAGCCCTGATGGCAGGCTTTGGAAGGATCCTTTAAAGGAAATCAACAGCTGTGACATGATATCACACTCAGCACTCTGCCTCGGGACCCTTTTCAGTTTCACTGACACATTCCACATCTGACATTGTCCATTCCCACTCCCAGAGATGCTCTCTTGTTCTCAGTTAGGAGGATGAACCTGAGACATGTGAGGAAACACTTACCATAGATTACTCTCAGCTGGAAAGCTCCTGTTCAGGAAGCCAGTAAGACTATTTATTGCTATTGGTGATGTGAAAATGGTTCAGACAGACATAAAAACATTGCAGGGAGATGCTGCTTCTTCTGTAAGGAGAGAATGTAACACACCCCTGGCCTATAATCCTGGCATACAGGAGGCTGATGAAGGAGGACGGCTTTGGTTTCATGGGGCTCTTTGAGAGAGAGAGAGAGAGAGAGAGAGAGAGAGAGAGAGAGAGACCTGGAAGAGAGATCCCAGTGAGAAATTTGTAACTGAGTAGGCTTTCTCTCCCACTCTTGCCTTTTGAGTTCTTGGGATGTCCTGATAGAACAATGCCTGCTCTGGAGTAAAACCTCCATCCCTGTACCCCTGTAGTAGAAAGTTTTTTTTTCCTCCCTTCATATCTCACCAAGGCAAACGAAAGCTGTGAGTCTTCCAGTCATGGCATTTTCTCCTGTGGCTGGAACCTTGCAGATGGTTGGGGATAATGCCTAGCCAGATGGGAAGACACAGAGGGGATGGCCTTTTATGGGGGTTTCTCCCACTTATCACACTGTTTTCATCTCAGTAGTCTCAGGGGAAGAGGAACTTCCCTATCCAGTTAACTGTTTTTTTGTTTCCCTAGTGATGTGACTCAAGCAGGATCTCCTCTCTCTTCTGCCCTGTTTGATGACAACATACCAGATGTTGAAACACAGCAGAAGCAACATTTTCTTAGTGAGAAAGTAACTCATCAGAAACTTAAGTCTATGTTTATCCCCCACTCCTTGCCTTATGAGTCTCTCATTCATGGTTTATTTTTCATAAAGTATAGTCACTTAAGGCATAGATGGATTACCTCTGCTGGGTTAATCCTGAATTCCTATGTGTCCACTAGTGTCCAAGAAGCTAAGGACAGTACTGCTCAAGGTGGTAAGAAAGAGTCTTCCTGTTCATACTCTGTCTCAGTCTTGGGCAGGATCTATGTACTTAGCTCTTAAAGGTGGGACTTTCTCAGTGTTGTTGTGTGACTCCTCCCTTAGCAGCACACATGCAGTACTTTGTGTGTGTGGCTGTTTGGGAGAGTGAGTGTTTTATGTTAGTTTCCCAGTGGTACAGATTTCAGATGGTTTGGGTGTTATATCATGAGAAGTCTCTGAAGTTGTAGGTATTGTCTGATATTTGGGTAGACTCAGACCATTAAAACCTCTTGATCCCTGCTATGTTGTCAGTGACTTTAAAAATGGATCTTTCTTGCATCCAGAGCAGGAATCATGTACAAATGAGGAGGAGAGGTCCTCAATCAGGACTTCTTCATTTTCATGAAGTTTTTCTGGCATTCATAAATATCTCAGATGATAGTTCTTTTGTGTTTTTTTAATTAAATAACTTTTCATATACTGTGTTTCTGGTGACATTCATACAGTCATTATATTCTTTGTAAAAGTTCCCTGTAGATCTTCTAATTTTAAGATTAAGCTGTTTGCATACAAGGAGGGGTCCATATCTCCAGATACATAAGTAGCAGAGGATGACCTTATCTGATTTCAATAGAAGGGGAAGCACTTGATCCTGTGGAGGCTTGATGCCCCAGTGAAGGGGAATGCTAGAGTGGTGAGGGGAGTGGGTGAGTGGGTGGAGGAGCACCCTCATAGAGGCAATAGGGAGGGGGGCGAGGAGGTATAGGATAGGGGATTGTTGAAGGGGTAACCAGAAGGGAGGATATCATTTGAAATGTAAATGAATAAAACGATTAATAATATGAAAATAAAGGAATTCAGAGTGACAAAAAAGATTAAGCTGTTTGCAATGAGAGACTTTTTTCTTACAATAGTTATACCTCACTAATTGAGTTGTGACCATCACTACTATTACCTCACTAATTGAGTTGTGACCATCACTACTATTACCTCACTAGTTGAGTTGTGACCATCACTATTATTACCTCACTAATTGAGTTGTGACCATCACTACTAATACCTCATTAATTGAGTTGTGACCATCACTACTATTACCTCACTAATTGAATTGTGACCATCGCTAGTACTACTGATATTGCCATCTTTGTACCTTCATGAACTTGTCTGGGACAATTTTGAATACATGTGGCATAGAAAATACTGATACCATTCTAAATTTCTAGAGGAAAGTTGTCATTTTATACAGCAAAAGAATGTTTTCCACTGGTTTGTTGTAAATATATTTGCAATGAATAAACACTGTGTATTAGTTAGGGTTCTCTAGAGTCACAGAACTTACGAAGTAAAGGAATTTATTGATGACTTACAGTCTGCAGCCCAATTCCCAACAATGGTTCAGTAGTAGCTGTGAATGGAAGTCCAAGGATCTAGCAATTACTCAGTCCTACACGGTGAACAGGCGAAGGAGCGAGTGCTAGTCTCCCTTCTTCCAGTGTCCTTATATAGTCTCCAGCAGAAGGTGTAACCCAGATTAAAGGTGTGTGCCATCACACCTTTAATCCCAGGTGATCTTGAGCTCGGAGATCTCTCTGTCTTAATCTTCTAGAATCCATAGCCGATATGCTATCAAGACCTCCATACCAAG
>LR753736.1:41416-90953 GCA_902729485.2 Mus minutoides | reverse complement strand
GGTCCCAGTTTTTACATTTATGAAGACATCTTGACTTTCCATCAAATTCTCTTTTTTCATCTATACTAGCAAATCTGTTCCTTTTACTCTTTTTTGATGAAAAGTATCAAATTGATGCTTGAAATTCTTAAACCAACTGAATTAGGGTTATACTGCTGTGAACAGAAACCATGACTATGGCAAGTCTTACAAAGGACAACATTTAATTGGGGCTGGCTTACAGGTTTAAAGGTTTAGTCCATTATTATCAAGGCAGGAACATAGCAGCATCTAGGCAGTCATGGTACAGGCTGAGTTGAAAGGTCTATGTCTTCATCTGAAGGCTGCTAGTAGAAGACTGACTTCCAGGAAGCTAGGGTAAGGGTTTTAAGCCCATGCCCACAGTGACACACTTACTCTAACATCTCCTAATAGTGCCACTCCCTGGGCCAAGCATATACAACCATCATACCAACCTTGATTCATGTAATGAACCTGTGTTGACATGTGTCATTACTCTTACATGACATGGTATGCTATTTGCTAATATTTAGTCTGGGTCATTATCTCTAATGTCTTTTGATGTCCTAAACTGTCCTGGTCCTCTGATGTAATGAGATACTGTGGGTCTGGTTGAAACATGGGCTAAGCCTGGCAAAGTTTCATCTACTATTTTTGTGAACATTTGTTTGTTTGTTTGTTTTTTTCTGGATAAGCACTCCTAGTATTACATAGTCTTTGGTACACAAATGAATGATAATCACTGTGAGAATTCTGTACACTCAAATAGTGTATGGAAGGTCATGCCCTTCCATGGACTTCTTACACTGTATCCACAAACTGTTTTAACTTTCTATTTGGCACAATATCTCTCTGAGTTTTCATAAGCCTATCTGAAATCTTTTTGTAGTACAGGCCGGCCTGAATTCATTATGTAGCCCATATTGGACACAGACTCAGACTCATGATCTCCTCGCCTCTTCAGCCAAGTGCTAGCACTATAGATCTGTACATAGCACTCATCCCCAGGAATAGCTTTTATTTCACTCTGAAGTAAAAATTTCACAGCTGAATCACATTTTCATTTCTTTTCTCCAAACTATTATTTTTTCTAATACTCTTTCTATAGTACGTCTATCTCTTTCAAAAAACTTTATGGTGATGCAAGTTTAAAGTATAAATTATTCATATTTTTGTTGCAAAACTGTTATTTTAGGCTTTAATTTAACCATTTCTTCTACTTTGATGTGCAATTTAAGATATATTTAGTTATACACTCCATGTGTATATGTTTCTGCCTGGTTGTATATAAGAACATCATGTGTATACACTGACATGCAATTTTAAACATAAAATACATTTAGTCATTGTGTGATTTACTTCTCTATTCATTGGCTAGTAAACATTGTTATCTTTGACAATGTTTTCTTAATGTATGTTCTATATTTTCTTACATAAACATTTGGGGTACTCAAATTTATTTTTCAGACTCAGTTATTACAAAGGGTTATCATTGTCTATCTGTTAACCTACTGGTAATTTAATACCAGGAAGAAAAATCCCTATGACTTAAAATTCACTCCAAGTGGACCAAACGCTTCAACATAAAATTGGATACACTAAATCTAACAGAAGAAAAATGAAGAATACATTTGAATGCATTGTATAGGAGACAACTTCCTGAACAGAATACCAATGGCTCAAGAACTAAGATCAACAATTGATGAATGTGAAGTCATAAAACTGAAAAGCTTCTGAAAGGCAAAGGAAACCATTAATAGAACAAAGCAGCAGCCTACAGACTGGGAAAATATCTTCACCAACCCTGCATCACCAGAAACCCACACCCAAATGTTAGGTGGAACTCCAGGAATTCTGCAGAAGAGAGGAAAGATGGCAGGACCCAGAAGTATTGAGGATACCACAGGAAACATGAAGAGTTAACTAACCTGGGATCATAGGGGTTCACAGAGTCTAAAGTGACAGTCATGGAGTCTGCATGTGTCTGCACCTTACATATATGCTATGGTTGTGTAGCTTGGTCTTATGGGACACTTTAACAGTGGGAGTGGTAGCTGTCTCTGCCTCTTTTACCTGCTTTGGGGATCCTACTCCTCATACTTGGTTCCATTGCCAAGCCTTAATATGAAGGGAGGTGCATGGTATTGCTGGAACTTGATATACCATGTTTTGTTGATATCCCTGAAAGGTCTGGCCTTTTATGAAGTGAAGCAAATGAGGAGTGGATATGCAAGGGGGAGGAGAGCCATATTGGGTCCCAGGTCGCTCAGACCCAGTCTGTGCAGGTCAGCTCACAGACTACAAAGGGTCGCTCAGACTAGTCTGCGCAGGTCAGCTCACGGACTGCAAAGGGTGAGTGAGCAAACAGCTCAGCAGTGCACCTTTTGGGACAGACCCAGCTCTAGGCTCTAGATATCCCGTCACTCTCCCTGCCTGAGGACAGTTCTCCAACTGGGAGGGCTTTCTCTGCCTGAACTTGTGAGAGAGCCATATTGGGTCCCAGGTCACTCAGACCCAGTCTGTGCAGGTCAGCTCACAGACTGCAAAGGGTGAGGGAACAAACGGCTGAACAGTGCACCTTTTGGGACACAGCCAGCTTTAGGCTCTAGACATCCAGGCTCCCTTGCCGCCTGGAAAGAGCACTCAGCCTGGGAGGGCTTTCCCTGCTGGAACTTGTGAGAGAGCCATATTGGGTCCCAGGTGGCCCAGAGACCAGTCTGTTCAGGTCAGCTCATGGACTACAAAGGCTCCAACAGAGACCAGTCTGTGCAGGTGAGTGTGTAGACCGCAGAGGCAACACATCTTCTAGGACAGGCCCTATATAGGGTCTTCAATTTTACCTAAGAGGCAGGTCTGAACACCAAAACTCCATGCACTTTCCCTGCAAAAGGAGAGCTCGCCTGCTGAGACTACTCTGACCACTGAGATTCAGGAGAGAGCTGGGCTCCCAGGTCTGCTGACAGAGGCCAATAGAATCACAGGAGGAACAAGCTCCAACCAGAGACAACTATAACAACCAACTCCAGAGATTACCAGATGGCAAAGGCAAACGTAAGAATCTTAATAACAGAAACCAAGACCACTCACATTCATTAGAACCCAGCACTCCCACTTCAGCCAGTCTTGGATACCCCAACACACCCGAAAAGCAAGACTCAGATTTAAAATCCTATCTCATGGTGCTGGTAGATGACATTTGCAGGAGAACAATGCTAAAGAGGTAAAAGTCCTTAAAGAGGAAACACAAAAATCCTTTAAAGAACTACAGGAAAACACAACCAAACAGGAACAAAACCATCCAGGACCTAAAAAGGGAAATAGAAATAATAAAGAAAACCCAAATTGAGACAACTTTGGAGATAGAAACACTAGGAAAGAAATCAGGAACCATAGATGTGAGCATCAGCAACGGAATACAAAAGATGGAAGAAAGAATCTCAGGTACAGAAGATTCCATAGAGAACATGGCATAACAATCAAAGAAAATGCAAAATGAATAAAGATCCTAACTCAAAACATCCAGGAAATCCAGGACGCAATGAGAAGACCAAACGTACGGATAATAGGAGTAGATGAAAAAGATTTTCAACTTAAAGGGCCAGCAAATATCTTCAACAAAATAATAGAAGAAAACTTCCCAAACTTAAAGAAAGAGATACCCATGAACATACAAGAAGCTTACAGAACTCCAAATACACTGGACCAGAAAAGAAATTTTTCCTGACACATAATTATCAAAACAACAAATGCACTAAATAAAGATAGAATGTTAAAAGCAGTAAGAGAAAAGGGTCAAGTAACATATAAAGGCAGGACTATCAGAATTATACCAGATTTCTCACCTGAGACTATGAAAGCCAGAAGATCCTGGACATATGTTATTCAGACCCTAAGAGAACACAAATGCCAACCCAGGTTACTATATCCAGCAAAACTCTCAATTAACATAGATGGAGAAATCAAAGTATTCCATGATAAAACCAAATTCACACAATATCTTTCCATGAATCCAGCCCTTCAAAGGAAAATAAAGGAAAACCACCAAAAGAAGGATGGAAAATACACCGTAGAAAAAACTAAAATGTAATCCTTCAACAATCCTAAAAGAAGTCAGCCACAAGAACAGAATCCCAACCCTAACAACAAAAATAACAGGAAGCAACAAGTACTTTTCTTTAATTTCTCTTAACATCAATGGACTCAATTCCCCAATAAAAAGACATAGACTAACAGACTGGCTACACAAACAGGACCCAACATTTTGCTGCTTACAGGAAACGCACCTAGGGAAAAAGGTAGACACTACCTTAGGGTGAAAGGCTGGAAAACAGTTTTCCAAGCAAATGGTCCAAAGAAAAAAGCTGGAGTAGCCATTCTAATATCGCATAAAATTGACTTTCAACCCAAAGTTATAAAAAATGACAAGGAGGGGCACTTCATACTCATCAAAGGTAAAATCAACCAAGATGAACTTTCAATTCTGAATATCTATGCTCCAAATACAAGGGCAGCCACATTCATTAAAGAAACTGTAGTAAAGCTGAAAGCACACATTGCACCTCACACAATAATAGTGGGAGACTTCAACTCCCCATTCTCACCAATGGACAGATCCTGGAAACAGAAACTAAACAGAGACACATGGACACTAACAGAAGTCATGAAAGAAATGGATTTAAAAGATATCTACAGAACATTTTATCCTAAAACAAAAGGAAATACCTTCTTCTCAGCACCACATGGTACCTCTTCCAAAATTGACCATATAATTGGTCACAAAACAGGCCTCCAGAGATACAAAAATATTGAAATTATCCCATGCATCCTATCTGACCACCATGGACTAAGGCTGATCTTCAATAACAACATAAATAATAGAAAGTGTACATTCTCATGGAAACTGAACAACACTCTACTCAATGATTCCTTAGTCAAGGATGAAATAAAGAAAGAAATAAAGACTGTCTAGAGTTTAATGAGAATGAAGGCAAAACATACCCAAACTTATGGGACACAATGAAGGCAGTCCTAAGAGGAAAACTCATAGCCCTGAGTGCCTCCAAAAAGAAACTAGAGAGAGCATACACTAGTAACTTGACAGCACATCTAGAAGCTCTAAAATGAAAGGAAACAAATTCGCCCAAGAGGAGTAGACAGCAGGAAATAATCAAACTCAGGGCCAAAATCAACCAAGTAGAAACAAAAAGAACTGTTCAAAGAATCAACCAAACCAGGAGCTGGTTCTTTGCGAAAATCAACAGGATAGATAAACATTTAGGCAGACTCAGTAGAAGGCACAGGGATAGTATCTTAATTAACAAAATCAGAAATGAAAACGGAGACATAACAATGGAACCTGAGGAAATCCAAAACATCATCAGATCCTACTACAAAAGGCTATACTCAACAAAGCTGAAAACCTGGGTGAAATGGACAATTTCCTAAACAGATACCTGGTAACAAAGTTAAGCCAGGATCAGATTAACGATCTAAACAGGCCCATTTCCCCTAAAGAAATAAAAGCAGTCATTAATAGTCTCCCAACCAAAAAAAGCCCAGGACCAGATGAGTTTAGTGCAGAGTTCTATCAGACCTTCAAAGAAGACCTAATTCCACCTCTCCTCAAACTATTCCACAAAATAGAGACAGAAGGTTCTCTACCCAATTCATTCTATGAAGTCACAATTACTCTGATACCTAAACCACACAAAGATACAACAAAGAAAGAGAACTTCAGACCAATTTCCCTCTTGAATATCAATGCAAAAATACTCAATAAAATCCTTGCAAACCACATCCAAGAACACATCAAAACGATCATCCATCATGACCAAGTAGGCTTCATCCCAGGAATGCAGTGATGGTTTAATAAATGGAAATCCATCAAGGTAATCCACTATATAATCAAACTCAAAGACAAAAACCACGTGATCATCTTGATAGATGCTGAGAAAGCATTTGACAAAATCCAACACCTTTTCATGCTAAAAGTATTGGAAAGATAAGGAATTCACGGCCCATATCTAAACATAATAAAAGCAATATACAGGAAACCAGTAGCCAACATCAAAATGAATGGAGAGAAGCTGGAAGAAATACCATTAAAATCAGGGACTAGACAAGGCTGCCCACTTTCTCCCTACCTATTCAAAATAGTACTTGAAGTCCCAGCCAGAGCAAGTCGACAACAAAAGGAGATCAAGGGGATACAAATTGGAAAGGAAGAAGTTAAAATTATCACTGTTTGCAGATGATATGATAGTATATATTCAGGACCCCAAAAATTCCACCAGAGAATTCCTAAACCTGATAAACAGCTTCATGAAATAGCTGGATATAAAATTAACTCAAACAAATCAATGGCCTTTCTTTACACAAAGGGTAAGAGGGCTGAGAAAGAAATTAGGGAAACAACACCCTTCACAATAGTCACAAATACTATAAAATACCTTGGTGTGACTCTAACTAAGGAAGTGAAAGATCTGTATGACAAGAAGTTCAAGTCTCTGAAGAGAGAAATTGAAGAAGATCTCAGAAGATGGAAAGATCTCCCATGCTCATGGATTGGCAGGATTAATAGAGTCAAAATGGCTATCCTGCCGAAAGCAATCTACAGATTCAACACAATCCCCATCAAAATTCCAACTCAATTCTTCACTGAGATAGAAAGGGCAATTTGCAAATTTTTGTGGAATAATAAAAAACGTAGGATAGCAAAAACTATTCTCAACAATAAAAGAACCTAGGGGGGAATCACCATGCCTGACATTAAGCTGTACTACAGAGCAATTGTGATAAAAACTGCATGGTACTGGTACAGCAACAGACAGATCAATGGAATAGAATTAAAGACCCAGAAATGAATTCACACACCTATGGTCACTTGATCTTTGACAAGGTAGCTAAAACCATCCAGTGGAAAAAAGACAGCATTTTCAACAAATGGTGCTCGCACAACTGGCTGTTATCATGTAGAAGAATGCAAATTGATCATTCTTATCTCCTTGTACAAAGCTTAAGTCTAAGTGGATCCAAGACCTCCACATAAAACCAGAGACATTGAAATTTATAGAGGAGAAAGTGGGGAAAACCCTCGAAGTTATGGGCACAGGGGAAAAATTCCTAAACAGAATGGCCTGTACAGTAAGATCAAGAGTTGCCAAATGGGACCTTATAAAATTACAAAGCTTCTGTAAGGCAAAAGACCTAGTCAGCAAGACAAAAAGGCCACCAACAGATTTGGAAAGAATTTTTACCAATCCTAAATCAGATAGGGGACTAATATCCAACATCTACAAAGAGCTAAAGAAGCTGGACTTCAGAAAAACGAATAACTCCATTAAAAATGGGGTACAGAGCTAAACAAAGAATTCTCAACTGAGGAATTCTCAAGCTGAGAAACATCTGAAAAAATGTTCAACATCCTTAATCATCAGGGAAATGCAAATCAAAACAACACTGAGATTCCACCTTACACCAGTCAGAATGGCTAAGATCAAAATTTCAGGTGACAGCAAATGCTGGTGAGGATGAGATGTGGAGAAAGAGGAACACTCCTCCATTGCTGGTGGGATTGCAAGCTTGTACAACCACTCTGGAAGTCAGTCTGGCGTTTTCTCAGAAAATTGGACATAGTACTATCAGAGGATCCAGCAATACCTCTCCTGGGCATGTACCCAGAAGATGTTCCACCTGGTAAAAAGGGCACATGCTCCATTATGTTCATAGCAGCCTTATTTATAATAGCCAGAAGCTGGAAAGAACCTAGATGTCCCTCAACGGAGGAATGGATAGATAAAATGTGGTAATTTACACAATGGAGTACTATTCTGCTATTAAAAAAATGAATTTATGAAATTCTTGGGCAAATGGATGTGTCTGCAGGACATAATCCTTAGTGAGGTAACCCAATCACAAAAGAATTCATTGGATATGTGCTCACTGATAAATGGATATTATCCCAGAAACTTAGAATACCCAAGATACAATTTGCAAAACACAAGAAAATCAAGAAGGAAGACCAGCGCGTGGATACTTCATTCCTCCTTTGAATAGGAAACAAAATACCCATGAAAGGAGTTACAGAGACAAAGTTTAGAGCTAAGATGAAAGGATGGACCATAAAGAGAGTAACCCACCAGGGGATCCATCCCATAATCAGTCACTAAACTCAGACACTATTGCATAGGACAGCAAGTGTTTACTGAAGCGACCCTGATATAGCTGTCTCGTACAGAAGTGGATGCTCACGGTCATCTATATGATGTAACACAGGGCCCACGTCGGAGAAGCTAGAGATAGAACCCCAGGAGCTGAAGGGTCAAGAGGAACAACAATATGAACTAACCAGAATCCGCAGAGCTCATGTCTCTAGCTGTATATGTAGCAGAAGATAGCCTAGTCGGTCATCATTGGGAGGAGAGGCCCCTTGGTATTGCTATCTTTATATGCCCCAATACAGGAGAACGGCAGTGCCAAGAAGTAGAGTGGGTGGGCAGGAGAACAGGGCGGTGGGAGGGGGAAGGGAAATTTCGGGACAGCATTTGAAATGTAAATTAATAAAATATATAATAAAAAAATTTAAAAAAGAAAGAAAAACAAATAAATAAATTAAATAAATAAATAAATAAATAAATAAATACAATAAAAATAAAGCCACTTCTCTGTGGTCACTGACAAGGATGGTCACTCAAACTTCCTAGCACTTTTGTTTGAATTTAATTTATGCTTTCATTCTCTTGAATATTAGTTTAGTTTATGAATTTTAGCTATCAATGGGTTTGGCAGCAATACAGTATGCCAGACCAGAATGAGAACAGAAACATTTTTCTATCGCTTTTGGGGAAACAAAGCATGCTGTTTTTAAAAAAACTTCTGTACATTTCTTTGTAGATTAATGGAATTATAGGTGGGAATTGAACTTGGTTCCTATGGGAGAGGAACACTTAGCTACTTCTATGGAGTTTTCTTTAATTTTAAATTTTATTTTCTTTGTATTTGAATGTTTTGTCTGAATGAATGAATGTATGTATGTATGTATGTTCACTACATATGTGCAGTGCCCACTGAGGTCTGAGAGGGCATCAGATTCTCTGGGACTAGAATTGGTTGTGAGTCTCTGTCAGTGCTGGGAATTGAATCCTGAAACTCTGTAAGAGAATCAAGTGCTCATTCATAGCCTGACTGTACTTATCTCTTTGGAACTCAAGTTGCCACTTTCTCGGGAGTCTTCAAATAACAACAATGATTCTTTTAGTATATGGTCTTGAAGAGCCAGTTAGAAGATATAAGAGAGAAAATCACAGTGGTACTGGTGTTCAGCCTCTTCACCCAGGACGAAACCTAAGACCACTGTGACTCAATCACAGGGAAGAGGGAGTGTCAAACTAAAGGCATTGTGAGGAGCCATGATGAAGCAGCAGGTCAGGTACATGTTAGACATAGGACATACCTGCTTTTTCTAGTTGAGAAAGAAAATGTGATAAAGTGGAAACTCAATTTCTGAGCTGCCCAGGTCACTTGAAAAGGTAAGAATGAAAGGATTTGTATTCCGACCACAAATAAGGCACAGGAAATGAATATGTGTGTAATATCTGACAGTTCTGGAGGTGAGAAGTCTGGAATAAGCCCACTGGTATGAGTCTCATGGTTTAAGGTCTGCATTTCTTTCAAAGTGCCAGGAGGAGAATATATTTCTTTTTCTTTTCCAGATTGTAGAAACCTCCAGCACTCTGTGGCTTGTGGACACTTTATTTTCCGAACTAGAAAAATGGAGTATGTCTCATGCTGCCTTGCTCTGACCTTCAGCATCCTCCTCCTTCTCTTTTATGAGATATTGTAGCTACTCTGGCTACGTGGACCATCCTGGACATTCCCTTCATCTTAATGTCAACTGATTAAAACATGAATTGCATCTTCAACCTCTTTCCCCCTTCCATAAGGAGTTGTTTTGCACAAACTTTCTAGTAAAACTCATCAGAATCTCAGGAGAAAATTAGTATCTTCTGAGTGCAATATACCTCATATCCTACCCATCTCATTTTAAGCCCCATCTCTTACAGATTTCTCCATCACAAACATAACCATACTTGGAATCAAGATTTTTTGCACATGAACTTTAGGTAGAACAAACAACCAAACCATCAAAGCACATGGAAAATATTTATAGGATCTAGGGATGAGAATAACAATTTCATTAGGGGAACATTGTCCTGACTGTATCAGCATCCACTCCCCTGTTCCGATTTCTCTGACGCCTGAGACACTTTAAATCATTCTGACTGTTCTTGGAGACTCCTATCTAATAACCAAACTCAAAAATCTCAATAGAAATGCTGGAGTACTGAAGAACACATCTGATTAGAAAACTTTCTCACTTGTAACTATGATCAACAGGGGGGTCATTGACTTCTGACAATATGTTTGGGAGGTTAAGATCAAAGCCCTGACATCTATAAGTCCCCACATGTGCCGTGGTCACAGGGTACATATCAAAGCTGTGTTGAAATATGATGTCTTAGAGCTCCAGGATGTGGACTGCAACTTCCTTGACCAAATGGAACATTTCAATCTCAGGCTGAGATTGACACTGCAGAGTCACATTCTCTCCAATGGGAACCAGGAGACTTTGCCAGGCAGACAAGATGGGCTTGTTAGAAACCTCTGTTAGGAGAGGATGCCCTGGTCTTAGAAATAAGGAGGCAGCAGCACCTCCTTTCTTTGTGCTCAGTATCTCTCTTGTACATATTTCTAAGGTTCCTTCCAAGCCAATTACCCAGAACTACCTGATGACACCGTACCTACTGAAATTTTTGAGCAAATACTGAATAAGGGATCCAATGCATTATGAAAATGTTACATATAGAAATGTAACCATTAACAAAGAATGAGATGGCATCAGATTGCCTCAAAATAAAAGCATTAAGCTGCTGAGTCTACATTGGAGTAATCTGGAAACCCCAGGGCATAGCACAAAGTTCCTCCACATCTTCTGATGCAATAATAGCTGAGCTTCATATGCTTCATCATCATGGATGTTTTCAGGACCTTGCATTCACATCTGGTCTTGAAAGGGACTACTGTTCCAAGGAACGTGTCCTTCACCCATTATATAGATGGCATCATTTTTCTTAAACACTCAGGACTCTTACAGTCTATGACAGTTCCCAGTATTGATTGAGTCAACCAAGAAAAGAGTCTCTAAGGTTCTCTGAGACAGTATCAGAGAGCATATTTCCAGGTTTTTCATTTTCCTGTTTATAAGAAATGTCACACATAGTCTATACAGCGGCCCAATCACTCTGCAGTTTTCCTTCCTGTAAAAGAAATAATCTTTCTATGTAACATTAGAAGTACTGCATGATTTGGTGTCAGACTTACCCACTTGTGCCCATGTCCTCTGGAACAGGGAGAATCCTGGAAAGAAAGACCCAGGATAGGTGATATATCTCCTTCCAATAACCTGGATGTCTGCTCCCTTGACTCTACTGGGCTCTGTAAATGAGATGTCAGAGCCCACTCAGTGAAGATGAACTCATGTGCCAATATCCACCATTGTATGGAAGTCACACTCACTGCTGTGGAAGGATACAGCCACCCAGGCTGATATTTCACCATGGTGTTCTATCCCCTTCATTCCCAGCAGAACTCAGCGGGCTAAGGAGCACGGGCAGCGTTGTTCTGCTTCTGTTGACAAGAAGCAGCACTGCAGCAGCACAGGATTTCCTGAGGAGCCCAACTTATCTGTTTACCAGTTGACCACAGCTAATGACAAAGCAGATGTTTGTGCCCTCCTTACTTGTCCTATGTGGCTCACAAATCATGATGGCTTTCAGAAAATTCTCAAGACATCAAGTCATGCTTTGGATATTCCTACCATTGTGTACTGAAATATGCCTAAACCCCAATTATTCTTATCCAGAACAATTAAATGTACTTATGTCAGAACAGTATCTATAGGTGTTTTATCGAAGATTCGAATCTTTTTCCTATGTAGTATATGTACATGAAATGAGTACATAAAATGAGTAATAATCATAACATGTACATCAACATAAGACTTATGCTTCTATTTCTAGAGTGATTAATGTTATAATAATTTCATTTCCAACTAAACGGATTCTGTAGTTACTTTCAGTGATAAAATCATACCCACTTTTGAAGTTCAAAGCATCTGAAGTTTTATGACCCAAGGATCCACTCCTTACCCTTTTGACCTTCCCCCCTCTTCTCTCCCCCCCAGGTCCCTCCCACCCTCTACCTTCAGTGATTGTTTTCTTGCCCCTTCTAAGTAGAGCTAGAGCATGCACACTTTGGTCTCCTTCTTCTTGAACATCATATGATCTGAGTTTTATCGTGGGTATTTTGAGCTTTTTGCCTAATATCCACTTAACAGTGAGTACATACTATGTGTGTTAATTTGTGATTGGGTTAACTCATTCAGGATAATATTTTCAAAATCCATCCATTTCCCTGTGAATTTCGTGAAATCATTGTTTTTAATAGTTAAACAGTACTCCATTGTATAAATGTACCACATTTTCTGTATCCATTCCTCTGTTGAGAGACATCTGGGTTCTTTCCAGCTTCTGGCTATTATAAATAAGGCTGCTATAAACATAGTGGAGCATGTGTCCTTATTACATGTTGAAGCATCTTCTGAGTATATGCCCAGGAGTGGTGTAGCTCGGTCCTCAGGTAATACTATGTCCAATTTTCTGAGGAACCCCCAAACTGATTTCCAGAATGGATGTACCAGCTTGAAATCCCACCAACAATGGAGGAGTGTTCCTCTTTCTCCACATCCTCACCAGCATCGCTGTTACCTGAGTTTTTGATCTTAGCCATTCTGACTGGTGTGAGGTAGAATCTCAGGGTCATTTTGATTTGCTT
This sequence comes from Mus minutoides, assembly GCA_902729485.2. Classification (NCBI taxonomy): domain Eukaryota; kingdom Metazoa; phylum Chordata; class Mammalia; order Rodentia; family Muridae; genus Mus; species Mus minutoides. Next base: position 78,062 of record LR753736.1, on the reverse strand, counting down.
TTCCCTGATGATTAAGGATGCTGAATATTTCTTTAGGTGCCTCTAGGCCATTTGATATTCCTCAGGTGAGAATTCTTTGTTTAGTTTTATACTCCATTTTTAATAGGGTTATTTGGTTCTCTGGAGTCTACCTTCTTGAGCTCTTTGTATATATTGGATATTAGGCTTCTATCAGATGTAGAACTGATAAAGATCTTTTCACAACCTGTGGGTTGTCATTTCGTCCTATTGACAGTATCCTTTGTCTTACAGAGCTTTGCAATTTTATGAGGTCCCATTTGTTGATTGTTGATCTTAGAGCATAAGCCATTGGTGGTCTGTTCAGGAAATTTTCTCCTGTGCCCTGTGTTCAAGTGTTTTGCCCACTTTCTCTTCTATTAGTTTCAGTGTATCTGGTTTTATGTGGAGGTCCTTGATCCACTTGGACTTGAACTTTGTTCAAAGAGATAAGAATGGATTGATTTGCATTCTTCTACATGATAACCAACAGTTGAACAAGCACCATTTGTTGAAAATGCTGTCTTTTTCCCACTGGATGGTTTTAGCTCCTTTGTCAAAGATCAAGTGACCATAGGTGTGTGCACTCATTTCTGGGTCTTCAATTCTATTCCACTGATCCACCTGCCTATCTCTGTATCAATACCATGCAGTTTTTATCACTATTGTTCTGTAGTACAGCTTGAGATCAGGGATGGATATTTCCCCAGAAGTTTTTTTACTGTTTTCAATATCCTGAGTTTTTTGGTTATTCCAAATGTATTTGTAAATTGCTCTTCCTAACTCTATTAGGAATTGAGTTGAAATTTTAATGAGGATTGCATTGAATTTGTAGATTGTTTTCAGCAAGATAGCCATTTTTACCATATTAATTCTGCCAATCCATGAGCATAGGAGATCTTTCCCTTTTCTGAGATCTTCCATTTCTTTCTTCAGAGACTTGAAGTTCTTGTCATACAGATCTTTCACTTGCTTGGTTAGGGTCACACCAAGTTATTTTATATTACTTTTGCCTCTTGTGAAAGGTATAGTTTCCCTAATTCCTTTCTCAGCCTGTTTATCTTTTGAGTAGAGAAAGGCTACTGATTTGTTTGAGTCAATGTTCTATTCAGCCACTTTGCTGAAGAAGTTTATCAAATTTAGGTGTTCTCTGGTGAAATTTTTGAAATCACTTAAGTATACTATCATATCATCTGCAAAGAGTGATATTTTGACTTCTTCCATTCCAATTTGTGTCCCTTTGATCTCCTTTTGCTGTCTAACTGCTCTGGCTAGGACTTCAAGTATTATATTGAATAAACAGGGAGAGAGTGGGTAGCCTTGTCTAGTCCCTGATTTTAGTGGGATTGCTTCAAGTTTCTCTCCATTTAGTTTGATGTTGGCTACTGGTTTGCTGTATATTGCTTTTATTATGATTAGGTATGGGCCTTGCATTCCTGATCTTTCCAAGACTTTTACCATGAAGGTATATTGAATCTTGTCAAGTGCTTTTTCAGCATCTAATGAGATGATCATGTGTTCTTTTTTTCTTTTGAGTTTATTTATATAGTGGATTATGTTGATGGATTTCCTTATATTGAACCATCCCTGCATTTCTTGGATGAAGCCTACTTCATCGTCCTGGATGATGGCTTTAATGTGTTTGATTCAGTTTGTGAGAATTTAATTTAGTATTTTTGTCTCAATGTTCATAAGGGACATTGGTCTGAAATTCTCTTTCTGTGTTGGCTCTTTGTGAGGTTTAGATATAAGCATGATTTTGGCTTCATAAAACGTATTGGGATTTGAGTATGGAGAACAGTGGCACAAGTCAGCTCTGGGGTGTGCAGATGGAAATCAGAAGCACCTTCTCAGTTTCATGAGGTACCACTTAGTAATTGTTGATCTTACTACCTGAGCTTTGGTCTTCTGTTCAGAAAGATGTCTCCTGCACCAATGAGTTCAAGGGTATTCCCCACTTTCTCTATTATTAGATTTAGTGTATCTGGGTTTTTTTGTTTGTTTGGTTGGTTGGTTTTGTTTTATTTCTTACAGTTTGTTAGAAGTTGTATCTTTTTACTGTTTCTTTAGTATTCCCTACACTTGGGTTCTCCTGTGGAACCTCTGGAGTTAAGACTGAGCTTTTGTGGCAATTTCTGGAACTTACTGCATGACTGAGACAGATCAAGGGAATTTCCTGTCCAAAGCAATGAGTACTATGAAATTGGCCTCACATAAAGAGTTTGTTTACAATGTAATCTTTGCCAGGTATCACACTCAGACAAGGTCCCATTCTGGGATCAATTCTCTGATGTATGTAAGGCATGGACTGCCCCACATATTCATTCTCTCTATACACATTCCATAGAGAGCTCAGGAAGGCTACATAGGAAAGGTCATTGCCCTGGAAGACAGGTACCAGGTGCTCCACCAACTTCTCCAGATACCAGCCTTCACCGTTTGCACCTTGCCAGTCTCATAGAGGTTTAGAGCAGACTCATTCTCACACTCTAGCCAGCGCTGGCCCTTGGTGGCTCCTTGGTATATGTAACTTAACCTTGTGCAGGAAGATGGAGTAGAAGACCCCGTTGATCAGCTCTTCCCCAATCTCCAGTGTAGAGTTCTGGCAATCTAACATCATCCTCAGACTCTGCAGCTCATGGCCAGCCTCAGGGTGGGGTCCAGGACTAGCAGAGGCTGCTCCCCTTGGCCACCCTGCACCCTGCCTCCAGTCCCCGCCAGGCTCAGAGCCCTGCCCTTGTCAATGCTGCTCCCATTATCTGCACCGCTCTTGGCCAGCCATTGGGACCTCACTGTTTGGTCCCCTTCCCCTTTTTAAACTCTTTTTTATTTAATTTTATTTTTTACTAGATATTTTCTTTATTTACATTTCAAATGTTAACCCCTTTTCTCATTTCCCCTTCGAAAACCCCCTATCCCATTCTCCCCTCCCCCTGTTCACCATCCCACCCACTCCCGCTTTCCTGTCCTGGCATTCCCCTACACTGGGACATAGAGCCTTCACAGGACCAAAGGCTTCTCCTCCCATTGATATCCTACAATGCCATCCTTGCTACATATGGACCTGGAGCCATGGGTCCCACCATGTGTACTCTTTGGTTGGTGGTTTCGTCCCTGGGAGCTCTTGAGGTACTGGTTGATTCATATTGTTGTTCCTTCTATGGGGCTGCAAACCCCTTCAGCTCTTTGACATGGGAGAATGCCACTTACTGTGGGTGGTGCCATCCTTAACTGGGTTATCTGGTTGAATAAAAAAGGTGATAGGTACCCAATCATAATCAGTAAGTCTTCCTCTGACAGCTGATGAAAGGATATGCATACACCCCACAACCAAACAATAGACTGAGCTTGGGAACCCCACAGAAGAGAGGTAAGAAAGATTGTAGGAGTCAGAGAGGTTGAGGACATTAGAAGGACATGGCCCAAAGAATCAACTAAGCAGGGCTCATGGGGGCTCCCAGAATCTGAAACAGCAATTGTAGTACTGCTAGGGTCTGTGGTAGGATCTCTGCATACATACCATGCTTGTTAAGCTTGGGGTTTTTATGGGACTTCTTTGTTGTTGTTACTGTTTTGGTATTTATTTATTTATTTATTTATTTATTTATTTATTTATTACTGGATATTTTATTTATTTACATTTCAAATTTTATCCCCTTTTCTGGTTCCCACTCCCAAAACCCCCTATCCCATCCTTCCTCCCCCTGCTTCTATGAAGGTGCTCCCCGACCCATCCATTCCCACTTCCTTGTCCTGGCATTCAGCTACACTGGGACATAGAGCCTTCACAGGACCAAAGGCCTCTCCTCCCATTGATGACTTACATATGTGGCTGGAGCCATGGGTCCCTCCATGTGTACTCTTTGGCTTATGGTTTAGTACCTAGAAGCTCTTGGCGGACTGGTTGGTTGATATTGTTGTTCTTCCTATGAAGTCACAAACCCCTTTAGCTCTTTCAGTCCTTTCTCTAACTCCTCCATTCGGGACCCTGTGCTCAGTCCAATAGTTGGCTGTGAGCATCTACTTCTGTATTAGTCAGGCACTGGCAGAGCCCCTCAGGAGACAACTGTATCGGGCTCCTGTCAGCAAGCATTTGCTGGCATCCACAATAGTGTCTTGGTTTGGTGTCTGTATATGGGATGGATCCCTAGGTGGGGCAGTCTCTAGATAGCCTTTCCTTCAGTCTCTGCTTCTCTTTTGTCTTCATATTTTCTCCTGTGAGTATCTTGTTCCCCCTTCTGAGAAGGACCAAAGCAACCACAGTTTGGTCTTCCTTGTTGAGCTTCATGTGGTCCATGAATTGTATCTTTGGTATTCCAAGCTTTTGGGCTAATATCACTTATCAACTTTTCTAATGCTGCAACTATTTAACATACATAGTTCCATATGTTGTGGTGACCCTTGATCATAAAATTATTATATTGCTCTAGAGTAATGAAATCTGTTAAAGGTATTTGAACTTTGGAATCAGAAGTCCTGGCCTAGGATGAATGCTCTACAGCTGTGGAATTTGGCCAAGGGAAGTAAATTCCTTGATTTAGAGCAGTCTTTTCAGTCTTACCTGGACCTTGAGAGCAAATGGGTAATACTCACTCACCAATTGCTAGAATCTCTGAGTGAGAGACCAGGAATCACAGAAAGAAACCATCCTCTGAGGTAAGAGTAGGCTAAACAATGCTGAAGTTCCAGAGCAAAGAAGGAAAGGAAGAACACTTCAGAAATCAGAGGAAAGCTATAAAGAGTCTGCTTCAGAGAGTTGAGATCTAAGATGAGAATGCTTAGCTACAGATGTCAAGGACACATTACTGAACAATACATAGCAAGAAGTGCATTGGCTGAAAGGTCAGGGGCTATATACCTCATTACCATGGAGAACTCCAAGTGCTTATGTTACATGACTGACTTGCTTTGGTCCTTTGATTGGAGTGTCATGGTTACCTGTTCCAGAGCAGATACAGAAATGGATAGAGAGTGGCTCCACTCCTGCCAATCTCAAGTCTCTGAGATTTCTGGGGCCTGAGCTCACTTAATCTTACCAGTTCTTATGCCTGTCTGGGAACAAGGTCCCACACACCTTACAAAATGCGTGTCCCAAGCCTGATCATATGTCAGCACAGACTTGAGGGGTAATAGCTCAGCAAGGCAAAGCATCAACTGTTCTGAGAAATAAAGCTGAACAAAACATGTTCTTGATCCACCTCATGTGTATTTTTGGGTTTTATTTTAAGGCAATGGAAAATATTTAATAACAGAATTATGAATATGCTGCCCTTCTTTTCTAGTTTATGTATATTTTGTTATTGAGACAAGGTTTTCGTGTAGCCTATATTGGCATCAAACTTGCTGAGTATTTTAAGATAACCCTGAAGTGCTTAGCTCTCTGCCCTCACCTCCAGAGTGCTGGAGTATATTGATAGTTCTCATGATATAATTTCAAGAATAATCTTGATATTGGGTCCCAGGTCCCTCAGACCCAGTCTGCGCAGGTCAGCTCACGGACCGCAAAGGGTCGCTCAGACCCAGTCTGCTCAGGTCAGCTCACAGACTGCTAAGGGTGAGTGAGCAAACAGTTGAACAGTGCACCTTTTAGTACAGACCCAGCTTTGGGCTCTAGACATCCGGGCTCCCTCCCCGCCTAAGGAGAGTTCTCAGCCTAGGAGGGCTTTCCCTGCTGGAACTTGTGAGAGAGCCATATTGGGTACTAAGTCATTCAGCAACCAGTCTGTTCAGGTCAGCTCACGGACTACAAAGGGTCCCACAGAGACTAGTCTGTGCAGGTGAGTGTGTAGACCGCAGAGGCAACACATCTTCTAGGACAGGCCACATATAGGGTCTTCAACTTTACCTAAGAGGCAGATCTGAACACAAAAGCTCTGTGCACCTTCCGTGCAAGAGGAGAGCTCGCCTGCTGAGACTACTCTGATCACTGAGATTCAGGAGAGAGCTGGGTTCCCAGGTATGCTGACAGAGGCCAATAGAATCACAGGAGGAACAAGCTCTGACCAGAGACAACTATAACAACCAACTCCAGAGATTAACAGATGGTGAAAGGCAAACATAAGAATCTTAATAACAGAAACCAAGACCACTCACCTTCATCACAACCCAGCACTCCCACTTCAGCCAGTCCTGGATATCCCAACACACCTGAAAAGCAAGACTCCGATTTAAAATCATATCTCATGGTGCTGGTAGAGAACATTAAGAAGGACATTAAGAAGGACATGAATAACTCACTTAAAGAAATGCAGGAGAACACTAGTAAAGAGGTAAAAGTCCTTAAAGAAGAAACCTTAAGAATCCTTTAAAGAACTACAGGAAAACACAACCAAACAGGTAATGGAATTGAACAAAACCATCCAGAACCTAAAAAGCGAAATAGAAATAATAAAGAAAACCTAAAGTAAGACAACTTTGGAGATAGAAACAGAATACAAGAGATGGAAGAGAGAATCTCAGGTGCAGAAGATTCCATAGAGAACATGGGCACAACAATCAAAGAATATGCAAAATGCAAAAAGATCCTAACTCAAAACATCCAGGATATCCAGGACACAATGAGAACACCAAACCTATGGATAATAGGAGTAGATGAAAAAGAAGATTTTCAACTTAAAGAGCCAGCAAATATCTTCAACAAAATAATAGAAGAAAACTTCCCAAACCTAAAGAAAGAGATGCCCATGAACATACAAGAAGCCTACAGAAGTCCAAATAGACTGGACCAGAAAAGAAATTCCTCCCGACACATAATAATCAAAACAACAAATGCACAAAAAAGATAGAATATTAAAAGCAGTAAGGGAAAAAGGTCAAGTAACATATACAGGCAGGCCTATTAGAATTACACCAGATTTCTCACCTGAGACTATGAAAGCCAGAAGATCCTGGACAGATGTTATACAGACCCTAAGAGAACACAAATGCCAACCCAGGTTACTATATCCAGCAAAACTCTCAATTAACATAGATGGAGAAATCAAAGAATTCCATGATAAAACCAAATTCACACAATATCTTTCCACGAACCCAGCCCTTCAAAGGAAAATAAAGGGAAACCACCAAAACAAGGATGGAAACTACACCGTAGGAAAAAAAAAAAGTAATCCTTCAACAATCCTAAAAGAAGACAGCCCCATGAACAGAAGCCCAACTTTAACAACAAAAATAATAGGAAGCAACAACTACTTTTCTTTAATTTCTCTTAACATCAATGGACACAATTTCCCAATAAAAAGAAATAGACTAATAGACTGGCTACACAAACAGGACCCAAAGTTTTGCTGCTTACAGGAAATGCACCTTAGGGAAAAGGAAAGACACTATCTTAGGGTGAAAGGCTGGAAAACAGTTTTCCAAGCAAATGGTCTGAAGAAAAAAGCTGGAGTAACCATTCTAATATCGGATAAAATTGACGTTCAACCCAAAGTTATAAAAAAAGACAAGGAGGGGCACTTCATATTCATCAAAGGTAAAATCTACCAAGATGAACTTTCAATTCTGAATATCTATGCTCCGAATACAAGGGCAGCCACATTCATTAAAAAACTGTAGTAAAGCTCAAAGCACACATTGCACCTCACACAACAATAGTGGGAGACTTCAACTCCCCACTCTCACCAATGGACAGATCCTGGAAACAGAAACTAAACAGAGACACATGGACACTAACAGAAGTTATGAAACAAATGGATTTAAAAGATATCTACAGAACATTTTATCCTAAAACAAAAGGATATACCTTCTTCTCAGCACCACATGGTACCTTCTCCAATGGGTCTCAACAGATACAAAAGTATTGAAATTATCCCATGCATCCTATCTGACCACCATGGACTAAGGTTGAACTTCAATAACAACATAAATAATAGTAAGCGAACATTCTCATGGAAACTGAACAGCACTCTACTCAATGATTCCTTAGTCAAGGATGAAATAAAGAAAGAAATTAAAGACTTTCTAGAGTTTAATGAAAATGAAGCCACAATATACCCAAACTTATGGGACACAATGAAGGCAGTCCTAAGAAGAAAACTCATTGCCCTGAGTGCCTCCAAAAACAAACTAGAGAGAGCATACACTAGTAACTTGACAGCACACCTAGAAGCTCTAGAACTAAAGGATGCAATTTCACCCAAGAGGAATAGACAGCAGGAAATAATCAAACTCAGGGCTGAAATCAACCAAGTAGAAACAAAAAGAACTATTCAAAGAATCAACCAAACCAGGAGCTGGTTCTTTGTGAAAATCAACAAGATCGATAAACCCTTTGCCAGCCTCACTAGAGGGCACAGGGACAGTATCTTAATTAACAAAATCAGAAATGAAAAAGGAGACATAACAATGGAACCTGAGGAAATCCAAAACATCATCAGATCCTACTACAAAAGCCTATACTCAACAAAGCTAGAAAACCTGGATGAAATGGACATTTTCCTTTACAGATACCAGGTACCAAAGTTAAGGCAGGATCAGATTAACGATCTAAACAGTCCCATTTCCCCTAAATAAATAGAAGCAGTCATCAATAGTCTCCCAACCAAAAAAAGCACAGGACCATATGGGTTTAGTAAAGAGTTCTATCAGACCTTCAAAGAAGACCTAATTCCACCTCTCCTCAAACTATTCCACAAAATAGAGACAGAAGGTACTCTACCCAACTCGTTCTATGAAGCCACAATTACTCTGATACCTAAACCACACAAAGATCCAACAAAGAAAGAGAACTTCAGACCAATTTCCCTCATGAATATTGATGCTAAAATGCTCAATAAAATCCTAGCAAACCGCATCCAAGAACACATCAAAATGAACATCCATCATGACCAAGTAGGCTTCATCCCAGGAATGCAGGGATGGTTTAATATACGGAAATTTATCAATGTAATACACTATCAAAATCCAACACCCCTTCATGATAAAAGTCTTAGAAAGATCAGGAATTCAAGGCTCATACCTAAAGATAATAAAAGCAATCTACAGCGAACCAGTAGCCAACATCAAAGTGAATGGAGAGAAACTCGAAGTAATCCCACTAAAATCAGGGACTAGACAAGGCTGCCCACTTTTCCCAACCTATTCAATATAGTACTTGAAGTCCTAGCCAGAGCAATTCGACAACAAAAGGAGATCAAGGGGATACAAATTGGAAAGGAAGAAGTTAAAATATCACTGTTTGCAGATGATATGATAGTATATATTTGGGACTCCAAAAATTCCACCAGAGAACTCCTAAACCTGATAAACAGCTTCAGTGCAGTAGCGGGATATAAAATTAACTCAAAGAAATCAATGGCCTTTCTCTACACAAAGGATAAAAAGGCTGAGAAAGAAATTAGGGAAACACCCTTTTCAATAGTCACAAATACTATAAAATACCTTGGTGTGATTCTAACTAAGGAAGTGAAAGATCTTTATGACAAGAACTTCAAGTCTCTGAAGAAAGAAATTGAAGATCTCAGAAGATGGAAAGATCTCCCATGCTCATAGATTGGCAGGATTCATATAGTCAAAATGGCTATCCTGCCGAAAGCAATCTACAGATTCAACACAATCCCCATCAAAATTCCAACTCAATTCTTCACCGAGATAGAAAGGGCAACTTGCAAATTCATCTGGAATAATAAAAAACCTAGGATAGCAAAAACTATACTCAACAATAAAAGAACCTCTGGGGGAATCACCATGCCTGACATTAAGCTGTGATAAAAACTGCATGGTCCTGGTACAGCAAAAGAAAGATAGATCAATGGAATAGAATTGAAGACCCAGAAATGAATCCACACACCTATGGTCACTTGATCTTTGACAAGGGAGCTGAAAACACCCAGTGGAAAAAGAACAGCATTTTCCACAAATGGTGCTGGCACAAGTGGCTGTTATCATGTAAAAGAATGCGAATTGATCCATTCTTATCTCCTTGTACAAAGCTTAAGTCTAAGTGGATCAAAGACCCCCACATAAAACCAGAGATACTGAAATTTATAGAGGAGAAAGTGGGGAAAACCCTCGAAGATATGGGCACATGGGAAAGATTCCTAAACAGAACAGCAATGGCCTGGGCAGTCAGATCAAGAATTGACAAATGGGACCTTATAAAATTGCAAAGCTTCTGTAAGGCAAAAGACACAGTCAGCAAGACAAAAAGGCCACCAACAGATTGGGAAAGGATTTTTACCAATCCTAAATATGATAGGGGACTAATATCCAACATCTACAAAGAGCTAAAGACGGTGGACTCAAGAAAAACGAATAACCCCATTAAAAAATAGGGTACAGAGCTAAACAAAGAATTCTCAACTGAGGAATTCAGAATGGCTGAGAAACATCTGAAAAAAATATTCAACATCCTTAATCATCAGGGAAATGCAAATCAAAACAACACTGAAATTCCACCTCACACCAGTCAGAATGGCTAATATCAAAAATTCAGGTGACAGGAGATGCTGGCGAGGATGTGGAGAAAGAGAAACACTCCTCCATTGCTGGTGGGATTGCAAGCTTGTACAACCACTCTGGCATTTTCTCAGAAAATTGGATATAGTACTACCGGAGGATCCAGCAATACCTCTCCTGGGCATATACCCAGAAGATGTTCCCCTGGTAAAAAGGACACATGCTCCACTATTTTCATCACAGCCTTATTTATAATAGCCAGAAGCTGGAAAGAACCCAGATGTCCCTCAACAGAGGAATGGATACAGAAAATGTGGTACATTTACACAACAGAGTATTATTCTGCTATTTAAAAAAATGAATTTATGAAATTCTTGTGCAAATGGATGCATTTGGAGAATATAATCCTTAGTGAGGTAACCCAATCACAAAAGAAGTCATTGGATATGCGCTCACTGATAAATGGATATTATCCCAGAAACTTAGAATACCCAAGATACAATTTGCAAAACAGAAGAAAATCAAGAAGAAGGAAGACCAATGTTTGGATATTTCATTCCTTCTTTGAATAGGAAACAAAATACCCATGAAAGGAGTTACAGAGACAAATTTTAGACCTAAGACAAAAGGATGGACCATACAGAGACTACCCCATGGGGGGGGATCCATCCCATAATTAGTCACTAAACTCAGACACTATTGCATAAGACAGCAAGTCTTTTTTTAAGGGAACCTGATATAGCTGTCTCGTACAGAAGTGGATGCTCACAGTCATCTATATGATGGAACACAGGGCCCACAATGGAGAAACTAGAGATAGAACCCCAGGAGCTGAAGGGGTCTGCAACCCTAGGACAGGAACAACAATATGAACTAACCAGAATCCCCAGAACTCATGTCTCTAGCTCCATATGTAGCAGAAGATGGCCTAGTCGGCCATCACTGGGAGGAGAGGCCCCTTGGTATTGCAATCTTTATATACTCCAATACAGGGGAAAGCCAGGGCCAAGAAGTGGGAGTGGGTGGGCAGGGGAACAGGGCGGTGGGAGGGGAGAGGGAACTTTTGGGATAGCATTTGAAATGTAAATTAAGAAAATATCTAATAAAAAAAGAATTAAAAAAAAGAATAATCTTAGCCCAAATGATATAATCTTTGCAAACATACATTTTTCAAAAGTGAAAAAATCATTTCTATACACCTTGCAGGAAACTCACTTTATCTTTAAGGACCTGCATAGGCAGAAAGTTAAGAGATGAAAAGGGAGTCAAGAGGCAAGAAAGACCTGTGAAGAGGGTTCAGGAAAGCTCCTGACTATGAAATCACACATTTAAGAAAATCTTCAACATAAATGTCTAACTCCAAAATGATAATGTGCTATGTCATCACCACTTCCTAATGTGAGATGTAGAATATTCTCTGGCTTACAGGCCACTATGAGCCCTTTGCCTTTTAGGCTCAGTGCCATTGATTATGTTCTCCTGAGGAGCCTAAGCTGTCTGTAGACCTTCATCGATTATGCCAAACTTCTCCAATAATTGCCCACAGGCCAGCAAAACTATCCAATCCATGGCTATACAGACATCATTCCAGACTTTGTAACTCTGGAGGGTGGAGACTAAAAGAAAAAAGACAAGAGAGGTTACTCACAGGTGGGTAGGAACCAGACTAAGAATCTTGAAACAAGTTATTTGTCCACTTTGGAGTTAGAAGCCAAAATCATGGATGTCACATGCCTGTTTGGGTGTGGCTTATTCTAAAAGCAGCCAATTTCAGTGTCTGCCAGGACTTAGAAGAGAAGGACAAAGGAATGTGAAGCTTCTCCTTCCCTTTGGGCTGACTCTGGTATTGCTAGTTCTTTATCTGACTGCCCCATCACTCAGAGTGCCCCTGAACTTCTTCATTTGGTTCTATTTGCCCAAATTTCAGCAGTCTGAGATCAATGAGTACATAGACAGGCTCTCACACAACAGCAAATGAGCCCCCCGTGGGTTAGCTGGAAAACTCACACCAGTTATTAGACTCAGCTCTAAGTTGGTAGACAAAGTTAACTCCTTTGTGTGCCTCAAATGCTCCAAGAGTAAAATGAAGATTAAACACCCCTGATGCCTTACAAGAACATGGTGAGATTGCAGGGCCTGATGAAAACTAGTCAGTAGAGGTGGAAGCTGGGACACATGCTATAGACATTCCAGAACCTGTATCCTGCCCCCTGATCTGGACTGGGTAGAGAGCAAGAGCTTGGAAATGGTAGGGGCTTTGGTTCTCTGCTCTGTTTATCCAGTCCTTTGTCTCTTTGTTCACTGCAGTGTTCCATCCCCCATCTCATAATTTCAAACATCTGTGTTTGAAGTTTCGGTTGGTGTCATCAATATGGGAAAGACCATCTTTCCTCCTTGAGACAAGATGGATGAGTCGTGTTAGCCTTCCCCTAAGTATTCCCATCCTTGCTCATACTGCATGGTTCTCATGTCAAGAACTGAGTATACAGTGATGAGGATCAGGATCCCAAGTGCTCGGTGGGTTGGATGGGGGATTTCAGCCCCAGTGTATCCCTTTGTACTGCCTTTCTGTGATGGTGATGGTCAGTACTACAGTATGTTCAGTACCTGCTGAGAGCTCAGGCTTGTGGTATTAGAAAGTGTCCCCTTTCTAATACAAAACATCAGCACTGAAAATATACATATAAGTAACATTTATACGGACCAATTAGGTTAAATTTATAAATTTATGTATATAAACATGCCACAGGCTGGACTCAGTGGTCCCTCAACCTGAGGGGAACCGGGATGTCGGTAATCAGGTGGACAAGGAGTCGGTAGAATGACAAACAGACATGGACACCAGAGAGAGTGATATATCTGAATGTAATTTCTCAAAGTGAGCATCAGATTTATATTATAGAAGAGAACAAAGAAGTTAGGTGACACATAAGCCAAGGTACATTGAAGTTATCTGATACAAAACAGAGAAATGCATACATAAAGACTGGCAGGAGCCAGGCAGTAGTTGTAACTGAGATAAAAGGGTGACCCTTTCTAAAATCAGCCATTAGGGAGCCAGGTGAAGATTTCACACCCTTGTCACGATTTATGCTATTCCTCTGAGCCTTGTGAAAGCTTGCACCAAGGGGGTTCTGCTCTTGCTAACCTTTTCATGAATAATGCAATCCTTAAACCACAACCCTCCTTCTTCCTAGGCCATTGTAAATTCTTGCATATGGGAGTAACTTGGTTGCTCTTTTAAGTTTCTGTAGGGAATCTCCATTATTCAGAAGAATTCACCAACTTACTTTTAATATGTAATGTAGTCTGCCATCCCTGATTGTAATGAGGATTCTAAGTTTACTTTGCTAAGCTTGCCCTGAGATTTCTAGCTCCACTGGAGTGGGTGTGGCACAAACATAGGCGTGTAACAGGACCTAATGAAAATTTTGGAATAGAGCAATGAGGGATACATGGGAAATTTTGGAAGAAGGAAAGGGAAGAGAGATGACATAATTATGATCTCAAAATAGAACAAAAATATCTATTGTTTCACGCATTTTATTTTTAGAGAATCTATGAATATTGCCTTTCAATCTCATATGGCAATATTATAGAAGGGGGCTTCAAGTTAATTTCTAGATTGTAGTGTCTTAGAGTAGATTAGTTAGAAATGACAGTTATATAGAAAATATTCTTTCGGGATAGCAATTGAAATGTAAATCAAGAAAAGATCTAATAAAAAAATTGAAAAAAAAAGAAAACATTGAGTTGAGATTTTGAACCTAACACTACTCTTCTTGTTTTCCCCTCTCAAATATCCTTTGCCTCACATCGCCTCTTTGATAAATTAAGTTTGAATGGTATTAATAAGATATTAAATAGAATATTTATTATCATATCCTTTAAAAATTGGGGAGGAGAAAATATTACAATCTGCCCAGTCTAGGGCACAGGCAGATCCAGGGTAGACACCACTGTACTTGTCACATGGGCAAGAAGGCAGAGGTTGTCATGACATTCTGAGAGTAGAGGTATGATTGGGGCCAGCCTGGCCTCTCTCTTGTCTGGAGACACTTTCCGACTCTGAGGCTGCATCCTCTGAAGGGTCTGTGGCATTGATATCTGCTTGTCTGATGGTTGCATACAACATTTATTTATAGCATTATGGGGTGTTTTTTTTTTTTATTTCAGTTGTAGTTGATAACTTCCCAGTTGAATTCATATTCCTTTCTGATATACATCCATAAAATTTTGAGTTTCCTTTTCTGAAAATACACAAAAACTTCTCATCCTTGCCTGTAACTTTGTAAACTGTTGATGAGAGAACACTTAAAAACACATACCATTATTTTAGCACACTTACTTTTTTTTTAAGAAGCAAAGTGGCTCAAATAGGAACAAAGCTCAAGAAAGTAGACAAAAACCAAGTAAGACTAAAGATGTTCACTCTATAAGTCTGTCACTCCCATCTGTTGTTATTTTTGTTCACCTTTTAGACAGGGTGTCACTGTCCAGCCCAGGACGGCCTGCTGGAGTCCCAGGCCCATCAGCACATCCAGATCCGTCTCTCTCAAATTCCTGAATAACCTTAGTGTGTCTGAGTTTAAACTCTTCCAATGTTAAATGGAAGGCTGCCATGAATAGAGACAGATATTTTTACAACAATAGTCTAGAATAGAGAGGTATGAGGCAAGCAATCCTCCCATTTCTGGCTGCAGAAATCCAGACACCTTCCGGGGTCCCTCTGAGACCAGTCTGCACAAAACAGCTCTCGGACTGCAGAGGGTGAGCAGCGGACTGCAGCTTCTGGGACAGGCAGAGGCACACAGCTTCTGATACAGACCCCTGTTTCTGGCAGCAGAAATCCAGGCACCTTCCCCACCAGAGGAGAGGTGGCCACCCGGGAGGGCTGTGACCCCCCCAGAGCAGGTAAGGGAACCATCTTGTCTCCCGGGTTCCTCTGAGACCAGGCTGCACAGATCAGCTCGTGGACTGTGGAGGGTGAGCAAGCAGAGTGCAGAAGCAACTGAACTTCTGGGACAGGCAGAAGCCACTCAGCATCTGGGACAGACCCCCATTTCTGGCTGCAGAAATCCAGGCACCTTCCCCGCCAGAGGAGAGGTGGGCGCCCGGGAGGGCTGTGGCCCCCAGAGCAGTTAAGGGAGCCATCTTGTCTCCTGAGTCCCTCTGAGACCAGTGCGCGCAGATCAGCTTGCGGACTGTGGAGGGTGAGCAAGCAGAGTGCAGAAGCAACACAGCTTCTGGGACAGACCCCTGTTTCAGGCTGCAGACATCCAGGCACCCTCCCCACCAGAGGAGAGGTGGCCACCCGGGAGGGCTGTGACCCCAGAGCAGGCTGTGCAGGGGAGTACGCAGACTGTGGAGGCAACCCATCTTCTGGTACAGGCCCCATTTCGGGCCTTCATTTTCAACCAGGAGGCAGGTCTGAACACCAGACCTCTGTGCACTTTCCCTGAAAGAGGAGAGCTTGCCTGAAGTGGGTACTCTGACGACTGAGACTCAGAAGAGAGCAGGACTCCCAGGACAGCTGACAGAGGCTAACAGAATCACAGGAGGAACAGGCTCCAGCCAGAGACAACTATAACAACTAACTCTAGGGATTTCAGTGTCTCTGGTTTTATGTGAAGGTCTTTGATCCACTTAGACCTGAGCTTTGTACAAGAAGATAAGAAAGGATTAATTCACATTCTTGTGCATGATAACTACCAGTTATGTCAACACCATTTGTTGAAAATGCTGCCTTTTTTCCACTGGATAGTTTTAGCTCCTTTGTCAAAGATCAAATGACCATAAGTGTGTGGGTTCATTTCTGGGTCTTCAATTCTATTCCATTGATCTATCTGTCTGTTGCTGTACCAGTACCATGCAGTTTTTATCACAATTGCTCTGTAGTACAACTTGAGATCAGGCATGGTGATTCCACCAGAAATGAAAAAGGAGACATAGCAACAGAACCTGAGGAAATCCAAAACATCATCAGATCCTACTACAAAAGGCTATACTCAACAAAACTTGAAAACCTGGATGAAATGGACAACTTCCTAGACAGATACTAGGTAGCAAAATTAAATCAGGATCAAATTAACGATCTAAACAGTCCCATTTCCTCTAAAGAAATAGAAGCAGTCATCAATAGTCTCCCAACCAAAAAATCCCCAGGACCAGATGGGTTTAGTGCAGAGTTCTATCAGACCTTCAAAGAAGACCTTCAAAGAAGACCTAATTCCAACTCTCCTCAAACTATTTCCAGCCTTTCACTCTTAGGTAGTGGCTGTGTTTTTCCCTGAGGTGGGTTTCCTGTAAGCAGCAAAATGTTGGGTCCTGTTTGTGTAGCCATTCTATTAGTCTATGTCTTTTTATTGGGGATTTGAGTCCATTGATGTTAAGAGAAATTAAAGAAAAGTAATTGTTGCTTTCTGTTATTTTTGTTGTTAAAGTTGGGATTCTGTTCTTGCTGCTGTCTTCTTTTAGATTTGTTGTAGGATAACTTTCTTGCTTTTTCAGGGGTGTAATTTCCGTTCTTGTGTTGGTGTTTTCCTGTTATTATCCTTTGAAGGGCTGGATTCATGGAAAGGTATTGTGTGAACTTGGTTTTGTCATGGAATATTTTGGTTTCTCCATCTATGGTAATTGAGAGTTTTGCTGGGTATAGCAGCCTGGGCTGGCATTTGTGTTCTCTTAGGGTCTGTATGACATCCGTCCAGGATCTTCTGGACACTGAAATTTATAGAGGAGAAAGTGGGGAAAACCCTCGAAGATATGGGCACAGGGGACAAATTCCTAAACAGAACAGCAATGGCTTGTGCTGTAAGATAAGTCAAGTCATATAATTACCTTTCGAGCTAATTACACACAGTGTAAGGGCCATCTCACCCCTAAGATTCCCACAAAATATTATCCAGCCCTGCTCAAGAGCCATCCCTAGACTGTGCAACCTGTTCAGTCTGAAGAGACCACACCAGAAAGCACATATTACTGGGGATTCTACTAGCTCTGATTCAATGGAAAAGACAAAATAGCACCATACTCAGTGAAGAGCAAAGCATTCCACTGAGGAGAATCACTCACTACCATGTCTGAACTCCAACTCATAACCAGTTTATAAAGCTAGATGTGTGCTCAGTCCAGGATAGAACTGAGTCTGGGCAATCAAGTTGACTAATGAAGGTAGAGGAACCTAGGAACAAACAAGGTCACTGCTATGTCCAAGGTAGGAAAAATTTTTCCTTTAATTCAATGGTAAGGAAGGAAATAACTGAAGACCCACATCTTCCACCACAATGGCTCTGCATTTCCCATTTGTATCACATCATTCTCTACTCAGCATCTCATGAGATTAGTGATAATGTTTGGTCATCCCAGGGTGGAACTGTGCAGCCATGTGATTCTTTCTGTGCTAAAGAGATGGAGCCTTGCTAGGGATACCTTCAAGAACCCATAAAAAATCTTTGTTCTCTGTCTACTATGCAGATACATGTGACAGTTGGAGCTGCAGTGGCATTGTGAATTAAAATATGAGTTTAATATGGGTGTGTAAGAACAAAGACTGTGAGAAAAGAGGGAGCCTTCATCTCTGGGAACCTGCTGGTGCCATCACAGAATCACTGTTGAGGCTTGAGACTTTGTAGGAAGGAGACCGACAAGAGAGATGGGCAAGGTCAAGAAATTTATGGCTAAGTTAGCTGGATTCTGGTTTTTAATAAATGATGGCGAACATCAAAGGGAATGAAAGAAAACTCTGTTATCTGACACAGCACCAAAGAAAAGATGAAAGATCAGCTGTGTGTAGACGAGAAACCTGCAAAATTTAGAGGATGTTGGAGGAGGAGACTATTGTGTGGTAGTCATGTGGCTTAAAGTGGGATTTTAAAGAAGGCTTCAAATACATGCAACCACTATCTACTATGGCCATTGATGGGCAGGCGTTAGAATCACATAGATATGACTCTCCATCCTTCATGTGGGTGATCCAGCCCAGTCAGAATACTGGAAGAGAAATGCTAGTGAGAAAAACATACACTGCCCAGGTTCCTTCAGCTGGGGGTCAAAAGTCAGAGAACAAGGGTAACATGAAACCTGCAAACTCTCTAATCAGGATCCTTTCCCAGTGAGAGTATTCTCCTCTGTAATAGAAAGCATTTAATGGGGAGGTGGTTTGATTCTTTTAATTAATCATAAATGACCCCATTTAAATCCACTTTTCTCCAAATTTCAATGACACACTAGAGAGTTACACACACTCAGATGTCCTCAGGGTTGGCTCAGGACATTAGGCTGGTAGATGCTTGTGGGTATGAATGGACCCTCCCCGTAGAAATTTGGCACTTCTGGGCTATACAGTGAATGGGATCTTAGGCTTGTGTCTCCCATCCTCTCTGTTTCTCTGATCTCTCTTCATTCACATACTCTCTGCAAGACCTCAATGTATATGGAATATCATGGAGACATGGTCCAGTGGCTCAGCTTTCTCTGTCTGCCCTGGGGTAGAAGGACAGACTTTTCAGCCAGGCAGAGGGAGCTCATAGGAATATATCACAAGAATGGAGGTACTGAAATCCAAACAACATTTGAACTTCCACAAGTAAGTTACAGAAATTCTTAGTTTCATGTCTTTTGCAATTGGCTGAAGCAAGGTCTAGATTAAACCTATATATATAGTTCACTTGTCATAGCTGAATACAGCTGAATTCGTGCACTCAAAGTAGATAAGTGATGTGTTGCTACCTAAATCATTTATAACTGTCTTGATATATTTATGGTTTGTGGGTTAAGTGATGGCCCACATTGCCCCAGGGCTCAGGCCACTGGTGGAGGCAGGACTCGGGAGTTTTGACTGTGCCTTCCCCATACCAGCTCCAGGGTATTGGAAACCATTGGACAGTGCTCTAGGGGTGGGGAGTGTAGTCTGAGGTCCCCAGAAACAGCTGGAGTTGGCTCAGGGGTCCCCAGACCTGCACAGAGGTCAAGCACGTCAGGTTCTTAGACTCTTGGGTATCCCAGGAGCCTCTGGATGTAGCAGAAGAGCTGAGAGTGGAGTGGAGGTCCGCGGGCTGGATCTAGCCTGGGCCAAAGGGTAAGTGGGGAGGAAGGCTCCAGCTGGGTCCCTGGGAGGAGAGAGCCCTTGGCTTGTTCAGCGGGTGGCTTGGCTTAGTGGAGGCCGTGTCTGGGAGTGCTGAGAGGTTTTCTTCAGGAGACTAGACTCTTTAGACAAAGACCTGCTCCATTGCTCCCCACACTGGATCCCGATGAAAAGAGACAGTCCATGGTTTTAAGGCATTTATTGTCATGGCAGAGAGTGATGATGAGAAAACCATACCCTACTCAGGGCAGGCCTGAGGTTAAGTACCTTTTGCAGGAAGGAGTGTCTGAGAAGGGAGTTTATTGGCTAAGCCCTTCCGACCTTTAGGTACCTCATTAAAATGCAGATCTGTCTTGAGGCTACATGATCTGTGGTCATGTTTTCTACCTGTGGAGGTGCTTGGGGTGCTACCCTTACATGACTGATGGCCACAGACCTATGGAGAGCTGCGGCCTCATGTCAGGGCTCTGGTGTCCAGGAGCGTGGCAAAAAACCTACCATCCCTTGCAGGGGACCCTGCGGGGTCACCGGGGTTTTAAATCTAGCTCAACCAGAAAACACCTTTCACTGTCCCACAGTGGTTTGTTAAATAAGAAAGGATTAATGATATATAAGTTACACATCATTAGAAATATAAATGCTAAATCAATAAGTGAATGACATATGCATGTAGGTAGGTAGGTACATACATGTTGATAGATGGATTTGAGGGTGGCTGTATTTATAGGTTTATGGAAAGGTGTGTGTCAGCCGAGCAGTGAAAGAAAAAAAAAAGGAAAAGAAAAAGAAAAAAAAAGAAAGTTGTGTGTTTTGATGAATAGAAGATGATTGATGGATAGAAATTTGTATATATTACTGTATGGATGGCTGGGCATCTATCTCTGAACCTGAACAGAGGCTCCCAGCAAAAGAACCACAGCCTGACAGGTTCAGAACAGCCAGACATCCTCCATCTGGGGACCCTTAGACCGGCCTTCTTTAGTGACTTGAAAATGACCCCTTGTGTTCCCACAGGAGGGGAGAGGGCTGTGCAGCATGGAGAACACAGAAAACTATTCATTAATTAATGAAAAAGTCTCTATGTAGCCCTGGTCTTTCTGGAACTCACTATATAGGCCAGGCTGGCCCAGAGATCCACCTGCCTCTGCCTCCCAAGTGCTGCAATTAAAGACGTGGCCGTTACACCCTCACTTTGTTGTATTTTAAGTGTTTTTTCACATGCATTACTAGTATACAAATTTCTTTTCTGTTCTTTTATTTAATGATTTTTTCCTTTATTGATTTTCTATTTATTTTTTAACATTTAAATAGGTTTATTCATTTACAAGAGGAATATATATTTGGCTTCTCTCTTAAGACTTTGAGATTCACAGTCATCAGCTCTAAAAACTAAAGGAGCAGTTCAGCTTCCGGAAGGAAGAGGAGGCAACACTTGGACCTGGTTCTTGTACAATAAGAAAACATTGCTAGGGTCCCCGCTGGGGTTAGGGTGGGAGCCAGGCTGGTCTTTAGGGATAGCAGCCTCTGCAAACCCACACCCAAACCCCCAGGGTGCCCCAGAATTTGGTGGGGTGGGTACCACTAACTAACACCACTGAAGCCACAGCAAGTGGGGTACAGCCACAGGGACTGTTGTCCAAGCTGGTTCTGCAAGTTTCCCGTAAGTTACAATGGTACCCCAGGACCAGAGCCACCTTGGTTACAGCATACAAGGAATGTAAAAGTGGGGATATGTGCCCAAAGGTGACTAAGGTGGCTGCAGGAGAGTGAGGAGTTGTATGTGTGTGGGAAAAGTGTAATCAAAAGTTTGGGGAGGGGGAGGCCTGGCCCCAAGAGAGTCAGTTGGGGTACGATACCTACAGGCACTGGTGGGCAATCTCCAGCAGTTTCATATCCTAGGCCAAGAAATAGTGTGGACAGCTGGGTAAGTCCTTTAGCATCCTATCTGACTCCTCATTGGAAAGACTCTCCGGTCATCCTGTAGGAGGAGGTGTTTTCTGGGGGACTGCAGGAGTGGGGGGGGCCTGGGGTAAGGAAAGAAGGTTGTCAAATTCTCAGCCTACCACCAGGGTCTTCACTCCTAGTGCTGCAGCTTCCTCTAACGGGTGCTCCCACCTGAGAAAAACCTCCAGGCAAAGAACTAGCTGAAGACAACAGAGAGTGTCCTCCTGGGAGACTATACCAGCCAAGAACACCCAGAAGTGGGTACCCAGCTACATATGCCAGGCTGAATTTGCTGTTCCCAAGGTTAGAGCCTAAAAGTGGGGAAGTGATCCCGTACACCAGAGCCTTTGGCGGACCTCAGAACTGGAACTGAGGTCCTGAGACTTGAGCCATGTCTTCTGTGTATAGCCCAGGACCTGTTTCTTCAAAGCTGTGGAGTGTGCCTTGCATGGAAGCTCCAGCTCCTTGCTTCTACTGTCTAAGGAGGACAGTGGATCCCTCAAGATTACATGAGCTAAGGGCAGGCCAGAATCTCCCAAATGCCCACTGCACATTGGCTTCTGTCTTGGCCCTTCGGTCCCCAACCAGAGCTGGAGCTTTGTCCAACTGAGTGATTCCAGCACACACAGCCTTCCAGGCTAGCTGAGGATGCGGCTTCTTCTTGAAGATAGGGCCACTCAATCCTGGCACTCCTAGGCCAAAAAAGGTGGGTACCCAACTGTGAGTCACACGGGAAGCTTTGGGACCATTCTGGAGGTCAAGAATGCTGAAGAACCTCTCCCAACCTAAACTGCAGGTCATTGCTGTCCCAGCGGCACCACCTCAGACTTTCACGGATGCAGGGGGCATTAACAGCTGGTTCACCCATGAGGATGTCTGCAGTGATAGCCCAGTTAAAAAACATCAGTGTCTCTCCGACGAAAATGCAGATATAAGTGCCTACAATTCTGGTCTCAGCAGCCACAAAGATAAGGCAGATGAAGATGGCAGATCCCAGCATGCCTGTAGCACTCACAGCACATTGTGTCTGCGGCACCAACAAGTGCCTCCTGTGCCTGTAACTATGACCAGGAAGCCAGTAAAATAGATAATGGCCCCAAAGATCAGGCTGTCTTTGACTCCACAGGGCAGACTGTTGCAAGTTTCTGATGTCTTTTGTACAACTTGACCACGGTGAAGATAGTGGGGAATCCATATACTCAAGGCCCCTGTAGCCAGGAAGGAGACGTAACTGAGGATTCGGATCAGGGCCTTTATGTCTCTGAGCCAGGAGGTCCATGCTTTGAGCTGCCCCCCAAGTTGATAAGCATGGCCTCTCTTAGTGGCTGGGACCAAGATGAGGATGACTGTTCCTGTGATCAGGCTCAGGACAAGGGAAACCTGCAGGGCCCAATGCCAGGCTCTGGCTGCCTGCTTCACACTGGAACCTGTGATAAATGCTATTGCCCAGGGGGATTGCAAAATAGAAGACAGATAGCACCAGTGTGCGTGTGTTCTTGGTAAACAAGTTGCCAATGAAGGTGGGTGCTATGGTGGAGTAACTGGCTTCACCAATACCTACTAGCCCTGGGGACAGTACTAGTACTAGTAGTAGTCAGAAATACTGCTGAGGAATGAAAGAACTAGAGAAGGTGAAGGCAGACCAGAAGATGCCTCAGCTGAGGATCACCTTTCTATTGAGAGGCCCAGGTACTTGAAGATGGGGGCAGCCACCATGAAGCTGCAGATGAACACTGACTGCAGCAAGCAGGCGCCCCGGTCCTTAACCCCAAAGTGCTGCTGGATGTCCAGAAGAACACCTGCCATAGTGTATCTGTCCAGGTAGTTGAGCACCTTGCCTAAGCTCAGGATGTCAGAGACTGCCCTCCCCTCCCTCGCCCTTAGCACAAGCTGGCGGGTTTGGGCTGGGACGCGCCTCCGGAGCCCTAGACATCTGCTACGCAGCCAGGGGTGCTGGGGATGCTGGGGAGTCCGGACCGGACCCGCCTTACTCTGCGGGACAATGTCTGTACCTCTTCACCGGCGGACACGACTCCAGCGCCCCCAACACCCGGCGCTCCGCAGCAAGCCTCTGGCTCTGCCTGCCCCACCCCCATCCCCGCGTGGGTACTGGCGCCGCCACTCCTCCTCCCCCTCTCCGTCCCCCATCCCCTTCCTCCTCCCCCTCCTCCTCCCCTCCCCCCCCCCCCCCCCCCCCCCCCCCCCCCCCCCCGCCCCCGGCTAACCAGGCACATTCCAGGCACTTCCTGCGGGGCGAGCGGGAGCGGCGGGGGATGCGGGGCGTGGGTAGGGGGTGGGGGTAGGGCTCAGGGAAGCGAGGCCCAGCCTGGGGCTGCTCAGTGCGCCCTGCGGGGCCGCCGCTTCACCATCCTGGCCAGGCCAGTCGGTTTCTGAGCTCGGTATTTTTTATTTTTAATTAATTATTTTACTTATTTACATTCCAAAGGTTGCCCCTCTCGGTCTCCCTTCCCAGAGGTCTTCACCCCTTCTCCTCCTCCCCTTTGCCTCTGAGAGAATGCTCTCCCCTCCCATCTCCCAGGTATCTACCCTCCCTGGGCCATCAAGCCTCTACAAAATTAGGCCATATTTATTTACTTATTCATTAAGTTATGAAGCACAGTTCATAGTGATATTTATTTTTAATTTTGCATTAGATTTATTCATTTTGTGTGTGTGTGTTTTGCCAGCATGTTTGTCTGCACCATGTGCATGCAAGGTGCCTGCAAAAAAAGTGTCAAATTCTACTGGTGATGCTCACATCTGTAGCTCCTGGTCTCTTTCCTAGGTTTTCCACCTCCAAGGTTGCCTCCTTTGTGATTTATTTATTGTTTCTATTTCCATTTTTAGGTCTTGGACCATCTTGTTCAATTTCTTCACCTGTTTGTGTTTTCATATATTTCTTTAAGGGATTTATTTGTTTCCACTTTAAGAGCTTCTACCTGTTTGCCTGTGTTTTCCTGTATTACTTTAAGTGAGTTACTTATATCCTCCTTAAAGGCCTCTGCCATCTTCATGAGATGGGATTTCAGGTCAAAGTTTTGTTCTTTGGGTGTGTTAGGGCATACTGGACTTGCTGTGGTAGGAGAAATGGACTCTGATGGTGTCAAATAACATTTCTTCTGTTGCTTATGTTCTTGTGCTGGGTGGGAAAGGGAAGGGAAGGGAAGGGAAGGGAAGGGAAGGGAAGGGAAGGGAAGGGAAGGGNACCTCTAGAAAGTCTCAGAGACCTGGGATGTAAGAGGCTCCCAGGACTCAGTGGGGATGACCTTAGGCAAAATGCTCAACAGTAGGGAGATGGAACCAGAAGAAACTACCTCCAGTAGATAGACAGGGTCCCCAATGGAGGATGGGGCCACCCATCCATCTCAAAATATTTGACCCAGAATTGTTCTTGCCTAAAAGAAATGCAGAGATAAACATGGAACAGAATCTGAAGGAAAGGCCATTCAGTGACCAGCCCAACTTGGAATCTATCACATGGGCAGTCACCAAACCCTGGCACTATTACTGATGTTATGTTGTGTTTACAGGCAGGAGCCTAGCATGACTGTCCTCTGAGAGGCTCTACCAGCAGCTGACTGAAACAGATGCAGATACCTAGGGCCAACCATTAGACTGAGGACAAGGACTCCTATGGAAGAGGCAGGAGAAGGATTGAAGGCGCTAAAGAGGATGGAAACAGTATCAAGTAACCCAGACCCCTGGGAGCTCCCCGAAACTAAACCACCAATCAAAGAGCATACATGGCAGGTCTATGACCCCTGACACATATGTAGCAGAGAACTGCCTTGTCTGGCCTCAATGGGGGAGGATGCACTAATCCTGTAAAGCCTAGATGCCCCAGGGAAGAGGGTATGTTGGAGGGATGAGATAGGGGTAGGTGACTGACAGGGTGGGGGGAGCACCTTCTTAGAGGCAAATGAGGGGATGGGGGTGGTATGAAGAACTCTGGGAGGGGAGATGGGCAAGGGAGGCAACATTTGGAATGTAAATAAATAAAATAATCCTATTCTGGAAATGAATTACATCTATTTGGTGTGTTGGCCATGGGAACCCCCAAACCACCAACTCTATTTCCAAAGCTATTGGTTGCTCTTTACAAATTGACTACAGTGTATTAGTTCAGACCACCACACCCTCAAAATTCATTGAACATGGAGAAGCTGAACAAGTGATGGTCTGTAGCCTTCACCCATACTGACAAGTGTTCAAAGTACTATAAGGTACAGTGCACACTACAAAAGAAGGTAAACACCAACCTGATTACAAACCTTTGAATCTACAATGTACCTGCCTACAAGAAGGACTAGTGCAATAGTGATACAAAGCTTCTGGAACTAACCAAAAATATGTAATTGGCATTTGAAGAACTGGTACTAATGCCTGACACTGAACACAGGGCCATGAACCTGAGACTAGATATGCAAGAGATATAAGGGAAACCTAAATACTACTAAAGGACATAGAAATAAAATGATTTCTAACAAAAAAAAAGAATGTGTCAAATCCTCTAGAACTGGAGTTAGAGATGGTTGTGCACCACCACATGAGTGCTGATAATTGATCCTAGGGCTTCTACAAGAGTGGCCAGTGCTCTTAACCATCAATATCTCTCCCATGCTGGTTATGTTTTCATGTGTATATGTCAATAGGTCTGCTTGTCTGTATCCTACCAGAGTGACACCAATTTTCTCCTTATGAGAGAGTTTCTTATTGGGCATTTTTCAGGAAGGTGTTGTTTGTTTTAACAATCAGGTTTGGGAGTTGGGGGATCTTTGTTGTTGGTGATGGTTGATTGGTTTTTGGTTTTGTTTTGTTTTGTTTTTCCTGAAGCCATATGTATTTTGACCATCAAAATGAGACACTCTCGTTCCCTCCAGTGGTCCTCTGGGTATTTTTCTTTTCTTTTCTCTTCTTATAATAAGATACAACAACAACAACAACAACAACAACAACAACAAAAAAAAAAAACCCACATCAAAGTTGGACAAGGCAAACCAACAGAAGGAAAAGGAGCCCACAAGAAGACAGAAGAATCGGAGATCCATTTGTTCACACGTTAAACTGGAAGGCACAATATATATATATGGAACCTGGTGCAAACCTGTGCAAGGCCTGCACTTGCTGCTTCAATTTTTGTAAGTTCATATGAGTGTTTTTCTTTTTAACTAATATTTTAATAATTTTTAATTTTTAATAATTTTTAATAATTTTTCTTTTTAACTAATATTTTTATAAATTTATTTCTGAAATTTTCACAAATGTGAAAAATCAATGTTTGGAAATGACCCACTTCTCCAATACCTCTACCAAACTCCCTTCGGGTCTTACCGTTGTAGGATTTGTCTTCATGTCTTTTGGGGGTAGTTTCAGCTATTTTTCGAAACAGGGTCTCACTAGGCAGCCCTGGCTGGCGTGGAACATGATACATACACATGGCTGGCCTAGAACTCACAAAGACCTCTGTCTCCTAAGTAAACGAATTAAAGGTGTGTGTCACCATGTCCTGGTATGTCCTGTTTTAAGTTATTACCATTAGCACTGTTGTTGTTGTTGTTGTTGTGTTGTTGTTGTTGATCAGTCTCCGAGTCTAATTAGTGTTGGCCATATGTGCATGGGTATGGGATCACTGACTCTGACCCTAGGTAAGGGGTGTGGAGCAGAGATTCTGACAAATGCGATCTCACAGTGATTATTGTTCTTTCACTCCATGTGCACTAATATACTTGTGTACATATGTTTATGTGCATATTTGTATCTGTGAATCTCCCAGTGTATCATTGAGTATAGGTGTGTGCAGAGAGAACACCTTTCTCTACCCACTCTCAGCCTACCGTTCCCTTTCAGTGCTCCTTTTTCTTCCATTCTTGATCAACACATACCATCAAGAAACACCAACCCTAAGTTCAATCATCACTGAATATGTTCAAGTCATGCAGTGGCAGTTGTGTTGAGTATTTGTGATGATGGCTACACACACAATGTCAAACCGAGTTCTCATAGTTCACACTTGAGTATGCACAATCTTGGTCAATTAAACATATATTTTAAAGAAAAGGGAATCATATGTACCCTTTTGTAGCCCTCATTTCTCCACTCATCTTTGGACAACAATGGAAACAGAGCTTGAGTCCAAGACCCACGTGGACTGTTGATGCTCCATCTTCAAAAATACCCGTGATGCACTCCGTAAGGCCTGGCACTGAGAAGGGACGCAGCCTTCAGCTGCATAAGTACATCCCAGTCAGAGTTAGCAGGGAGATCCAAGGAAGCCTTTAGGGTTCACTGGGCTCATTACACAACTGGGGATGTAAAGGCAGCTGGACAATTACAGTGCTGTTCATTAAATAATATGTAATATGGATGGGTCTGAAGAAACAGCTAAAAAAACTATAACCGTGTCTCTGGAAAAAGCTAGGTAAGTGTAACTAGGGTTCTGAAAGTTATTGCAATATAGTCTTCCCAAATGATGTTACTAACACATACAATTCATCATCTGGATGGGGAACAGGGACCTAGCTTTCCACACCAGGCTGATCCCAAGAGAAGGCCTTAGTGGATTCTTCAGGCTTTTCCAATAGTGACCATATGTGTCTCCAGGTGTTCCCAGGCTCAGCGTCTGATGATGGCTGCATATGTGCTGGACTTAGCCATATCTGTGCTCTGTGAGGTCACAGATCCGACTGCCCTCTCTGTGAGGGAGTGATGGTTCAGCTGGGCATATGTCACTTCTTGAAGGTCTCCTGCAAGTGGGGTCTGGGAAAGAAGAGCCCAGGAGAGTTAAGATTGCTGAGGAGAGGGGAGGAGCTGTAGAATGAGAAGCTAACCTGCTCTATGAGTTATAGTCGTGTTATACTGTCGTTCTCTCCAAATGGTGTTGGGATTGGACTACATGCCCCAGAGACATGACAGAAGTAGTTCCTACCCTCTCTGGGGAAAGTCAGATGCTATGGTGAGCCCTGCTGCCTGTAGTCATTAGAATGTGCCACTCAGGACAAGAATCCTCTATCCACTAGGCCTGAGGTGACAGAGGCTGCAGTCAATACTTTTTAAATTCTTCTGCCCCTAGATTCCTTACCCAAGCGACTGAAGACATGCTACTAAGCTGCTAAATTTGGGAGTAGTTTTGTAAATGCTGAATACAAATACCTACCCAGGTTTCTGTCCATCTGTCCTCAGGAAGCCTGTCATCTGCGACTATGTCTATAGAAAAGACACCACAGGATAAGTGCTCTTTGGTGGATACTAGAAGACAATTATTACCACATTATATCACATCACCACCTTCTAGAATGTTTCTAGATGGTTTTCATCCAAAATTGGATCCCAGTATGCTGGGTATCCCCTTCATTGCTTCTCAGATTACTTACCTGGAGTCATCTCTAGGCCATTAGTAGCTAGGTTTAGCCTGAGCAGAAAGAATAGATGAACATTACAGACTGGTTGGAGGCAAAGGACTGGACAATGCTATGGGAGTTATTCCAAGGGTCTTACCTCTCTTCTGGCCTCTGCTGCTCCCTTTTGTTGTTTGGGAGTCCTGAAAATAGTTAGTAGTACACACTTAGGAGGGATTTCTTGTTCCCAGAATGCCCAACAGCCCCTGAAAGCCAGCTCTCACCACAGATACCTACCTTGCTTTTTCTGATGGTGCCTAAGGAAGCAGAACAGAAGGATGGAAAGACAAAGAATGAGAATCACAGAGACCACAGTAAAAATATAAATGCTGTACGTCTTCAGCCAAGATGTATCTAGGAAAGATGGGAACCAGGTTATCATCAGCATACATTTGTTGAGTACCCACTGAATAGCACACATATGCTGGGTGGTATTCATGAGCATGTGACTATGTAAAATTTTAAGTGTGCAGTGGTCTTGAAACATGTAATTAGTTTCCTTGTGTCACTGGTCGTAAGTGTTGACCTGATTTGTGCACACACCACTGGCAGAGCCATTTTAAGGACTGAAGTCAGATGTGGCTAATGCCATTCATTCTAGTGTCCACAGCTAAGAGCACTAACTTCATGATTGACATCAAGTAGAACAGCATTGCCCACTACACACTGTAGAGCTTTGCAGAGACTGACAACCAATAAGAAAAGAAGCAGGACTCCCTCAGCAAGTCCACTTTGGGCTCCCTCCCATGGAGGCTGAGAATTCCCATCTTGAGAAAGTGGGGAAAAGTCTTGAAGATATGGGCACAGGGGAAAAAAAAAATCCTGAATAGAACAGCAATGGCTTGGGCTGTAAGATCAAGAATTGACAAATGGGACCTTATAAAATTGCAAAGCTTCTGTAAGGCAAAAGACACCGTCAATAAGACAAAAAAGCCACCAACAGATTGGGAAAGGATTTTTACCAATCCTAAATCTGATAGGGGAATAATATCCAATATATACAAAGAGCTCAAGAAGCTGGACTCCAGAAAACCAAATAACCCCATTAAAAAATGGGGCACAGAGCTAAACAAAAAATTCTCAACTGAGGAATACCTAAAGGCAGAGAAGCACCTGAAAAAATGTTCACCATCCTTAATCATCAGGGAAATGCAAATCAAAACAACCTTGATATTCCACCTCACTCTAGTCAGAATGGCTAAGATCAAAAACTCAGATGACAGCAGATGCTGGTGAGGATGTGGAGAAAGAGGAACACTCCTCCATTGTTGGTGGGATTGCAAGCTGGTACAACCACTCTGGAAATCAGTCTGGAGGTTCCTCAGAAAATTGGACATAATACTACCAATTGATCAGCAATACCTCTCCTGGGCATATACCCAGAAGATGTTCCAACTGGTAATAAGAATACATGCTCCACGACGTTCATAGCAGCCTTATTTATAATAGCCAGAAGATGGAAAGAACCCAGATGTTCCTCAACAGAGGAATGGATACATAAAATGTGGTACATTTACACAATGGAGTACTACACAGCTATTAAAAACAAAGAATTTATGAAATTCCTAGGCAAATGGATGGATCTGGAGGGTATCATCCTGAATGAGGTAACCCAATCAGAAAAGAACTCACATGATATGCACTCACTGATAAGTGGATATTAGCCCAGAAAATTAGAATGCCCAAGATACAATTTGCAAAACACAAGAAAATCAAGAAGAAAGAAGACCAAAGTGTGGACACTTCACCCCTTCTTAGAATTGGGAGCAAAACACCCTGGAAGTAGTCACAGAAACAAAGTTTGGAGCTAAGACGAAAGGATGGACCATCCAAAAACTGCCCCACCCGGGGATCCATCCCATAATCAGCCACCAAACGCAGACACTATTGCATATGCCAGCAAGATTCTGCTGAAAGATTCTGTCATAATATAGCTGCCTCTTGTGAGGCTATGCCAGTGCCTGGCAAACACAGAAGTGGATGCTCACAGTCAGCTATTGGATGGAACACAGGACCCCCAATGGAGGAGCTAAAGAAAGTACCCAAGGAGTTGAAGGGGTCTGCAACCCTATAGGTGGAACAACAATATGAACTAATCAGTACCCCCAGAGCTGTGTCTCTAGCTTCATATGTAGCAGAAGATGGCCTAGTTGGCCATCATTGGGAAGAGAGGCCCCTTGATCTTGCAAACTTTATATGCCCCAGTACAGGGGAACACCAGGGCCAAGAAGTGGGAGTGGGTGGGTAGGGAAGTGGGGTGGGGGAGGGGACTTTTGGGATAGCATTTGAAATGTAAATGAAGAAAATACCTAATAAAAATTGGGAAAAAAAAGAATTCCTATCTTGTATGTTCCTCAGAGTAGCCCCTGATAGAAACGAACTCAATTCCAATGTTATACTGTTGCCTGATGCCCTGAAGACAGCATCTAGTGCCCATCTCATCCTCTTCCTTAAATACACCCTTCTTTACTCACTGTTACACTATAGAGGTGATCACACAAGATGGAGTCCACCTCCTCCCTCTTCATGGATGGTACCCACTCTCCTCACTTTTCCTGAGGCAGAATCTTCAATGTCCTTTAATGAAAGTCAGAAAATGCCTCTGTAGAGGCTGTTCCCTGAACCCCTTGCCGTGTCCAACTCAAGACCATATGTGCTATTCTGTCCTTTCCACATACCATATCACAACTTAAATTAGACATGTCATATGCATGCACATGATATATTTATAATTATATATTACATATGCAAATGGAGTCACCCATGAAGTCAATGATATTACACTTAACCATAGATCTGCATTAAGATTATAACTGAGGTAAGAACTTTCAATGCCCTAGTGGCATTGTACCTGCCATGGAATCTTGGTTGTCTGGAGCATTTGGTATAACATTTCTGCAGGACTACAGTCTAAAAGTTGCTTACTCTATACACTATATGGCCAGGTGTGCAAAAGACTGTGTCTTCTAAGCTGCTATAAATACCATCTTGTTCACAAAATTATACAATGGCTACCAATGATGCATTTCTCAGAACACAGATGTCACATGACCACATTGCCTATGGACACAAGCTCCAGAACAAAGTAGCATTAAATAACGCATGGCTGTACATTCACATGTAATGTAAATAAACACAGCTAATGTGCTATGGATATGGCTCAGTGAGTAAAACATTTGGTATGCAAGAGTGAGAACCAGAGTTGGATTCCCAGAACTCACAGAAAAAGTTAACTCGCTATGACTGCCTACCTATAATCTCAGTGCAAGGAGAGAAAGACTGAAAACCCCCTGAGCAAGCTGGCTAGACAGACTAGCTGAAACAGTACATTTTCAGGTCAGTCAGAGATTATACGTCAATGTGGAAGGTGGAGAACATGTAAATAATAAGCTTAGCATGAGTCGTGGACTTATACAGACATATATGCATATATATTCACTTGTACCCACATGAATGTCAACACAGTGAACACACAAACATACCTATGTACATAACACACATATCTAATTAAATAAAAAACATAATAAGGAAATATAAAATAAAATTATATGCCAACTGTAGAGAGAATATCTTGGGTATTGTATGAATGCATCACCTATCAATTAAAAACCTATGGCCAAGTTGGAGCAATGTCTCAGCAGGTAAGAACATTGACTGCTTTTCCAGAGGCCTTGAGTTCACTTCCAAACAACCACATGGTGGCTCACAG
The DNA here is from genome assembly GCA_902729485.2 of Mus minutoides. Lineage (NCBI taxonomy): Eukaryota > Metazoa > Chordata > Mammalia > Rodentia > Muridae > Mus > Mus minutoides. The sequence continues at coordinate 45,538 of LR753736.1, read as the reverse complement.
CCATCTGTAGCAGATTCAATATCTTCTTCTAGTGTGTCTGAAGACAGCTACAATGTACTCATATACATACAATAAATAAATATTTTAAATAAATCTTTTTCAAAAAACTATGGCATATAAGAAAAGGTAGAATAGAAGGTGGGGAACCAAAGAGGCAGAAAGAATTCTGAGATAGAGACAGGCTCAGAGTCATCAGGGAAGATGTGAGGAGGACAGATACATGGTAACCAGCCATGTGGCAGAATTTAGATTAGTACAAATGGGTTATTCTAAATCATTAGCTAGTGAGGGAATGAGCCTAGCTATATGGCCTCAGTATTTGTAAATATATATTTGAGTCTGAGTTGTTTGTTTGGAAACTTGGGCCCAGAAAGAAAATAGAACATTACAGATAACTTCTACCATATAAATTAATATATAAATAACATGTCACTTAATACTGAATGTTATCTTTTAAGGATATAAATTATATGAAGCTATCATAATAAATGGTGTTTACCTACATGTGGGTAATAGTAATAAATAGTATGTTAAGTCACATAGTGCAAATATTAAATAGCATATTCAAAATGGAATAACATGCATTATACTTATATATATGATACATTATGCTTCTTTCCAGTCTACAACTGTGCCTGGGAGCATATCATGCACTCCAGCCCCCCCCCACAAACTACCCACATCCAGAGACAGCTTGACTCCCAGGAGTTCTGACACCACAAGGCTCACAGGTGAGTTCCCCCTTTACCCCAATACCTGGCCTAACTGGGACCCAAGACCGCACACCCTTCTGGAGACACATCTTCCTTCTGGACCTCAACTATGCCTGGGAGCAGATATTTTGCTCCAGCACTCCCAACCCTGCCCACACCCAGAGTCAGCTTGACTCCCAAGGGAAATGTCATAGCCAGGCTCCAGACACTCTCCTACACCCAGAAACAGCCTGACCCAAGGAGGCCCAACATAACTAGGCCCATAGGAGAAACAGGCTCCAGTCAGAGACAGCAAGGCCAGTTAACACCTGAGATAATCAGATGTGAGAGGCAAGTGCAAGAACATAAGCAACAAAAACCAATGCCATTTGGCACCATAAGAAGCCAGCTTTCCCACTACAACAAGCCCTGGATACCCTAATACACCAGAAAACCAAGATTCAGATCTAAAATCCCATCTCATGAAGATGATAGACTACCTTAAGGGGGACATAAATAAATCTGTTAAAGAAATATAGGAGAACACAGTTAAACAGGTAGAAGCCCCTAAAGAGGAATCACATAAATTCCTTAAAGAAATACAGGAAAACACAATAAAAAAGATGAAGGAACTGAACAAAAATGATCCACGATATAAAAATGGAAATAGAAACAATAAAAATTATAATCAGAGATGAGCCTGGAAACCTATGAAAGTAATAAGAGTTACAGACATAAGCATCACCAACAACATACCAAATGTAGAAGAGAGAATCTCAGTTGTAGAAGATGCTATAAAAAAATTGAAAAAGCAGTTAAAGAAAATATAAAAGTGCAAAAAGCTCCTAACCCAAAACATCCAGGAAATTCAGAACACAATGAAAAGACCAAACCTAAGAATAATAGGTATAGAAGAGAGTGAATATTCCCATTTCAAAGGTCCCGTAAATATCTTCAACAAAATTCTAGAAAAAAATCTCTAGCATAAAGAAAGAGATACCCATAAATTTACAAGAAGCCTATAGAGCACCAAATAGATTGGTTCAGAAGAGAAACTTATTCTGACATATAATAATCAAAATACCAAATGGACAGAACTAAGAAAGACTATTAAAAGCAATAAGGGGAAAAGGTCAAGAAACATATAAAGGCAGACCAATCAGAATTACAACAGACTTCTCAACAGAGACTCTAAAGGCCAGAAGCTCTTAGGAAGATGTCATACAGAATGATGTAAGGGGGAAAATGCCAGCTCAGGCTACTATACTCAGCAAAACTCTCAATTATCATAGATGGAGAAAAGAAGATATTCAATAACAAAAACAAGTTTAAACAATAACTTTCCACTAAACCAGCCCTACAGAGTATAATAGAAGGAAAATATGAGGGAAACTATACCCAAGAATAAACAAGAAATTAACCTACTCACAACAAACCCAAAAGAAGAGAACCACACAAACATAATTGCACCTCTAACAACAAAATAATGGAAAGCAACAATCATTGGTCCTTAATATCATTCAATATCAATGGACTCAATTCCCTAATAAAAACACAAAACAGACTGGATACATAAACAGGACCCAGAATATACATATAAGCTACAGTGTACTCACATATATAAAATAAGAAAATAAATCTTTTTTAAAAGGTTAAAAAAAAAAAGAAACAGAAGGAGCACACTTACTCTGATCCTAAACCACACAGAGACCCAACAAAGACAGAGAACTGCAGACCAATTTCCCTTATAAATACCAATGCAAAATACTCAATACAATTCTTGAAAACTGAATCTAAGACTACATCAAAATGGTCATTCACCCTGATCAAATAGGCTTCATCCAAGGGATCCAAAAATAGTTCAATATACAGAAATCCATCAATGAAATCCTCTATATAAACAAACTAAGAGGAAGAAAACCACATGATCATTTCATTAGATGCTGGAAAAGCCTTTGACAAAATTCAACACCTCTTCATGTTAAAAGTATTGGAAAGATCAGTAATTCAAGGCACATACATAAACATACTAAAGCAATATACAGAAAACCAATAGCCAACATCAAATTAAATGGAGAGAAACTTGAAGCAATCCCACTGAAATCAGAGACAAGACAAGCTGCCCACTCTCTTCCCATTTATTCAATATAGTATTTGATGTTCTAACTAGAGCAATTAGGCAGCAACAGGAGGTCAAAGTGATACAAATTCGAAAGGAAGAAGTCAATATATCACTATTTGAAGATAATATGATAGTATACATAAGCAACCCCAAAAATTCCACCAGAGAAATGCTTCAGCTGATAAACAACCTCAAACAAATCAGTAACCTTCTTCTACTCAAAGGTAAACGGGCTGAGAAAGAAATGAGGGAAACGCCCTTTACAATTCTGACAAATAATATAAAATATCTTGGTGTAACTCAAAACAAACAAATGAAAGATCTGTATGACAAGAACTTTAAGTCTCTGAAGAAAGAAATTGAATACCTCAGAAGATGGAAAGATCTCCCATGCTCATAGATCTATAAGAGTACCATAGTAAAAATGGCTATCTTACTAAAAGCAATCTACAAATTCAATACAATCCCCATCAAAATTCCATCTCAATTCTATGCCGAAATACAAGGGCAATTCTCAACTTCATCTGGAATAACAAAAAAACAAAACAAAACAAAAAACCCAGGATGACAAAAAACCATTCTCAACAATAAAAGAATTTCTGGGGGAAACATCATTACTGAACTCAAGCTGTACTACAGAGCAATAGTGATAAAAAATAAAAATAAAAAATTTTTTAAAAACTTAAAAAAAAAAAAAAGGAGAGACCAGTCTGCAAAGGAAAGCCTGCAGACTGCAGAGGCACCTTAGCTTCTGGGACAGGCCCCAGTTTGGGCCTTTCTCTTCAGCCAGGAAACAGATCTGTGCTCCAGACATCTGGACTCCTTCCCCTCCAGAGGAAAGGTGAACTGAAGAAAGTATTCTGACCACTGAGACTCAGGAGAGAGTTGGACTCCCAGGATATCTGACAGGGGCTAACAGAATCACAGGAGGATAAGCTCCAGCCAGAGACAGCTATAACAACTAACATCAGATATTAACAGATGGCGAAAAGTAAAGATAAGAATCTTACTAACAGAAACCAAGACCACTCACCATCATAGGAACCCAGCACTCCAACCACAGTGAGTCCTGGATACCTCAACACACATGAAAAGCAAATTTGGATTTAAAACTGTATCTCATGATCCTGGTAGAGAATTTTTTTCAACTTTTATTAGATATTTTCTTCATTTACATTTCAAGTGTTATCCAGAAAGTTCCCTATACCCTCCCCCCTCCTGGCCCTGCTCCCCTACCCATCCGCTCCCACCCCTTGGCCCCAGCGTTCCCCTGTATTGGGGCTTATAAAGTATGCATAACCAAGGGGC
>LR753736.1:0-41316 GCA_902729485.2 Mus minutoides | reverse complement strand
TTTGATCTTCCTTCTTCTTGAGTATCATGTGTTTAGTAAATTGTATCTTGGGTAGTCTAGGTTTCTGGGCTAATATCCACATATCAGTGAGTACATGTTATGTGAGTTCTTTTGTGAATGGGTTACTTCACTCAGGATGATGGCCTCCAGATCCATCCATTTGCCTAGGAATTTCATATATTTATTGTTTTTAATAGCCTGGTAGAGAATTTTAAAAAAGAAATTAATAACTCACTTAAGGAGAACAGGGCTAAACAGGTAGAAGTCCTTAAAGAGGAAGCACAAAAATCACTAAAAGAATTACTGGAAAACACTGCTAAAAACAAGTAGAAGCCCTTAAGGAAGAAATACAAAAATCACTAAGAATTACAGGAAAACACACCCAAACAGGTGAAGTAATTGAACAAAACCATCCAAGATCTAAAAATGGAGGTAGAAACAATAAAGAAACCCAAAGGGTAACAACTCTGTGGATAGAAACCCTAGGAAAGAAATCAGGAACCATAGATGCAAGCATCACCAACAGAATACAAGAGATGGAAGAGAAAATCTCAGGGGCAGAAGATTCCATACAGAACATGGGCACAACAATCAAAGAAAATGCAAAATGCAAAAAGATCCTAACTCAAAGCATCCAGGAAATCCAAGACACAATGAGACCAAACCTACTTATAATAGAAGTAGATGAGAATGATTTTCAACTTAAAGGGACAGCAAATATCTTCAACAAAATTATAGAGGAAAACTTCCCTAAACTAAAGAAAGAGATGCCTATGAACACACAAGAAGCCTACAGAAATCAAAATAGACTGGACCAGAAAAGACATTCCTCCTGACACATAATAACCAGAACAACAAATGCACTAAATAAAGATAGAATATTAAAAGCAGTAATAGACAAAGGTCAAGAAACATATAAAGGCAGACCTATTAGAATTACACCAGACTTCTAACCAGAGACTATGAAAGCCAGAAGATCCTGGACAGATGTTAAGAGAACAACATTGCCAGCCCAGGCTACTATACCCAGCAAAACTCTTAATTATCATAGATGGAGAAACCAAAGCATTACGTGATAAAATCAAATTCACACAATATCTTTCTATGAATCCAGCCCTTCAAAGGATAATAAAGGGAAAGCACCAACACAAGGATGGAAACTACACCCTAGAAAAAGCAAGAAAGTAATCCTTCAACAAACCTAAAACAAGTAGGCTACAAGAACAGAATGCAAAATTTAAAAACAAAAATAACAGAAAGTAACAATTACTTTTCTTTAATATCTCCTAATATCAATGGACACAATTCCTCAATAAAAAGACATAGACTAACAGACTGGCTACACAAACAGGACCCAACATTTTGCTGCTTATAGGAAACACACCTCAGTGAAAAAGACAGACACTACCTCAGAGTGAAAGACTGGAAAACAATTTTTCAAGCAAATGGTCCTAAGAAACAAGCAGGAGTAGCCATTCTAATATCAGATAAATTTGACTTCCAACCCAAGTTATCAAAAAAGACAAGGAAAGACACCTCATACTCATGAAAGGTAAAATCTCCAAGGATGAACTCTCAATCCTGAATATCTATGCTCAAAATGCAAGGGCAGCCACATTCATTAAAGAAACTTTAATAAACCTCAAAGCACACATTACACCTCACACAGTAATAGTGGGAGACTTCAAACCCCACTCTCACCAATGCACAGAATCTGGAAAATAAACTAAACAGAGACACATGAACACTAACAGAAGTTATGAAACAAATGGATTTAACAGATATATACAGAACATTATATCCTAAAACAATAGGATATACATTCTACTCAGCACCTCATGGTACCTCCTCCAGGAATAACCATATAATTGGTCACAAAACAGGCCTCAAAAAATACAAAAATATTGAAATTATCACATGCATGGTATCTGATCATCAAGGACTAAGGCTGATATTCAATAACAGCATAAATAATAAAAAAGCCAACATTTACGTGGAAACTGAACAACACTCTACTCAGTGATAACTTTATCAAGGAAGAAATAAAGAAAGAGCCGGGCGTGGTGGCTAACAACTTTAATCTCAGCACTCCGGAGGCAGAGGCAGGCAGATTTCTGAGTTCGAGGCCAGCTTGGTCTACAAAGTGAGTGCCAGGGCTAAACAGAGAAACCCTGACCAAAAAAATAAAATAAAAAATAAATAAAGAAATTAAAGACTTTTTAAGAGTCTAATGAAAATGAAGCCACAACATACCCAAACTTACGTGACACAATGAAGGCAGTCCTAAGAGGAAAACTCATTGCCCTGAGTGCCTCCAAAAAGAAACTAGAGAGGGCATACACTAGCAGCCTGACAGCACACCTAAAAGCTCTAGAAAAAAGGAAGCAAATTAACCGAAGAGAAGTAGATAGCAGGAAATAATCAAACTTAGGGCTGAAATCAACCATGAGGAAACAAAAAGAACTATTCAAAGAATCAACCAAACCTGGACCTGGTTCTTTGAGAAAATCAACAAGATAGATAAACCTTTAGCCTTTATCTAGAGGGCAAAGGGACAGTATCCTAACTAACAAAATCAGAAATGAAAAAGGAGACATAACAACAGAACCTAAGAAAATCCAAAACATCATCAGATCCTACTACAAAAGGCTATACTCGAAAAAACTTGAAAACCTGGATGAAATGGACAACTTCCTAGACAGATACCAGGTAACAAAGTTAAATCAGGATCAGATTAGTGATATAAACAGTCCCATATCCCCTAAAGAAGTAACAGCAGTCATTAATAGTCTCCCAACCAAAAAAAAAAAAAAAAAAAAAAAAAAGCCCAGGGCCAGATGGGTTTAGTGCAGAGTTCTATCAAACCTTCAAAGAAGACCTAATTCCAACTCTCCTTAAACTATTCCACAAAACAGAAACAGAAGGTACTCTACCCAATTGATTCTATGAAGCCACAATTACTCTGATACCTAAACCACACAAAGATCCAACAAAGAAAGAGAACTTCAGACCAATTTCTCTCATGAATATCGATGCAAAAATACTCAATAAAACCCTTGCAAACCAAATCCAAGAACACATCAAAATGATCATCCATCATGACCAAGTAGGCTTCATCCCAGGGATGCAGGGATGGTTTAACGTACAGAAATCCATCAACATAATCCACTATATAAACAACCTCAAAGACAAAAACCACATGATCATCTCATTAGATGCTGAGAAAGCATTTCACAAAATAAAACACCAATTCATGATAAAAGTCTTGGAAAGACCAGGAATTCAAGGCCCATACCTAAACATAATAAAAGCAATCTACAGCAACCCAGTAGCTAACATCAAACTAAATGGAGAGAAGTTGGAAGCAATAGCACTAAAATCAGGGACTAGATAAGGCTGCTCATTTTCTCCCTACCTATTCAATATAATACTTGAAGTACTAGCCAGAGCAATTCGACAACAAAAGGAGATCAAGGGGATACAAATTGAAAAAGACGAAGTCAAAATATCACTATTGCAGATGGTATGATAGTATATATAAGTGACCCTAAAAATTCTACCAGAGAGCTCCTAAACCTGATAAACAGCTTCAGTGCAGTAGCTGGATATAAAATTAACTCAAACAAATCAATGGCTTTTCTCTACACAAAGGATAAACAGGATGAAAAAGAAAGTAGGGAGACAACACCCTTCACAATAGTCACAAATAATATAAAATACCTTGGTGTGACTCCAACTTAGGAAGTGAAAGATCTGTATGATAAGAACTTCAAGTCTCTGAAGAAAGAAATCCAAGAAGATCTCAGAAGATGGAAAGATCTCCCATGCTCATGGATTGGCAGGATTAATATAGTCAAAATGGCTATCCTGAAGAAAGCAATCTACAGATTCAATGCAATCCCCATCAAAATACCAACTCAATTCTTCACAGAGTTAGAAAGGGCAATTTGAAAATTCATATGGAATAATAAAAACCTAGGATAGCAAAAACTATTCTCAACAATAAAAGAACCTCTGGTAGAATCACCATGCCTGACCTGAATCTGAACTACAGAGCAATTATGATGAAAACTGCATGGTTCTGGTACAGTGACAGACAGGTAAAACAATGGAGTAGACTTTTAGACCCAGAAATGAACCCACACACTTATGGTCACTTGAACTTTGACAAGGGAGCCAAAACCATCCAGTGGAAAAAAGACAGTATTTTTAACAAATGGTGCTGGCACAACTAGCAGATATCATGTAGAAGAATGCAAATTGATCCATTCTTATCTCCTTGTGCAAAGCTCAAGTCTCAGTGTATCAAAGAACTCCACATAAAACCAGACACCCTGAAACTTATAGAAGAGAAAGTGGGGAAAAGCCTCGAAGATATGGGCACAGGGGAAAAATTCCTGAACAGAACAGCAATGGCCTGTGCGGTAAGATCAAGAATCGACAAATGGGACCTCATAAAATTGCAAAGCTTCTGTAGGGCAAAAGATACTGTCAGCAAGACAAAAAGGCCACCAACAGATTGGGAAAGAATTTTTACCAATCCTAAATCTGATAGGGGACTAATATCCAAAGAGTTCAAAAAGGAGGACTCCAGAAATTCAAATAACCCCATTAAAAAATTGGGTACAGAACTAAACAAAGAATTCTCAACTGAGGAATACCGAAGGGCTGAGAAGCACTTTTAAAAATGTTCAACATCCTTAATCATCAGTGAAATGCAAATCAAAACAACCTTGAGATTCCACCTCACACCAATCAGAATGGCTAAGATCAAAAATTCAAGTAATATCAGATGCTGGTGAGGATGTAGAGAAAGAGGAACACTCCTCCATTGTTAGTGGGATTGCAAGCTTGTACAACCACTCTGGAAATCAGTCTGGAGGTTCCTCAGAAAACTGGACATAGTACTACCAATTGATCCAGCAATACCTCTCCTGGGCATATACCCAGAAGATGTTCCAACTGGTAGTAAGAACACATACTCCACTATATTCATAGTAGCCCTATTTATAATAGCCAGAAGCTGGAAAGAACCCAGATGTCCCTCAACAGAGGAATGAATACAGAAAATGTGGTATATTTATACAATGGAGTACTTGCTCATCTATTAAAAACAATGAATGTATAAAATTCTTAGGCAAATGATATATCTGGAGGATATCATCCTGAGTGAGGTAACTTGATATGCACTCACTGATAAGTGGATATTAGCCCAGAAACCTAGAATACCCAAGATACAATTTGCAAAACACAAGAAAATCAAGAAGAAGTAAGACCAACGCATGGATACTTCATTCCTCCCTAGAATAGGGAATAAAATACCCATGGAAGAAGTTGCAGAGACAAAATTTGGAGCTAAGACATACGGATGGACTATTCAGAGACTGCCCCGCCTGGGCGTTCATCCCATGATCAGCCACCAAACACAGACACTATTGCATATGCCAGCAAGATTTTGCTGAAGGGACCCTGATATAGCTGTCTCCTGTGAGGCTATGCCAGTGATTTGCAAATACAGAAGTGGATGCTCACAGCCATCTATAGGATGGAACACAGGGCCCCCAATGGAGGAGCTAGAGAAAGTACCCAAGGAGTTGAAGGGATCTGCAACCCTATAGGTGGAACAACAATATGAACTAATCAGTACCCCCAGAGCTGTGTTTCTAGCTGCATATATAGCAGAAGATGGCCTAGTTGGCCATCATTTGGAAGAGAGGCCCCTTGGTCATGCAAACTTTATATGCCCCAGTACAGGGGAACACCAGGTCCAAGAAATGTGAGTGAGTAGATATGGGAGCAGGGCAGGGGGAGGGTATAGGGGACCTTTGGGATAGCATTTGAAATGTAAATTAAGAAAATATCTAATAAAAATTTGAAAAAATAAATGTAAATGAAGAAAATATCTAATAAAACAAAACAAAAAAATTGCATGGTATTGGTACAGAGATGGACAGGTAGATCATTAAAAAGAATTGAAGACCCAGAAATAAGCTTCCACATCTATGATCACATGATTTTTGACAAAGAAGCCAAACCATTTAGTAGAAAAAAGAAAGCACTTTCAAGATATGGTGTTAGTCCAACTGGAGGTCTGTATGTAGAAGAATACAAATTGATCCATTTTTATCTCCTTGTAAAAAGCTTAAGTATAAGTGGATCAAGAACCTCCACATAAAACTAGATACACTGAATCTAATAAAAGAGTAAGTGGGGAAAATCCTTGAACACATGGACACATAAAAGTAGATACACTGAATCTAATAAAAGAGTAAGTGGGGGAAATCCTCGAACACATGGGCACAGAGGAAAAGTTCCTGAACAGAACTTAGAGTTTATGCTCTAAGAACAGAACTTAGAGTTTATGCTCTAAGATCAAGAATCCACAAATGGGACCTCATAAAATTGCAAAGCTTCTGTAAGGCAAAGGACACTGTCAATAGGACAAAACAGCAACCCACCGATTGGGAAAAGATCTCTACCAATCCTAGAGGGCTAATATCCAATATATACAAAGAACTCAAGAAGGTAGATCCGAAGAACTAAATAACCCTATTAAAAAATGGGGAACAGAGCTAAACAGAGATTTCTCAACTGAGGAAACTCGAAGGGCTGAGAAACACCTAAAGTAATGTTCAACATCTTTTGTCATCAGGGAATTCAAATCAAAAAGACCCTGAGATTCCACCTTACACCAGTCAGAATGGCTAAGATCAAAAACTCGGTGACAGCAGATGCTGGCGAGGATGTGGAGAAAGAGGAACACTAATCCACTGCTGGCGGGTTGCCAACTGGTACAAGCCCTTTGGAAATCAATCTGGCAGTTCCTCAGAAAACTGGAAATAATTCTATCTGAAGACCCAGGTGTACCACTACTGGGCATATACCCAAAAGATGCTCCAACAATAAGGACACATGCTCTACTATGTTAATAGCAGCCTTTTTAATACTAGTCAGGAGCTGGAAACAACTCAAATATTCCTTAACAGAAGAATGGATACAGAAAATGCTGTGTGTTTACACAATGGAGTACTACTCAGCTATTAAAAAATGATGACTTCATGAATTTTGCAGGCAAATGGATGGAAGTAGAAATCATCTTGAGTGAGCTAACCCAGACTCAAAAGGACAGACATGGTATGTACTCACTGATAAGTGGATATTAGCCCAAAATGTCAGATTACTCACAATACACAAATCATATCAAGCTTTACAAGAAGGAAGACCAAAGTGTGGATCCTACTTAGAAGGGGGAACATAATAATCATGGGAAGTAGAAGGAGGAATAGACCTGAGAGGGAAAGAAGAGGGGGAGGGAAAAGAGGGCAGGATCAGGTATAGGAAGAGACAGGAGAGAAGTCCAGAGGGCCAAGTGAATGAATAGAAACACATAGCAGTACAGGGTACGTAGGGAAGCAGGAGGGGGGACCACTAAAAAAAATCCCAGATGCCAGGGAAGCGAAAGGTTCCCAGGACCCAACAGGAAGAGCATTAGCTGACATACCCAACAGGGGGATAATAGAATCTGAAGAAACTAACTCCAGTAGATGGGCATGGCCCCCAGTTGAGAAATAGGGCCATGTACCCATTTCAAAATTTTTAACCCAGAATTGTTTTGGGTAAAGGAAATACAGGAACAAAATATGGAGCAGAGACTGAAGGAAAGTCCATTTAGTGACTGCTCCATCTTTGAATCCATCCCACCTGCAGACACCAAGCCCAGAAACTATTGCTGATGCCAAGAAGTGCTCCCAGACAGGACCCTAGTATGGCTCTGAGAGTTTTTGCCAACATCTGACTAAGACACATGCAGATACTCACATCCAATCATCAGATTGAGCCCAGGGACCCCAGTAGAAGAGTTAGGAGAAGGACTAAAAAAGCTGAAGGGTCTTTAGAAGCTGAAGGACCAAAGAACCCCATAAGAAGAGCAATATCAACTAACCGGACCCCCCAGAGCTTCCAGGGACAAAACCACCAACCAAAGAGTATACATGGACAGGCTTATGACTCCAGCTACATATGTAGTAGAATATTGCCTTATCTGGCATCAGTGGGAGGTAGGCCTTTGGTCCTGTTGAGGCTTGTTGCCCTAATGTAGGGGGATTATAGAGGGGTGAGGCAAGAGTGGGTGGGTGGGTGGGTGAGCACTCTCTTAGAGTCAAAGGGGATGGGGAATTTGCGTAGGGGAGACTGGGAAAGGGGACAACATTTGAAATGTAAATAAATAAAATAACCAATTAAAAATAAAGTATAACATGTAATTTAAAAAGATACATTATACTGTCACACCAATAATATTGCTTATATGTTTATATAAGTTATATAAATTTATATAATTCAATATAAATTTAGTTTTAGACCTGAAATTTTAATGTGTTTCTTTTATTTGCCCCATCTCTCCATTAATGCTCAGAAGGGCGGGAGCATTTCTCTTTCCTCTCCAAAAGTGTCTGCTTTAACTCACTCTCAGACCAATGCATTTCAAATGAGGTAGGATGGTGACGCAGATCTGTTCAGCTGGGGAACACATCATGGCATGTCCCACCAAAATGGCACACAATAGGCTCTGAACGAAAAGTATTATTGGTCCCCTCTATTTTCCCCACACCCTGTGTTTCTGACCACCATCAACCTGTCTGAGCTAGGAGCTTAGCTTTACACTATCACGACCTAGATCAGAACAAGCATAGAAGACTCAGGACCGCATCTCCTCCCCAGAGGGCTATGGCCAAAGTGCAGCAACACCTAGGGAGTAGTACAGCCCAACAGCCTGGCACAGGAGGAGTGAGAAAAGCTTATCACATCACACAGCACCCCAGATTGACTATCACTCACAGGTCACATCCTTCTTGTGGCACTTTGCTCTCAGGGATTCTTCCCATTTTGTTTGGTGCAGACACTGAGAAAGTTCTCTTATTTGTCATAGAGATGAAACTGGCTCAGGTTGGGCCCTACTGATCTTGATCACACAATGTGTACAATGAGACACATACCACAAGGGGGTAGCATAGAGCTGTGCAGTGGAGACTGCTTCTGCTTCTTCCCAGTCTTCAGAACTTGGTGTCTTTGACCAAAAGTTAATTTTCTTCATATTTAAAATAGAAAGAGACTGGAGAGATGGCTCAGAGGTTGAGAGCACTGACTGCTTTTCCAGAAGCCCAGCAACCACATGGTGGTTCACAACCATATATAATTAGATCTGGTGCCCTCTTCTGGCATGCAGACTGGCAGTGTGAACATAATAAATCTTTTTTTTTTTTAAACTATTTTCTTTATTTACATTTCAAATGTTATCCCCTTTCCTAGTTTCCCCTTTGAAAAATTCCCTATTCCCTCTCCCCTCCCCCTGCTCCCCAAAACACCCATTCCCATTCCTAGTCCTGGCATTTCCCTATACTGGGGCATACAGACTTCACAGGACCAAGGGCCTCTCCTCCCATTGATGATCAAATAGGCCATCCTCTGCTACATATATAGCTAGAACCACAAGTTCCATCATGTGTTTTCTTTGATTGGTGGTATAGTTCCAAGGAGTTCTAGGGGTACTGGTTAGTTCATATTGATGTTCCTTCTTTAAAAAAAAAAAAATAGTAGGATCTCTGGGCATGGACATGCTGGCATACTCCTTCAATTCTCAGAAGGCATGAACAGGAGGATTTCTGTGAATTCAAGGTTAGCCTGGTCTATGTGGCAAGTTACAGGTCAGCCAGCCTTACATAGAAAGACCCAGTCTTAAAAACAAAATAACAGAACAAAATAACAATAAAAAATAGTATTAGTGACATCCTGATGTCTCGTTCCAAAGTTAAGCAAAAGGCTGGTTGCAACATCAACCCAGCATATAAGCTCTAACAAACTACTACACCAGCAAAGAGGCAGGGTGAAGGATTGAGAGCTTATGAGAGCAGCTATGTAGACCTCTTCTCCATCCTAAGTATTGATCCAAAATGAGTAAACTGCCAATCACTCAGTCACAAATTATGAGAAACACCTGAAAGGGCAGGGCATGGAAAACAAGAAACCTGACAGAGTCCCTCCTCAATCCCTCCTGCTGGGGGTGGGGTGCGGGGGGGGGGGTGACTCTTCCTCTGTTCTTTCCTCATTTGTTCTGCATGGCCTCACAGAATCAGTACTAAGCAACTCCTGGAAAGACCTGGAAGAAAATGGGAAGTAGACTAAAACTTCTTCCTGGACCTGACTCCAGGACATTCTGGAGCCTGACCATTTCATACCAAAGCACCCCCAGAACAATGGTCCAGGCCTGCCCACAAGCCATCCTTGAACCACATTACCTGTCTGGTAAGATGGGACCTCCCTAGAGGAGGTTATTTCCTGCAGCCATGACAGGCTCTGACTTGGTAGAAGGACAGGATAATTTACTGTGCCCCTACCACTGCTGAGACTCAGTTGCTACCCAGTAAGAAGCGACAGCTCTGTACTCTATATCCCTCAGACTGTAGCTGTATCCAAGCCATTCATGGTGTCTGGTAAGAGTAAAGCTCCAGAGAATCTGAAGAGTTAGATTAAGGGGACATGTGATGAGTGGAGTTGGGGAAAGAAGCCTTTGGGTTAAGAAAGAACAAAGGGGACGGAGGCAAGGAACCACAGGCATGGTTAGAACCCAGGGTTGTAAGAACAAACCTGACGTCATTGTTGGACCTGGGGCAGGAACCTGGATGACATTTTCTGTGATCACCTTTAGCTCCAGCTTCTTACTGCGTTGGGACCAGGTGGTCCTGTTCGAATAGATACAGCAATAATGTCCAGCAATGGTTTCATTCACTGGCCCAATCTCAAATTTATCCTTATAAGGCTCCGTGTTCTTTTCCATAAAGGTGCTGCCGTCCTTCTCCAAGCGGACTATGTTGTATAAGTAGTGTTCGCCAGAGTGTGAGCACACAACAGTTACAAAGCTCCCTTGGGAGAGCATAAGACTGGATTCAGGGGTGATGGTGATATCAGACAGAGAACCTAGAAACGAGCAGAGCACGAATCTCAGTAAGCAGTGAGGACAGTGCCAGAACAGAAAGCCAATCTAGGTACACCAATCCATTTTCTTACCAAACTTAGAGTTCTCTAGACATGGTCAAAATCCAGCATTATAATATCTCCACTTCCTGTGCACATTAATACCTATCATATGGCAATAAGGACCTTATTGACCACATGTTGAGTCTGGTAAAGATTGATCCAAGGCAACCTCAGAACAACAGTCTAGACATGTCTGCTGCAGAGCCCACTGCTCCCCTGCTTACTTCAGGGACCTCTGTGTTCTCTACCTTTATCTCCACCTTCTTTCCATTCTGATGTTGGAGCTAAAAGTCCTACCTGCTTCAAACTACCTAGATGTAGGAGTACCCCCATAAAATCATATATATATATATATATATATATATATATATATATATATATATATATATATAATCTCAAGAGACAAATTTAAAGCATGTGAATTTACCTTTTTGTGAAGATTTACCACCCCCTGCCCTTATCAGTTTCCAAGCTTACAAATGTATAGTTGCTACTCATAATGCACAGTAAGTCTCCTGTCATTATTTATGTGTAAATGAGATCACGTGCCTTTAGACCAACATTCTCGTCTGCTCTCCTCCCTTGACTCATTCTTTTACCATTTTTAATATCTTCTAGAGATGCCTTCTATGATCCCATGGTTTGACTTATATAAGAATAAAATTTCTTACATTTGAAGGGAAAGTATGGGAAGGAAAACTGATGTTGAGAAAAGAATTATCCAATATAATGACAGCAAGACTACAACTAATGTGAGGAGATGAGCATATGAATCTCAAGAGACAGGTGAGATCACAGATGCACTCCCTGGGATGACAAAGAAGAAATACTTCCACTGAGACCCAAGAGACAAAGTTCAGAGCTGAGATGGAAGGAAGGACCATCCAGAGACTGCCCCCTGCCCCCATCCATATCATATACAACCACCAAACGCAGACACTATTACATATGCCAGAAAGATTTTGCTGACAGGACCCTGATATAGCTATCTCTTATGAGATTATGCCTGTGCCTGTGCCAGGCAAATACAGAAGTGGATGCTCATAGTCATTTATTGGATGCAACACAGGGCCCCTAATGAAAGAGCTAGAGAAAGTGCCCAAGGAGCTAAAGAGGTCTGCAACCCTATAAGAGGAACAACAATATGAACTAACCAGTACTCCCCAGAGCTTTGTTTTTAGTTGCATATGTACCAGAGGATGGCCTAGTTGGCCATCAATGGGAGGAGAGGCCCTTAGTCTTTCGAAGATCATATGCCCCAGTACAGGGGAATGCCACAGCCAGGAAGTGGGAGTGGGTGGGTTGGGGAGCAAGCCTGGAGAAGGATATAGGGGACTTTCGGGATAGCATTTGAAATGTAAGTGAAGAAAATATCTAATAAAAAAATGATAAGCAGGCTGAAAAAGAAATTAGGAAAACAACTCTTCACAATAGCCACAAATAATATAAAATATCTTGTGGTAACTCTAACCAAACAAGAGAAAGACATGTATGACAATAACTTCAAATCTCTCAAGAAAGAAGTTGAAGAAGATCTCAGAAAATGGAAAGATGTCCCATACTCATGGATTGGCAGAATTAACAAAGTAAAAATGTCCATCCTAGTAAAGGCAATCTACAGATTCAATGCAATCCCCCTTCTTTTCCTCTGGCTCCTTAACATTTCCATCTCTGTAGTTCTTTCAGACAGAAACAATTATGGGTCAGAGTTTTGACTGTGGGAATGGCAGCCCTGTCCCTCATTCCCTTTGAGTCCTGAGAGTCTCTCATCTCCCCTGTCTCTGGTGCATTCTGGAAGGTCCCCCCAACCTCCTACTTCCTGAGGATGCCTATTTTAATTCTTTATTTTGCAAGTGAAGTGTAAGTATTTTCTGTTGAAATTTTTAAATGTCCATTAGCAGGTGGAAGAAACCAGATATTAGAAATTAAAAATGTGAAGCTGCAAAAAAAAAGTGGATATTAGCCAAAGAAAGGTACAGAATACCCAGAATACAATCCATAGAACTCAAAAAAGGTTAACAAGCCTAAGAGCCCAAGTGAGGATGCCTTAATCCCACTTGGGAGGGAGAAGAATGCAACAATAGGAGGGACGAGGGAGAGAGGGATCTGGATGCAAAAGGGGACAGGGAGGTGAAGAGGGGAGCATGATCAGGTACTAGGTGGGGGTAAGAGGGCTGAAGCCCTGAGGTCCAGCAGAAAGAATGGAAACAGACAACTTCAGGAGGTATAAAAACCTTCCAGAATGTACCAGAGACCTGGGAGGTGGGAGACGCTCAGAGACCTGGGAGGTGGGATACGCTCAGAGACCTGGGAGGTGGGAGACTCTCAGAACTCAAAGGGAGGGACCTGGGAGGTGGGAGACTCTCAGGACTCAAAGGGAGGGACCTGGGAGGTGGGAGACTCTCAGAACTCAAAGGGAGGGACCTGGGAGGTGGGAGACTCTCAGAACTCAAAGGAAGAGACCTGGGAGGTGGGAGACGCTCAGAACTCAAAGGGAGGGACCTTAGATGAAATGCCCAACAGTGAGTGGGGAGAGAAAACTTGCAGAGCCCACTTCCAGCAGAAAGAGCATCAAGTGAGGAATGAGATTGCCATCCCATAGTCAAACACTCATGAACCCACACCTCTTTACTCACTTGATCTTTGATAAAGTAGTCAAAACCATCCAGTGGAAAAAAGACAGCATTTTCAACAAATGGTTCTGGCTCAACTGGAGGTCTGCATGTAGAAGCATGCAAATTGACCCATTTTTATCTCCTTGTACAAAACTCAAGTCCGAGTGGATCAAGGACCTCCACATACAAAACAGATACAGTGAATCTAATAGAAGAGAAAGTGGAGAAGAATCTCGAACACATTGGCACAAGGGCAAATTTCCTGAACAGAACACAAATGGCTTATACTCTAAGATCAATAATTGACAAATAAGACCTCAAAAATTGAAAAATTTCTGTAAGGCAAAGGACACTGTCAATAGGACAAAATGGCAGCCAACAGATTGGGAAAAGATCTTTACTAACCCTATATCCAATAGAGGACTAACATCCAAAATATACAAAGAACTCAAGAAGATAGACTCTAGAGAACCAAATAATCCTATTAAAAGTGGGTTACAGAGCTAAAAAGAAAATTCTCAACTAAGGAATCTCAAATGGCTAAGAAGCACTTAAAGAAATGTTCAACATCCTTAGTCATCAGGGAAATGCACATCAAAAGGACCCTGAGATTCTACCTCACACCAGACAGAATGGCTAAGATCAAAAACTCAGTGACAGCAGATGTTTGTAAGGATGTGGAGAAAGAGGAGGAACACTCTTCCATTGCTGGTGGGATTTCAAATGGTACAATCACTCTGGAAATCAGTCTTGTGTTTCCTCAGAAAATTGGAAATCATTCTACCTGAGGGCCCAGATATACCAGTCCTGGACATATACCCAAAAGATGATCCAACATATAACAAGGACACATGCTCCACTACGTTCAAAGCAGCCTTATTTATAATAGCCAGAAGCTGGAAACAATCCAGATGTCTCTCAACAGAGGAATGGATACAGAAAATGTGGTACATTTACACAACGCGTACTAGTCAACTATTAAAAACAATGACTTCATGAAATTCGCAAGCAAATGAATGGAATTTGAAAATATCATCCTAAGTGAGATAACCCAGTCACAAAAGAACATATATGGTATGTATTCACTGATAAGTGGATAATAGCAATAATCAAATAAATAAATAAATAAATACCCCCAAACCAAAAGCAAAGCAAAGCAAAACAAACAAACAAACAAACAAAAATCGTAATACTCACAGACCATATGAAACCCGTAAGAAAGAAGACCACATCAAAGTGTGGATGCTACAGTCCTACTCAGATCGGGGAAGAAAATAATCTTGGGACATAGAGGGATAGAAGGATCTGGGAGGGAGAAAGGAGAGGGAGGGAAAAGGGGGACCTGATTCAGATAAAGGAGGAGATTGGGAAGAAGTACAGAGGGTCAGAAATTTGAAAGGAGATGTAGGTCAGTGGGGGAGGGGCAACTGGGAGTAGCCACTAGAATGTCCTAGATGCCAGGGACCCAAATGATATTCAGGACTCAACAGGTAGGACATTAGCCAAAATACCCAGCAAAGGAGAGAGAGAAGCTGTAGAGACCATATCCAGTGGATAGGCATAGCCCCTGGTTGAGGAATAGGGCCACCCACTCACCTCAAAAATATTAATCCAGAATTCCTCCTGTCACAAGGAAATGCAAGGACAAAGAATGGAGCAGAGAGTGAAAGAAAGGCCATCCAGAGACTTCCCCACCTAGAGATCCATCCCATCTGCAGACATCAAACCCAGACACTATTGTTGATGTCAAGAAGTGTTTGCTGACAGGACCTGGTAAAGCTGCCCCCAGAGCCTGACCAATACAGATGGGGATACATGCAGCTAAACATCGGACTGAACATGGGGACCCCAATGGAGAGGTTAGGGGAAGAACTGAAGGAGCTGAAGAGGTTTGCAGCCCCATAGGAAGAACAATATCAACCAACCAGACCCCCCAATGCTCCCAGGGACTAAACCACCGACCACAGAGTACACATGCGGGGACACATGGCTCCAGCTGGATATGTAGCAGAGGATGGCCTTATTGGGCATCCCTGTGAGGGGAGCTCCTTGGTTCTAAGGAGCCTCCCATCATAGTGGAATGCTAGAGCACTGAGGCAGGAGTGGGTAGGTGGGTAGGTGGGTAGGTGGGTAGGTGGGTAGGGGAGTATCCTCATAGAGGCAGGGGGAGAGGAGAGGGTGTTTGTGAAGGGGAAACTGGAAGGGGATCACATTTGAAATGTAAATAAATAAAATAACCAATAAAAAAATCAAATTAAATTAAGAAAAAAAAAAAAACTCTAACCCATAATTGTTCCCGTCTGAAAGAATTGCAGGGACAAAAAAAAAAAAAAAAAATGGAAAGGAGGTCCAGCGACAAGCCCAATTTGGGATCCAACTCAAGGGGAGGCCCCAAGGCCTGACACTTTTACTGAGGCTATGGCATGTGCACAAAATGGCCCTACCATGACTGCCCTCCAAAAACTTAATAAATAGCTGAAAAAGTCTGCTGCAGATATTTACACCCAACCAATGGGCAGAAGCTGCTGACCCCTGTGGTTGAATTGTGGAAAAGCTGGAAGCTGAGGAGGAGGGTGACCCTGCAGGACAACTAGCAGTCTCAACTAACCTGGATCCCCAAGATCTCTCAGACATTGGGCCACCAACCACACTGCATACACCAGCTGATATGAGGCCCCCACCACATATACAGCAGAGGCCTGCCCTGTCTGGACTCAGTCAGAGAAGATGCACCTAACCCTCAAGAGATTGGAGGCCCAGGGAGTGGGGAGGTCTGGGGGTGGGGGTGGGGAGGTGGGGGCATCCTCGTGGAGATAGCGGTCAGGGGGAAGGAGGTATGGGATGTGGAACAGAGGGTGGACTGTGGGGGGGATAAAATATGGACCATAAAAAAACGATTAAATAAATTTTTTAAAAAAATCATAGCATAGTGTAAAATGCACATCAAAACAGCATACTCCATTTCATAAGTATATATCATTGTTATTTGCCAGTTAAAACATTATAAACAAGAAATCAAAGGAAGACAGGCAGAAAAAAGGGAAATAGATGAAGCTTGCATAGTTGCGAGTGTTTATGATGACAGGGAATATTCAAGGGTTTCCTTGCAGACATCCCATATGCACATGATCACCTCCAACGCTGCGCAGGGGGTACAGAAGCAACCAAAGACATAACTCACCCTCCTGTGTGTTAATTTTCCATCCCAGGCACAGCACTGAAAGAAAAAATCCAGTGAGAAATACATTACCCACAGTTTGCTTAGAGATGAGAATCTAGGAAGGACTAAATGTAGGTATGGACATCCAGCCTCCCATGATTACACAGCCATTTCTCCTCCGCTCCTCCACATTAATGTCAGAGTATAATCCTTTGTCTTGTTTTGTAAGAACTCTAAATTATCCCCAAAGCCACAGGTGGAGACATTCAAGTATTAATTGTGGCTACAACATAAGTTCAAAGTCAGTCTTAGTGTGTTAGTGTGACTATGCCTCAAAACCAAAAGTAAAATGTGGGCTGGGGGGGGGGGCGGATAGAGGTTCACAAGCTCCCACCCCTAGCTAAGGACCATTGATAGTTGATAGCTTCTGGGGAAGGGAGGGTCAGTTTTCTTGGAGGATATGGCCCTTGATAGGTTGACCATGCTCTAGCAGATGGCCACACACCCTTGTGTAGATGGACAGCACAAGTTATATTCATCAGATAATTTTTTAAAGGATGACACAATATTGGGATAGGGAGGGAGTGGGTTTGGAGTTACCTGCAAGAATGGAGATGAATGTGATCAAAATGCACCTATGAAATTCTCAAAGAAAGTGTTTTAAATATATATAATAACAATAATTTATTTATCATGATGCACATAGATTGATGTATCCCAACCCTCACCATAGCAGTTTCTATGGAGATTAACACAGAGACCCATAACTGGCCAAGGGGTAGATAAAAAGAGACTGCAGAATGCTCGGCCTTAAAGGGAACATACAAACTATATACCTCCTCCTCACAAGACTCAGGGATCATTTAGGAAGAGTAGATGGAAAGAATGCTAGAGTCAGATGCAGTAGATGACTTCAGGGAATACAGTGTATTCTGAAGACAGTTAGACCAAATACCAGAATTAGAAGGGAAGTTAGGCACACACTCCCTATTTAGCCTTAAAGCTATTGGGAATTGCTGACTGCTGAGAAAGGGAGAGTCACATCTTAGTGGCTTACAACTCTAATCCCAGCACTTGGGAGGCAGGGGCAGGTGGATCTATGTATTTGAGTCCAGCCTGGTCTACATAATGAGTTCCAGGACAACAAGGGCTACATAGTGAGACCATGCCTCAAAAATATAAAATAAAATAAAATAAAATAAAGTAAAATAAAATAAAGTAAAATAAAATAAAGTGTAGTCCCTGGTAACTCAACCATGCTCCAGTGCTAGACCACATACTTAGGAGTATGTGGGCAGCGCAAATTGGTCTTACAGTGCTTTCAAAAACAAAAAAATGGAACAAAGAGGATAGGGATGACAAGTGGGTCTTAGAAGAGTTGAGGGTAAGTAATGTAAGAAATACTCAAAGAACTGACAAAAGTTGTTTGTTTTTTTTTTAATTCGGAGCAGGATAATAATACTACGTAACAGTTTTGATTATAAAAAATAAAGAGGGTTGGGATGTAGGAGATGCAATTAGGTATAGCATATTTACCTAGCATGCAGGAGGCCTTGAGTTCAACCTCCAACAACAGGAAAAATAAATGTCCCCAAGTCATCTTCCCTTCTAAACAGGCTCTTCCTAAGTCCTGTTAAAGCTGAACCTGGCTTCATGCCCCATCACTGTTCCTAACAATAAGTCTGCAGAGGTATCTTCCAAGTAGGAAAAGGGAGTGGAGAGGCACTCCTCCCAGGGGCTCCAGAATCTCCTTGGCTGGTCTCAAGGCTGAGTGAGGAATAGGCTCCCTTCCCCACCCCTCAGTTTTTCCCAGGACTCACCGAGCACCAGAAGGATGACAGGATGAAGTGACATGACTCAGACTCCAGAAACCTTACCAGGTCTGGTTGGAGCAGACGCCCTGCAGCAGGCACAAGAGGCAGGATGTGTGTACTGGAGCTTATCACAAGGTTTCTAGCTGAGGTTCCTCACATGAAGAGGAAGAGGTTTCTTTTCAGGACATTGCACTTTTCCCCTTAGTGACTGGCTTCACGAGAAGGTGTCAGGTTCTAAAACAATGTTTCAGGCCCCTAAGATGCAGCTGAGCTTGTTTGCCACTCTGTAAATATGCAAGAATAAGATTGTACATATCAGTCCCCATTGTAGAAAGCAAAGACCACCAATTTATGCAAGACATTTCAACTTCGACCCAAAGCTCACATTTCCTCATGTTTAAAATGAGAACCATTTGATGTTATGATTTTTGTAAAAAATCTCAACCAGATATTTCACACATTAAATGTGTCCTGCTATAGATAATGCTTTTACTATTAAATAATATTGGTGTGTGTGTGTGTGTGTGTGTGTGTGCAGTCAGAGAACAACTCTCCAAAGTCATTTCTCTCCTTCTATAATGTAGGTCCTAGGAATCAACTTCAGGTTGTCAAACTCAGAAGCAAGCATTTTTCCCACTGAGCCATCTCACTGACAAAGATAATATTTTTAAAAGCTAATAAATATTGTCATAAATGTGTATAAATTGTATTTTTTTCTGTTAACAAGAACTCAGGGTCTCAACTGTTCTGAGGAAACTGCCTCTGAGTTAATGAGTCAGGATCATTTTGGGTAAGCTGATGCCTTCCCTCCATTACATCAGAGGAAAAAATGGAGATTACAGGGAAGAACGCTCTTCCTCTTTAGAAATAGCATTATAATTTCAGACATACACACACTCACACACACACACACACACACACACAGAGAGAGAGAGAGAGAGAGAGAGAGAGAGAGAGAGAGAGAGAGAGAGAGAGAAATTAAAAATAGAACCCCAGTAAGAGGGGAAGTAAGTATGGAAGTGAGATGTCAGCACTCACATAATCACTGCAACTCTATTCACAAGATCTGTGATAGAGAAATCATTCTGAAAGTGGTTGAAGAAAATGTGGTGTACATAGACCACATTTTGAAGATGATGATGAGGCCATGTAAAAAGTCATGGCTGAACCGTCAAGAAATGGCTGTAAGTGAACTGAACAAGACCCAAAACCGTCAAGAAATGGCTGTAAGTGAACTGAACAAGACCCAAAACCGTCAAGAAATGGCTGTAAGTGAACTGAACAAGACCCAAAGGACAGGTGATGAGTTGTTCGCCTCATGGAGGTATGTAAAGTAGTCACATTCAAGCTGAGCGTGCTGATCCATTCCTGTAAGCCCTGCACTTGGGAGGGTTAGGCAGGAGGATTGCCATGAGTGCAAGGCCAGTCTGTACTACATAATGAGTTCTGAGCCAACCTGAGCTATATAGCAAGATTTTTTTCTCCAAAAAGTAAAATAGATAAAGTCAAATTCATAAAAGCAAAATTTGGAATGTTGTCTACCAGAAAAGAAAACATGTGGAAGTTATTTATCATTAGACAAAAACTTTTAGTCAGTTAATATGAATAACTCTAAAACAACACAGCATCTGTAGTCAATATTAGTAAAGTGTGCAATTAAATTGTTAAGAGAACAAATTTTATGGTTTTCTGTCTTAGCTAGGATTTCTATGGCTGTGATAAAACACTGAGCAAAAGCAACTTGGAGAGAAAGTGGTTTACTTCATCTTAGACTTCTAATAAGACTTTAACTTAACTCAAGGTGAAGCAGAGGCTATGGAGAAAAGCTGCTTACTGGCTTGCTCTCCATAGCTTGTTTAGTCTTCTTTCCTATACAACCCAGGAGCACTACCTGGGTATGCACTACTCACAATGTGGTAGGCTGACCCATATCTATCATTAATCAAGAAAATGTCTCACAGCCTTGCCCACAGGCCAATTTGATAGATGTATTTTCCCAATTGAGGTTCCCTCTTCTCAAATCTGCCTTGTGTCAAGTTGACAAAACACTAATCAACTTTCTCTCCCCCCCGCCTCTTTCCTGTCCTCTCCTCTCTCCAATCTCTCCTCTTCCTTTCCCACTCCTCCTTAATTCTCCCTTCCTCTCTCTATTCTTCAGTACCATTGGAACTAGAATGGTATGAACTAGCATAAACAAGATCCTAGAGGAATTGAGTAGATAAAAGACAGACCTAGGGTTTGAGGACAGATCTGTCCATCTTGACCATCTGTCAAGAAGAGAAAAGGCAGCGTTTTGTGTGCCATGAGCAAAGGTAGAGTAGAGGCATCCTCTTACAGAGTCTCTAAGGTTGTCTGTGTCTGAAGGCAGGCACAGTGACTCTTCACTTTCCCTCTAGCTGACACTGTTGGTGGTAGACGAAAGAGCATGTGCTCAATTGTCCTACTCATAATGTCATAGCTCTGTGTAAGTTGTTCTGTTCTGAGTCTGTGAGAGTAAACAGAGGAACTGAGGTGTGAGCTAAGACAATTTCAACAGTTCCACATGTCACCCACACTTGACCATGCAATTGTCCTGCCTCCGACTCCTGAGTAGCTAGGATTGCAAGGCCTGTGCCACCAGGCCCAGCTTGTCCAAAGCAGCTCAGATGACCAAATGTAACCAAGTGATGAAGTAGATTAAACTTTATGTGTTAAGGGTTGGTGGGAATGAACCCTCTCTTCCTTACAGAGGGTTTCACAAGGAGACCTTTACCCTCCTGTCTGTCTGTCCATCACTGACAACTACATCAACGGGCTATGACATCTATAGGTCACACATACAGACATTGTATAGCAGAATGAACCAACACCAACGAAAATACTAACCCGGGTCCCTAGAAAATTGCTGAGCTGCTAAACGAAACTCAAGATGGTGCATTCTTGAAATTCCTCCCTCTCTCCCTTATACTTTCCTTTCCACCTTCCGCACTACTCTCTCTTTTCTTTCATTAGAAAGGAATGAATTTAGGGTCTCCCACATGTCAGCCAAGCACTCTGCTCTTGTATTATAGCTCCAACCCTTTAAACTGTTTTGTAACATCGTTTTCATTTTTTTATGTGTATGGGTATTTTGACTGCATATATGAAAAAAGGAAATATATTATAAACCAATTCCTAATAACTTACCATTACATTTATAGATTACTATGTTTCTCAAACCTCAACAGAGAAACTTTTTATAGTCTACAGAATGGAATTAAATATTTTTATATAACACTTTTAAATTTTCATACATATACATATTACTTTTTAATTTCTCCTTCTTATTCTCCTTTTTTTTTTTTTTAATGTGGTGTCACGTAGCCCAGGGAAGTCTTGAATTCACTATAGTCGATGACCTTGAATTCCAGATCCTCTTGCCTTTACCTCCTAAGCTCTGGAACAGCAGGTGTGTTCCACCACAGTGGGTTGAGTTTATTTATTTATTTATTTACTCACTGAATCCAATTAGTGCTTCCCAAATATCCATGGATATAAAGTCAACATGGGCCACACCCTTAAAGATGCATTTATATTAATGGGAATAGACAGTTTTGTACTCTCTGTTCACCACTTTAGCATGAGTTATGGCTTGGAGAGTTACTGGCTCCTTTATCTTATCAAGTTACACTTGTAAGAACATTGGAGTTTCACCTGCACAGACAATCTGATTTCTGTATATGATTCAGAACAACAGGGAATCACCAGAAAAAAATTTAATTTCCCTTCCTGACTGTTCCTGAAGTTTGGACTCTGAGGCAAGCATTGGCTTATTAAAGAGCTACTGTTCCCTTCTCTGTTAACAGGGGAAGAACTTGCAGCTGAGGAGTTGGAGGGGTGTGCACACCTATGTTCCAGAACTGCCAACACCAATAAGGCATCTTCTACGGGAGGTAATATTGAGTCATATGGTCATATGTGTCTCTGTATTGAATATGACTGAAGACTTACATACGCATTGTGAGACCCATCTTCTCCTAATTTAGGGAACTCAAAGACCTATGAACTTCCTGCACTGAGTGAACATATGCTTTCTCTGGCTATGCACACTCAGTTCAAACCATAGATTTAGGAGAAGTCACAGGAAATGATCAGCATGACTTCTGGAATTTTAGTTTCAGTGGTGACTGCAGATAAACCCAGTCTCTCCAGTTCTTCCTTTTAATCAACCACAGTGAAATCTCCATGTTAAGACTGGAGAACAGATTCTATGTGTTAGGGGAAGGATTTTCCTCTGCCAGGCTTACAGAGCAACAGAGTGCAATGTTCCCCCACCTCAGCAAGAATCCACTCTTGCTTACACTTCTCAGCTGTGGATCCAGCCTGCTGGCCTGCAGCACATCAGCCTTGTGATTTGAGGGCATGCACCTGGGATGTGTCATCCCTCTTCTCCCCAAGTGTTCCTAAGTGGAGAAGCAGGTGGTCTGCATGTGCAAGGGCTGGCTCACACCACATGAAAGTTACAACTGGCTCTATCTTTACTAGAATTGGCTCTGGACACTGTAGCAGGTAAAGGTATAGGAAATGATGCTCTAAGCTACTATAGACAGAGCAGTACACTGTTTTCATCATCTGATATCTCACAGGAACAAAAGAAGTACCGGCTTAAACTTGACTCCTCTTGCCTCTGATCTCGCTACATTTAGAAGGTATTTTTGTTTTGCTTTGTTTTGTTCTTTGTATCAATAATTTGTTATTTTTTTATTAGTAGTGACAGTGTTACACTCACAATCAGTGGGTAGCAGTAACCCAGTTGGTTAGTTTTAGTGCCACAGGTTTGTTACAGCTATAATAAGCAGAATAAAATATGTAATTTTATATACTGTTTTGTGAGTTAAAGTGACTGTTTCAAAATCCCACCTCCAGATTTAGCTTGAGTTTGAGTTTCCTCCTTTTCTTCATTTTATTCTTCTTCTTTAATCTTTTTTTTTTATAGTCCGGTCATTATCTCCCTCCTGATCTGTCCTCCTACAGTTGCTCATCCCATTCATCCTCCTCCATCTCCAAGAACATGTCCCCACCACTCCCAACCCACCAGATGGGGGGACCCTCTAGAAAGTACCAGAGATCTAGGAAGTGAGAGACACTCAGGACTTCGTGGGAGGGACCTTAAATGAAATGCCCTACAGTGGGGAGAGGGAACTTATAGAGTCCACCTCCAGTAGAAAAATAGGGCATCAAGTGGAGGGATGGGGTTGCCATCCTGCAATCAAAAACTCTGACCCAGAATTGTCCCTGTCTAAATGAACTGCAGGAACAAAAATGGAGAAGAGACTGAGGGAAAGGAGGTCCAGCGACTGGCCCAAAGCCCCACCTACCCAACTAATGTCCACCAGCAGACACCAGACTCAGATGGCTCATTTGGCTCTATTTTTTTTAAGATTTATTTGTTTGTTTGTTTGTTTATTTATTGTATAAGAGCACAGTGTTGCTCTCTTCAGACACTCCATAAGAGGGCAATGGATCCCATTACAGATGGTTGTGAACCACCATGTGGTTGCTAGGAATTGAACTCCAGACCTTTGGAAGAGCAGTCGTTTGAATTCATTTTTTAAAATATATTTTAGTAGAAACTTGAGGTTCACAGGAAAACTGACCAGAAGGTGAAGAGAGTTTCCTGTGTACTTCCTGCCCTGCTTTCCCCAACCAGAGTAATAGCCATTCTCCAACTGATAAACCTACATAAACATATTGCTGTCATCCAGGATCTGTAGTTCATACTCTGCTGTGTATCCTGTGGGTTGGGTAAATGTCTAGTAACCATTATAGAATCATAAGGAGTAGTTTTATTTCCCTTTAAAACATCTATTTCTAATACCCAAGATACAATTTGCAAAACACATGAAACTCAAGAAGAATGAAGACCAAAATGTGTACTTTGATTCTTCTTAGAAGGGATAACAAAATACCCATGGAAGGAGTTACAGAGACAAAGTGTGGGGCAGAGACTGAAGAAATGACCATCCAGAGACTGTCCCACCTTGAGATCCATTCCATATACAGTCATCAAACCCAAACACTATTGTGGATGCCAACAAGAGCTTGCTGACAGGAGCCTGATATAGCTGTTTCCTGAGAGGCTCTGCCACTGCCTGACTAATACAGAAGTGGATGCTCACAGCCATCCATTGGATAGAGCACAGGATCCCCAATGAAGGAGCTAGAGAATGCACAGAAGGAACTGAAGGGGTTTGCAGCACCATAGGAGGAACAACAATGAACTAACCAGTACCCCTAGAGCTCCCTGGGACTAAGATATCAACCAAAGAAAACACATGGTGGGACTCATGACTCTAGCTGTATATGTAGCAGAGGATGGCGTAGTTGGTCATCAATGGGAAGGGAGGCCCTTGGTCCTGTGAAAGTTTTATGCCCCAGTATAGGGAATGCCAGGGCCAAGAAGTGGGAGTGGGTGGGTTGGTGAGCAGGCAGAGGGGAGGGGAAGGGGATGGGGGGCTTTGGAGGGGAAATCAGGAAAGGGGATTACATTTGAGATGTAAATAAAGAAAATATCTAATAAAAAATAAAGTAAGATTTAAAGGCCAATATAAAAAAACCTATTTCTCTATCTGTGACCCATTTATTTCTCTATCTGTATCTCTGTCTCTGTCTCTCCCTCTCTTTGTCTCTCTCTCTTTCTCTCTCTCATATGTGTGTATGTGTATGTGTGTGTGTGTGTGTGTGTGTGTGTGTGTTATTTTTTTCATTGTTTTGACACAGTGTCTGACAAAAGCAACTTAAGGAAGGATGGGCTTCCTTTAGGCCATAGCTCCAGGGTACCATTCATCATGGCAGAAAAGTCATAACATCAGGAGCATGAGGCAGCTAGCCACATATCTGCCAGTCAAGGGGCAGATAGAGGCAAATGTTGGTGCCCAGCTTGCTTTCTCCTTTTAATTCAGTCTAGAGGACCACACCCATGGGATGGTGCCATCAACACTCAGCGCAGGTCTTCTCAGTTCTCCTAAACTCTTCTGGAGATACCTTACAGCAGTTATTCTCAACCCTTCTCAGACTGAGACCCTTTGTGGTTGGGGGTCACCCTCATGCAGTGGTGACCCCCAACCACAAAATTATTTTTGTTGCTACTTCATAACTGTAATTTTGCTACTGCTATGAATTATAAATACCTGATGTGTATGATATTTGAAATGCAACCTCATGAAAGGGACACTCAACACCCCAAGATGTCTTGACTCACAGTTGAGGATCATTGTCTTGTAGACACACCCATGGTTGTGTTTCTAAAGTATTATGAAATATCACCAAGCTGACAATGAAAACTATCGTGGAAGCCAAGGTTTTACCTGTGCTAGGCTAGCACTCTGCTTCTCAGCTGCAAGCACAACTACTTGCTGCCTCCATGAATTTTGTCTTTTTCAGAACACCTTGCAATTGAAATCAGATCATACATGGTCCTTTGGGATGGGCTTCTTTCACTTCGTGGTGCACATTTTTTCCAAGTCCATTAGCAAGTTTATTTGTGAAGGCACAGCTTTTCAATATCTTGAGCAGATAGCAAGGATCAAGATTGCTAGGCCTTAAAAAATATGCTTTTTAAAAATTAGAACTAGACTTACTGTATCAGCAGCTCCTGTACCACACTGACTCCCCACTGCCAATAACTGCAATCCTACCACTCCTCAGCTATACCAGGGTCCACAGTCACCACTGCTCTGGATCTGACCATTCCAACAAGTGTTCAGTGAAAACTTGGTTTTGAGGGCTTTGAAAGGCTTCAAAAGACTGTCTGCAAAGTCAGACATTGGGGTAAGTTCCTCCTCTGTTTCAGTCTCCCATGACCTCGGTGACCTGAGCAAGTCACTTCCGCTTGTAGACTTGCTTAGATATGAGACCCTCCTTTCTCAGAAACCAACCATCTGAGATTTACCAGTTGCTCATCATAAGTTCAGTGCCTGAAGTTGAGGACTCACATGAAGGTATGTGATAGCAGAAGCTCTCTGTATATCTTGTTCACATCTTAATGGATCAGGAAACTGTGATCATGGCTGGAAACAAGATCAGGCTATAATCTTCAAAGACCCACCTCTAGTGGCCCATGTCCACCAGCTAGACATCATGTCCAAAAAGTTCCACAAACTTCTCACTGAACAAGTACTCAAAACTCATATGGTCCATTTCACATTCACACCACAGCAAACACATGCTGTAACACTCCATAAACAACCCTAAGCTTGTCCTTTCATTTAGTGGGAACTTAGAAACCTGAAGCTCTATGTAACACCAAAGGGAGAGATTCCCAAGCTCCTCCAAGAAATCAGTACAAATCCCTGCAAAGCTAATAGTAGCTGCCACACATTTCTGCAATAGAGGCTGAGAGCTGTGTGTGAGGGCATTGCCTTCTGTCTCGATACCCTTGCTTTGCACTTTGATACAGCAAATTTTCTACATTGGACAATTTATTTTCTTATCTTTTCTAGCTCCACTTCTTGCTGCTTTGATAAAATACCCCGAAAACAGAAAGCAACTCTGGGAAGAAAGTGTTTAATTTAGACCATAGTTCCAGGTTACAGTCTATCACAGCTCAGAAGTGACAGTTGCATGAGTATAAAGCACCCAGTCACATCATATCTATTTTTGAGGATGGAGAGAAATAAATGTGTTTTTCTTGTTTGCTTATGTTGTTTGCTTTTTTTCACTCTTACTTCAAGAGCCTCTAACTAGGGAATGATGCCACCCACAGTGGGATAAATCTTCACACTTCATTCACTTAAGACAACTCCCCTCCGCCCAAAAAAATCTGCCCACAGGCTAGCCTGATGTAGAAATCCCCTCAATGATAGTCTTTTCCAAGGTGATTCTAAGTTGTGTCTAGTTGACAATTAAAACTAACATCACACCCTCTCTGACATAATGGTAGAACCTGAGGCTGGGTAACTGTTGGATATGTCTCTAACTCAGAGTCGTCAGCTTTGAATATGACAAAATCCTGAATTATCTGTTGTTGTGGAAGTCATAGGTGACTTTTGGACTCTAACAATGTCCCTAGTTTAAAATGTTCTTCTCAAAGCTAGAGAGATGGCTTACTAGCTAAGAGCGTGTGAGGCGCTTGGAGAGAGAGGACCAAAATTCAAATTCTAGTGCTCATCACAGGTGGCTCACTACCATCTGTAACTCTAGCTCCTGGGGATCGCATGCCTTTGGTTTCCAGAGCCTCTCAACCAAGAGCTAAAGTAACAGGACACACACAGAGAGACACAAAGAGGGAGGGAAGAAGAGAGCAAGAGGGAGAGAACAAGGTACATACATAAAACTAAGGGTCTTCCCTATCTAGACAAAATCTATGGAACCCAAAACTTGGCCAAGAGAATTAATCTGGAGAAGAGTTAAAATCTGAAGTTTGGTGAGTTCCAAATGTGAGTTACACTTCAAATCATTTTGAATGTTACCCTATCAGCCTTTTCTCCTCTAACAGCAGCTCTCTTGATATGGGCCAACTGAAGAAAGACCATCATCACACCTTATTGTAAAAAACTTGCATTCTCTTCTCAGACCACATTGACTCCGGACTTGAAAAGAAACTCCAACTTTAAATGTTCCGTACTTTACTCAAAATCTAGGCTTAATTTGGCCTCTCAGCTTTTGGTTCTAGCTAGGGTCATCGAAACAGGAAGCCTAGATAGAAACTACCCTTCTGTCATTTTGTTTTCCTCTTGAACCAGGACAGTTCTACATCATGGATGAAAGCAGGACTTGAGTTTAGGCACCTGACTTTGCAGCCTCTGAAACTCACAACTTTTAGGCTCTTGTGATTCTAAAATATGACAAGAGAAACTCAGGAATCAAACACAGTAGGCATTATGCTGTCTCCGTTAGCCTCAACCTGGCCACAGCTGTACAGGCTATGGCTATCAGCTGCTACATGGTAATTACTGTGGTTTTCTTACCAAGTATTTCACACATGGCTTGGTTCCTCTTTCTCTTGACTGGGACATAAAGGAGAACTGTTCTCTTAAAATAGTCTTGAATATGCCCATGTCCTCCACGAAAACTATCTCTGATGTCAGCTATGTTGACCTTGACCTGTTAAGAGAGATTTCAGTTGCTGAATTTGAAGCACGGTTAAATTTGTACTTGACATCACTGTGCTTGACACGCCTAAAATAAAATGGAAAGCCTTAAATCAGCCACCCTTTCATGTAACCTTATATAGATTGGTTCATTTTTCTGATCAACTGGTCCATTTCACACTGGTGGCTATGGAGTAGATTGGGTCTATGTGTACATGACACTTGAAATACACACATCAATGAAACTCATAGTCTGAGAAAGATATATTTCAAACTTCCTCAAAGATTATAAAACTTTAAGTCATTTATATGCTTTAAAAAATGAACCAGATATTGGGTCCCAGTTCACTCAGAGCCACTCTGCACAGGTCAGCTCACAGACCGCAAAAGGTGAGTGAGCAAACAGCTGAGCAGTGCACCTTTTGCGACAGACCCAGCTTTGGGCTCTAGATATCGAGGCTCCCTCCCCGCTTGAGGAGAGTTCTCCCTCTGCCTGGGAGGGCTTGTGAGAGAACTTGTGAGAGAGCCACATTGGGTCCCACAGAGACCAGTCTATGCAGGTGAGTGTGCAGACTGCAGAGGCAACACATCTTCTCGGACAGGCCCTATATAAGGTCTTCAACATTACCTAAGAGGCATATCTGAACACCAAAACTCCTTGCACCTTCCCTGCAAAAGGACAGCACTCCTGCTGAGACTACTCTGACCACTGAGATTCAGGAGAGAGCTGGGCTCCCAGGTCTGCTGACAGAGGCCAGCAGAATCACAGGAGGAACAAGCTCCAACCAGAGACAACTATAACAACTAACTCCAGAGATTACCAGATGGTGAAAGGCAAACGTAATAACAGAAACCAAGACCACTCACCTTCATCAGAACCCAGCACTCCCACTTCAGCCAGTCCTGGATACCCCAACACACCCGAAAAGCAAGACTCAGATTTAAAATCATATCTCATGGTGCTGGTATAGGACATGAAGAAGGACATTAAGAAGGACATGAATAACTCACTTAAAGAAATGCAGGAGAACAATGCTAAAGAGGTAAAAGTCCTTAAAGAGGAAACTCAAAAATCCTTTAAAGAACTACAGGAAAACACAACCAAACAGGTAATGGAATTGAACAAAACCATCCAGGACCTAAAAAGGGAAATAGAAATAATAAAGAAAACCCAAAGTGAGACAACTTTGGAGATAGAAACACTAGGAAAGAAATCAGGAACCATAAATGTGAGCATCAGCAACAGAATAGAAGAGATGGAAGAGAGAATCTCAGGTGCAGAAGAGTCCATAGAGAACATGGGCACAACAATCAAAGAAAATGCAAAATGCAAAAAGATCCTAACTCAAAACATCTAGGAAATCCAGGACACAATGAGAAGAAAAAAACCTATGGATAATAGGAGTAGATGAAAAAGATTTTCAACTTAAAGGGCCAGAAATATCTTCAACAAAATTATAGAGGAAAACTTCCCAAATCTAAAGAAAGAAATGCCCATGAACATACAAGAAGCCTACAGAACTCCAAATACACTGGACCAGAAAAGAAATACCTCCCGACACATAATTATCAAAACAACAAATGCACCAAATAAAGATAGAATATTAAAAGCAGTAAGGGAAAAAGGTCAAGTAACATATAAAGGCAGGCCTATCAGAATTATACCAGACTTCTCACTTGAGAATATGAAAGCCAGAAGATCCTGGACAGATGTTATTCAGACCCTAAAAGAACACAAATGCCAACCCAGGTTACTATATCCAGCAAAACTCTCAATTAACATAGATGGAGAAATCAAAGTATTCCATGATAAAACCAAATTCACACAATATCTTTCCACGAATCCAGCCCTTCAAAGGATAATAAAGGGAACCACCAAAACAAGGACGGAAAATACACCCTAGAAAAAGCAAGAAAGTAATCCTTCAACAAACCTAAAAGAAGACAGCCACAAGGACAGAATCCCAACCTTAACAACAAAAATAACAGGAAGCAACAACTACTTTTCTTTAATTTCTCTTAACATCAATGGACTCAATTCCCCAATAAAAAGACATAGACTAATAGACTGGCTACACAAACAGGACCCAACATTTTGCTGCTTACAGGAAACGCACCTAGGGAAAAAGGTAGACACTACCTTAGGGTGAAAGGCTGGAAAACAGTTTTCCAAGCAAATCGTCCAAAGAAAAAAGCTGGAGTAGCCATTCTAATATCAGATAAAATTGACTTTCAACCCAAAGTTATAAAAAAAGACAAGGAGGGGCACTTCATGCACATCAAAGGTAAAATCAGAACTTTCAATTCTGAATATCTATGCTCCAAATACAAGGGCAGCCACATTCATTTAAAAAACTGTAGTAAAGCTGAAAGCACACATTGCACCTCACACAATAATAGTGGGAGACTTCAACTCTCCACTCTCACCAATGGACAGATCCTGGAAACAGAAACTAAACAGAGACACATGGAAACTAACAGAAGTCATGAAACAAATGGCCTTAACAGATATCTACAGAACATTTTATCCTAAAACAAAAGGATATACCTTCTTCTCAGCGCCACATGGTACCTCTTCCAAACTTGACCATATCATTGATCACAAAACAGGCCTCCCGAGATACAAAAATATTAAAATTATCCCATGCATCCTATCTGACAACCATGGACTAAGGCTGATCTTCAATAACAACATAAATAACAGAAAGCGAACATTCTCATGGAAACTGAACAACACTCTACTCAATGATTTCTTAGTCAAGGATGAAATAAAGAAAGAAATTAAAGACTTTCTAGAGTTTAATGAAAATGAAGCCACAACATACCCAAACTTATGGGACACAATGAAGGCAGTCTTAAGAGGAAAACTCATTGCCCTGAGTGCCTCCAAAAAGAAACTAGAGAGAGCATACACTAGTAACTTGACAGCACACTTAGAAGCTCTAGAACTAAAGGAAGCTAATTCACCAAAGAGGAGTAGATGGCAGGAAATCATCAAACTCAGGGGCGAAATCAACCAAGTAGAAACAAAAAGAACTATTCAAAGAATCAACCAAACCAGGAGCTGGTTCTTTGAGAAAATCAACAAGATAGATAAAACCTTAGCCAAACTCGCTAGAGGGCAGAGGGACAGTCTCTTAATTAACAAAATCAAAAATGAAAAAGGAGACATAATAATGGAACCGGAGGAAATCCAAAATATCATCAGATCCTACTACAAAAGGCTATACTCAACAAAGCTAGAAAACCTGGAGGAAATGGACAGATACCAGGTACCAAAGTTAGGCCAGGATCAGATTAACAATCTAAACAGTCCCATTTCCCCTAAAGAAATAGAAGCAGTCATCAATAGTCTCCCAACCAAAAACAGCACAGGACCAGATCCCAAATCACGTCTCAAGATAGTCTGGAAGTTTCTTCTGGATTAAGGTTGAGAGGAGTTTGATAAGGTGTTTTATCTCTGTCTTCCATGAGATGGGTTGAGTAAGATACTTCGGTGTTAATGAGACTATGGATTTGGTGTGTTTCTAGGTTGTTTCTTTCTCTTGAAGTCTGGTTAAAGGGAGTACAATATCAATGCTATAATACTCAATAAAATCCTCGCAAACTGCATCCAAGAACACATCAAAACAATCATCCATCATGACCAAGTAGGCTTCATTCCAGGAATGCAGGGATGGTTTAATATACGGAAATCCATCAACATAATCCACTATATAAACAAACTCAAAGACAAAAACCACATGATCATCTCATTAGATGCTGAGAAAGCATTTGACAAAATCCAACACCCTTTCATGATGAAAGTCTTGGAAAGATCAGGAATTCAAGGCCCATACCTAAACATAATGAAAGCAATATACAGCAAACCAGTAGCCAACATCAAACTGAATGGAGAGAAGCTGGAAGCATTCCCTTTAAAATCAGGGACTAGATAAGGCTGCCCACTTTCACCCTACCTATTCAATATAGTACTTGAAGTTATAGCCAGAGCAATTCAACAACAAAAGGAGATCAAGGGGATACAAATTGGAAAGAAAGAAGCTAAAATATCACTGTTTGCAGATGATATGATAGTATATATTCGGGACCCCAAAAATTCCACCCGAGAACTCCTAAACCTGATAAACAGCTTCAGTGCAATAGCTGGATATAAAATTAACTCAAAAAAAAATCAATAGCCTTTCTTTACACAAAGGATAAAAGGGCTGAGAAAGAAATTAGGGAAACAACACACTTCACAATAGTCAGAAATACTATAAAATACCTTGGTGTGACTCTAACTAAGGAAGTGAAAGATCTTTATGACAAGAACTTCAGGTCTCTGAAGAAAGAAATCCAAGAAGATCTCAGAAGATGGAAAGATCTCCCATGCTCATGGATTGGCAGGATTCATATAGTCAAAATGGCTATCCTGCCGAAAGCAATCTACAGATTCAATGCAATCCCCATCAAAATTCCAACTCAATTCTTCACTGAGATAGAAAGGTCAATTTACAAATTCATCTGGAATAATAAAAAGCCTAGGATAGCAAAAAATATTCTCAACAATAAAAGAACCTCAGGGGGAAACACCATGCCTGACATTAAGCTGTACTACAGAGCAATTGTGATAAAAACTGGATGGTACTGGTACAGCAACAGACAGATATATCAATGGAATAGAATTGAAGACCCAGAAATGAATCCACACCCCTATGGTCACTTGATCTTTGACAAGGGAGCTAAAAACATCCAGTGGAAAAAGGACAGCATTTTCAACAAATGGTGCTGGCACAACTGGCTGTTAGCACATAAAAGAATGTGAATTGATCCATTCTTATCTCCTTGTACAAAGCTTAAGTCTAAGTGGATCAAAGACCTCCACATAAAACCAGAGACACTGAAATTTATAGAGGAGAAAGTGGGGAAAACCCTCGAAGATATGGGCACAGGGGAAAGATTCCTAAACAGAACAGCAATGGCCTGTGCGGTAAGATCAAGAATTGACAAATGGGACCTTATAAATTTGCAGAGCTTCTGTAAGGCAAAAGACACATTCAGCAAGACAAAAAGGCTACCAAGGGATTGGGAAAGGATTTTTACCAATCCTATATCTGATAGGGGACTAATATCCAACATCTACAAAGAGCTAAAGAAGCTAGACTCCAGAAAAACGAATAACCCCATTAAAAAATGGGGTACAGATCTAAACAAAGAATTCTCAACTGAGGAATTCTGAATGGCTGAGAAACATCTGAAAAAATGTTCACCATCCTTAATCATCAGGGAAATGCAAATCAAAACAACACTGAGATTCCACCTCACACCAGTCAGAATGGCTAATATCAAAAATTCAGGTGACAGCAGATGCTGGTGTGGATGTGAGAAAGAGGAACACTCCATTGTTGGTGGGATTGCAAGCTTGTACAACCACTCTGGAAGTCAGTCTGGCATTTTCTCAGAAAATTTGACATAGTACTTCTTAAAGATCCTGCAATACCTCTCCTGGGTATATACCCAGAAGATGTCCCAACTGGTAAAAAGGACACATGTTCCACTATGTTCCTAGCTGCTTTTTTTTATAATAGCCAGAAGCTGGAAAGAACCCAGATGTCCCTCAACAGAGGAATGGATACATAAAATGTGGTACATTTACACAATGGAGTATCATTCTGCTATTTAAAAAATGAATTTATGAAATTCTTTGGCAAATGGATGTATCTGGAGGACATAATCCTTAGTGAAGTAACCCAATCATAAAAGAAGTCATTGGATATGCGCTCACTGATATATGGATATTAACCCAGAAACTTAGAATACAAAAGATACAATTTGCAAAACACAAGAAAATCAAGAAGGAAGACCACAGCGTGAATACTTCATTCCTCCTTTGAATAGGAAACAAAATACCAATGAAAGAAGTTACAGAGACAAAGTTTAGAGCTAAGATGAAAGGATGGACCATACAGAGACTATCCCACCAGGGGGGATCCATCCCATAATCAGTCACTAAACTCAGACACTATTGCATAGGACAGCAAGTGTCTACTTAAGGACTCTGATAAAGCTGTCTCGTACAGAAGTGGATGCTCACAGTCATCTATATGATGGAACACAGGGCCCACAATGGAGAAGCTAGAGATAGAACCCCAGGAGCTGAAGGGGTCTGCAACCCTAGAAAAGGAAGAACAATATGAACTAACCAGAAACCCCAGAACTCATGTCTCTAGCTGCATATGTAGCAGAAGATGGCCTAGTTGGCCATCACTGGGAAGAGAAGCCCCTTGGTCCTGCAAACTTATATGCCCCAGTACAGGGGAACTCCAGGGCCAAGATATAGGAGTGGGTGGGTAGGGGAGCAGGGCGGGGGATGGGGGAGGGTATGGGGACTTTCGGGATAACATTTGCAATGTAAATGAAGAAAATATCTAATAAAAATTGGAAAAAAAATAACATCTGATGCTTCCTAGCTCTTTCTGTGTACCAGGCATAGCTTTAGACCCCCTCCAGGCAGTCTACTTGACTCTCACTACAGAACACCATACTACCCAGGCTTGCCTCAGACTTAGAACAGTCTTGCCTCTGCTCCTAGCATACTGGGATAACGGACATATGCCACAGTGCCCAATTTCAATTTTTATTCTATTGTGATAAAACTGTTTCCATTGTGAGACCTTTTTGTAGGTGAACATACTGAGGTTCAGGGACTTCATTCATTTGAAAAATGTTCTGCCTGAAGACATAGAGCTGGATTGCAACCTGACATAGAGCTGGATTGCAACCTGACATAGAGCTGGATTGCAACCTGACATAGAGCTGGATTGCAACCTGACATAGAGCTGGATTGCAACCTGCGCAGAAGTCCTATTCTTACCTTTTGCTATTCTGCCCTTACCTTTTTTTTGTGTGTTTTTTTTTTTGTTTTTTGTTTTTTTTTTTTTGTTTTTCGAGACAGGGTTTCTCTGTATAGCCCTGGCTGCCCTGGAACTCACTTTGTAGACCAGGCTGGCCTCAAACTCAGAGATCCGCCTGCCTCTGCCTCCCCAGTGCTGGGATTAAAGGCATGCGCCACCACAGCCCAGCTCCTTACCTTTATTAAAATGAAGAAAAATAGTAGTTTAATCAGGGAGGAAGTCCTTGACTTCCAGAACCAAATCCAGGTACCTGAATCAAGATGACAACTATGATATTTCTTTTTTTTTTCTCTTTATTAGATATTTTCTTCATTTACATTTCAAATGTTATCCAGAAATTTCCCCTTACCCTCCCGCATCCCTGCTCTGCTCCCCTACCCACCCCCTCCCACATAATGGCCCTGGCGTTCCCCTGTACTGGGGCATATAAAGTCTGTATGACCAAGGGGCCTCTCCTCCCAATGATGGCCAACCAGGCCATCTTCTTCCATATATGCAGCTAGAGACATGAGCGCAGGGGGAACTAGTTAGTTCATGTTATTCTTCCACCTAGAGGGTTGAAGACCCCTTCAGCTCCTTGGGTACTTTCTCTNCTGGTTTTATGTGGAGATCCTTCAACCACTTAGACTTGACCTTCGTACAAGGAGATAAGAATGGGTCAATTCCCAGTCTTCTACATGATAACCACCAGTTGTGCCAGCACCATTTGTTGAAAATGCTGTCCTTTCTCCACTGGATAGTTTTAGCTCCCTTGTCAAAGATCAGGTGACCATAGGTGTGTGGATTCATTTCAGGGTCTTCGATCCTATTCCATTGATCTACCTGTCTGGACAACTGTGATATTTCAACAAATGTGCAGCTATTATCTGGGGAAGCAGTTCAACAAATGTGCAGCTATTGTCTGGGGAAGCTGGTACAAGTTTGGCTCCCAGAAATATCTGACTAGGTGGGATTTTTTTCCTTTAACTTTAGTGAACTAAACGAAATGGATTTATTTGGAGTTTTAGTCAAAATTGGGAGGAGGAAAAAAAGCACCTGCTTCTCCTCACCTTACCCCTAACAGTTTATAGAGAAGATTAAACAAAAAGTTAGTGGGTGAGGGCCCCCTGCCCTGGTGTAGCTCTGTAAACTGAGTTGCATCTTCTGATCCCACAGTGGAAGTGTTAATCCCCAAGATGGGGGGAGAAATACCACGACCCAAATCATCATAGCCAAATTAATTAAAGCAAGCAATTAATTGAGGCAGTCTTTTTTATTCATGTCCATAGGCTGCCGCCCCCTATGGCCGGGTCTGAGAGGTCAGCTTTGGTGTGAAGAAGACAAAGCTTTTTAGTTCAGAGGTAGGGGATTTCCAAATATGGAATTTGGTGGGTCAAATAGGTACAGTTATCAGACCAAACCATCATAATAAGCTAATCCTAACAATCTCCTGAGACACGGACATTGTTACAAGGAGGTGGTAGCAACAGGTAGTCATAACAAGATAGCTAGCTATACCAACCTTACTGAAACAGAGGTAGGCTTGCAAGACAGTTATAAACAACTTTGTGAAACAAAGACATGATTTCTATTCCTGGAACAGGCAAGACCATTTGTAGTTAAAGTTACAGGTGGGGCATAGCCCAATCCTGCAGAAATAGAGGTTTAATCATAAACAGGAATGAGCCTAATTTGTCCTTACTGTAAGATGGCTTATAAGCCTAAGATGGGGGAACACTGGCTCTTCAGGAGAGAACTGACTCCTAAGAGTTATCTTTTGACCTCCATGTGCACACCATGGCACATGCCCACTGATACTTTCACATACATCATGCACACAAATGCACAGTAACAATGAGTATTTTAGAGTTGCCTTAATTCTTCTTTTAAATTGCCTTCAATAGATAATTTATTGGGTATAGAAATGTTGTTAGTGATTATTTCCTTTTAAAGTTTGAAGTTCATTGTTTCATACTCTCCTAGCTTATAGTATTGTGGACAACAGACCCACTTTTATTCAAGTGTTTCTGTCTTTACATGTGACTTTGTATTTTCACTTATAGTTTTCAGTGTTATTTTATTTGAATTTTAATTATGGTATGTCATAGAGGGATTTTTTTCTGATACGACATATTTGAAGTTAAGAATTGTTATTCTGTTTGGATGTCTATTAATTTTCTAGGTGTGGGAAACTATTGACAATAATCTCATAGGAAAGCTTGTTTCAACAATTTGATTTTATTCTTCTATCCAAGATATTTGTAGATTTTGTCTTTTGAATGTGTCCTAAAATTTTTGATCATGTTCTTGCTTAAATTTTCTTTATATACTTATATATGTATTATTAAATTGATCTTGCCCTTTATCTGTGATATTTTGGTATGTTTTTCTATATAATTTTATCTGACAGCAATGCTTCATATATTACATTTTTTGATCTTTTTTTTTTTCAATTTTTAAGAACACGTTTATAAAGTATATCCATATGATTCTCTGGATTTGTATTTTTTTCCTTTTTTAAATTAGATATTTTCTTCATTTACATTTCAAATGCTATCCTGAAAGTCCCTTATACCCTCCCCCACCCCCCGCCCTGCTCCCCTACCCACCCACTTTCAAGAATTTCCATATAGTTTTCTTTGCAGTGTTTCTCTTTCCTTTTGGCTGTTTTTCTCCACATTTTAATTGTCTTAATGTTTTATTGGTTATTTTATTTATTTATATTTCAAATGTTATCCTCCTTCCAGGTTTCCCTTCTACAAAGCTTTCTTCCCACCCCCGCTTCTATGGAGGTGCTCCCCCAACCACCAACCCACTCCTGCCTCACTGTACTACCATTTCCCTATGCTGGGGCAGCAAGCCTTCATAGGACCAAGGACCTCCCCTCCCATTGATGCCACATATACAGATGGAGCCATGGGATTTCTCCATGTGTACTCTTTGGTTGGTGGTTTAGTTCCTAGAAGCTCTGGGGAGAAGGGGGTCTAGTTGGTTGATATTGTTCTTCCTATGAAGTCGCAAACCCCTTCAACTTCTTCAGTCCTTTCCCTAACTCCCCCATTGGGGTCTCTGTGCTCAGTCCCATGGTTGGCTGCAAGCATCCACATCTATATTAATAAGGCTCTGGCAGAGCTTCTCAGGAGAACAGCTATATCAAGCTCCTGTCAGCAAGCACTCACATTTAAAATTTTTACACCAAGATACTATTTCATTTGTACCCTCTGGAAACTTCCTTCTCTCTGTGTTAAATGGTTTCAGAACTCTCTTTTTTCATTCTTTGGGCTAAATTCTATTTGATTCCTCTACTTGGTGTTTGTCTTAGTTAGGGTTCTATTGCTATGAACAGACAGCATGACTAAGGCAAGTCTTATAAGGACAACATTTAATTGGAGCTGGCTTACAGGTTCAGAAGTTCAGCCTGTTATCATCAAGGTGGCAGCATCCCGATAGGGGTGGTGCAAGAGGAGCTGAGGGTTCTACATCTTGTTCAGCACTCTAGCCACATTAGAAGCCCCATTTGCAGTCTCTCCCTTTGGTTCTCCATCTTTGATTTCCTTCAGTGCTCTCATCATTGCAAGCTCTCACCTTCCATACTTGAGGGCCCTGGGTACCATCTCCCCTGTGGCTCTATGTGCAAACAACCACCATCACTGTCACCAAT
Organism: Mus minutoides; assembly: GCA_902729485.2. Taxonomy (NCBI): domain Eukaryota; kingdom Metazoa; phylum Chordata; class Mammalia; order Rodentia; family Muridae; genus Mus; species Mus minutoides. The sequence goes on along the minus strand of LR753736.1, from coordinate 2,111 downwards.
TCCACACTTCCAGTCCTTATGTCCCACTGCTCTCTGCTGATTGGAGCTCCACTGATGTCTTCAAAGCTATGAAAGTTTCTTAACTTTTAATTATGCAAAACTTTACTGGCAGCATATACCTTGATTTGATTATTGTACAGGTATCCTTGTATAAAAATAGCACACATCACTCAATAAATATATAGTCATGTCATTAATACAAACAAAAACTGACATCTTGGCTGATATTAAAAGTGATGGCTTTCTCTGCAATACTAATTTAAGAAACGTCAGATGTCTCTTACCTCCAAATTGATATTCATGCTTTTGAAGTAATTATACAGAAAAATTGTCTTCAAATGGGTTTTCTTTCTGTAATGAAGAGAGGCCCACATTTTTATTCTCTCAGCAAAGACAAGGCTTTTAAGAAAAATTTCCCAGAACATTTGTTACAGGATATTTTATGATTACAGGGGTGGATACAACCCAACCCCAAGAAACATAAGTTTTACAGTAAACAGAAACCTCACTGAGCTGTAATATCAAAGTGGTACCTGACTACAAAATGGAGTTGGGCTGGTTTCTCAAAGCCTGTGTAGCACAGGCTGGCCTAGAACTCTCTGTGAACCCAAGGAACTTCTGATCCTCCTGCCTCCTCTACGTCTTGAGTTTTTGGGAGTTCACCACCACTTCCACTTCAGGCTGTAGTACAGCTACAACCAAAGGCTTACTTCATACATGCTTCATACATGCTTCATACATGCTTCATACATGCTAAGTGTGAGCCCTCTTATAACTGAACTACATCCCCATCCCAGACTCCATTTTCTGGGAGGGGATGTCTGAGAAAGAATTTCATATGCAGTTCAGGCTGGCTTCAAACTGATGACCTTCTGGTTTTGTGTACCATTGTGTCATGGATACATTTTGACTCTGACTACTTCCTCCTTTTTCTGTGATAAAGTTGCTGACAAGCCATCCCGTGGTTGTTCTTAACTGTCCTAAACCACAGCCTAGCTTACTATGGACTAAGCTTCTCACTGTAGAAAAAAATGGATGGAGGGCCAGAGAGAATCCAGATTCCCAACACACATGGCAGCTCACAACCATCTGTACTCTAGTTCTAGGGGATCCAACACCCTCTTTTGCTTTCCAAGGGTGCCAGACGTATATGTAGTACATAGATATAATTAAAGACAAAATACTCATACATATAAAACAATTAATTTTTTAATGGATGGAGGTGCAGCTTGGTGATACAGCAAAGTTGCCTTGGCATGTTTCAGCTCCTGGGCTTCATCTCCAACACTGAAAAGATTGGGGAATGCTGAGGACAGTGTACCATGGCAGGGACTGCCAGCAGCAGGCTGGGATGGAAAAATCTCAGAAGCTCGCAGCAGCTTTTTGTAAAAAGGATGGCATTTGGGACCCTGAGAAGCATGAGACACATCCCTCCAGAAGACCTGCCATCTGAAATAAGGGAATGCCCACAGTAGGCCAGGATGGAGACATCTCAGTAACCCATGGCAGCTCTTTTTTTTTTGTAAAAAAAGAAAACAATTGTTCCTACTTCTTCTAACCTTAGCCCTGAACCATGGCTGTATTGATTTTATTTGTGCATGACTGCTTTTCAGTTGGCCTTGGTGTGTATGATATTCTATTATATCAGACTTTTCTATTTCTTTCTCCTTCTGCTCTGGTGAATTCTGTAAATCTAAGTATTCCTTGATGCAATGATTCTTAAACAATTAAAACTTGAGGCATGGGGCACAGCACAGCACAGCACAGCACAGCACAGCACAGCACACAGCACACACAGCACACACAGCACAGCACAGCACACACAGCACAGCACATACAGCACAGCACAGCACAGCACACACAGCACAGCACACACAGCACAGCACAGCACTGTGGAACGCGTTCTTTCCTTGCCTGCGAGAAATTCACGCTGACACTGAAGGAAACGTCTGCGGCATCCCTTTTATTATTGAATATAATATAAATGAGGGAAGGAAAGAGAGAGAGGAAGAAAGCAAGAGAGAGAGGAAGGAGAGCGAGTAGCAGAGGGAGAGAGTAGCAGAGAGTCAGAGAGACAGAGAGCAGCAGAGAGAGCGAGCCCCCGGAGGGCT
>LR753734.1:84378-149881 GCA_902729485.2 Mus minutoides | reverse complement strand
AAAAAAAAAAGAAGAAAAAGAATGAGCAGACCAGCTAAGGGATCCCAAATAGGCCTGGGTTTCCACACACGTGAGGGGATTAGTCAGGTGACCTTGAAGGCCCCCTTCTGCCTTAGTTAGGGTTTCATTGCTATGATAAAAGCCATGAGCACACTCGACTGGGTGGGGGGGGGGGTATTTCTGCTTAGCGCTCCACATCACAGTCCATCACTGGGATATCAGGGCAGAAGCTGATGCAGAAACCTTGTAGGAGTGTCCCTTTCTGACTTGACTTGCTCAGCCTGTTTTCTTTCTCTTTCTTTCTTTCTTTCTTTCTTTCTTTCTTTCTTTCTTTCTTTCTTTTCCTCTTCTTCCTCTTTCTCCTCTTCCTCTTTCTCCTCCTTTTATTAGAGACAGGGTTTCTCTGTGTTTAGTGCCAGCTGTCCTAGAACTCACTCTGTAGACCAGGCCTACATCAAACTCAGAGGCTGGCCTGCCTCTGCTGGGATTAAAGTCAAGTACCACCACTGACCAGCTTCAGCTTCAGCCTGATTTCTTTCTTTCTTTCCTTCTTTCTTTCTTTTCTTTTTTTAGCATTATTTATCTGTAGCTTTCTTCAGAAACACAGAAGAAGGTGACAAATCTCATTATAGATGGTTGGGAGCCACCATGTGACTGCTGGGATTTGAACTCAGGACCTTCCGAAGAGCAGTCAGTGCTCTTAACTGCTGAGCCATCTCTCCAGCTCCCCAGCCTAATTCCTTTTTTTGGGGGGTAGGGGGTCCGAGACAGGGTTTCTCTGTGTAGCCTTGGCTGTCCTGGAACTCACTTTGTAGACCAGGCTGGCCTCGAACTCAGAAATCTGCCTGCCTCTGCCTTCTGAGTGCTGGGATTAAAGGCGTGCGCCACCATGCCCAGCCTCTAATTTCTTATAGCACCCAGGATGTCTAGCCTAGTCCTGCCCACAGTGAGCTGGGCCTTCCCACATCAGTCATCAATCAAGAAAACGCACCACAGGCTTGTCCACAGGTCAATATAGTAAAAGCATTTTCTCAATTGAGGTTCCATTTTCTCAAATGACTCTGGGTTATATGACCAGCCAGCACACCCTCCAAATGCAAGTTTTTATTCTTCTTCTTTTTTTTTTTTTTTTTTGGTTTTTCAAGACAGGGTTTCTCTGAGTAGCCCTGGCTGTCCTGGAACTCACTCTGTAGACCAGGCTGGCCTTGAACTCAGAAATCCGCCTGCCTCTGCCTCCCAGGTGCTGGGATCAAAGGCGTGCGCCACCACGAAGTTTTTATTATTCTATTACATTTTCCATTGCAAATTAAATTTGAGGGAACAAGCTCAAAATGCACAAGGACAGCTGGTCAGACGGTGCAGTGGGTTAAACACAAGCCTGATTTAACACCATTAAAGTGATAATGTACACATTTAATCCCAGCACTCGGGAGACTTGAATTTGAAGCCAGCATGGTCTACAGAGTGAGTTCCAGGACAGCCAGGGCTACACAGAGGGAAAAGAAGGAAAGAAGGAAGGAAGGGAGGGAGGGAGGAAGGAAGGAAGGAAGGAAGGAAGGAAGGAAGGAAGGAAACAGGGAACAGGAAACAGTTGGGGGCTGAAGAGATGGCTAGGTAGCCATGAGCACATCAGCTCTTGCACAGGACACAGGGAATTCACACAGCAGGCAGCTCACAACTGCCTGTAACTCCAATTCCATGGGACTAACAACATCTGTTTTCCTCAGGACTTCTTCCTGCAGGCACCTGGAGCACAGGCAAACACACACACACACACACACACACACACACACACACAACTAAACAAATCTTTAACCTGAGGAGCAATAGAGTATTGTTAAGGCCTGGATAACTGCTGTCTGGTCTAGCCAGCCATTTTATGCTGTTATTACTGTTATGAAGAAACTTTATCATGTGCTGTTACTACTGTTACTGGAAAACTTTCTGATGCCTGAGTTGATTGCATATTCTGTTATGTTTTGTGTTGGAGTCCAGGAATCGCCTCACAAGCCACACAAACACGGGTCTCAGTCAAACAAGGATAGTTTATTGAGCATACACCCAAGGCCTAGTCAACCAGGGCTATGGTCCAGATTCAGGAACTGAACCATGACCCCGAGTTAAGGTCCTACAGGGTTTTTAAGCCCCAAATCCACAGACATCTGGGCAAAGTTATTTCACCATTCAGAATTTAAGGACAGGGTGTTTGCTTAGGAACATGTCTTTGTTGTACACTTATCCCGTTTCCATTGGTTGGGGTATTCAACGGTGGCAGGAGACTTGCCTTGTCTTATATTCTTGTCTGTTTTGGTTAGGGTTTTACTGCTGTGAACAGACACCATGACCAAGGCAACTCTAATAATGACATTTAATTGGGGCTGGCTTATAGGTTCAGAGGTTCAGTCCATTATCATCAAGGTCGAAGCATGGCAGCATTTAGGCTGGCATGGTGCTGGAGGAGCTGAGAGTTCAGAGGTTCAGTCCATTATCATCAAGGTGGGATTAAATGAGATTTGCTGACCAGTGAAGTGCTCACTGAGCAGGATGGCAAGGAGGAACACAACAAATCTGAAAGGAACATGGAGAGCACCCGCTGCACTCGCTGGCAGAAGTGAAGGGAAATGGCAGGACAGTGGCCAGGCTTGGGGCAGGCTAAGGAGTTGGGCAACTTTACTCTTATGAGACGTTTGGCCTGCCAGTGGTGGCGCACGCCTTTGATTCCAGAACTCAGGAGGCAGAAGCAGGTGGATATCTTGAGTTGGAGGCCAGCCTGGTCTACAGAGCTAGTTCCAGGACAGCCAGGGCTACACAGAGAAACCCTGTCTTGAAAAACCAAAAAAAAAAAAAAAAAAAAAAAAGAAGAAGAAGAATAAAAACTTGCATTTAGAGGGTGTGCTGGCTAGTCATATAACTATATTGACTTGTGGACAAGCCTGAGGAGGAAGATGAGGAGGAGGGGTGGGGGCAGGGCCCATCTGAGGCAGCATGAAATGATTCTGCTTTACGTGTATGTTGTATGGAAACACCATTACAGGTGTCATCTCACACCTTGCTTTACCTAGAACCAAGCATCTTGCGGCATCTTGAAGCTCTTCCAAGCATGACTGCTGGATTTAATGTGTCCACTAGAGGGCAGGCTAAACTCACAAATTCTGCACATGGAGTGTCTAGTTTGCTGCTGCTGCTGCTGCTGCTGTTGTTTTGTTTTATTTATTTTATTTTTGAATTTATGTGTATGGGTGCCTGTCTGTCTTGTCACTGTGTGCTGAACACGCCTGTGGCAGCCAGAAGAGGATGCTGAACCTCTGGAACTGGAGTTTCTTGGGCTACCTGATGTGGGTCCAGGAATTGAATCAACTCCTCTGAAAGAACAGCTGGTGCTCAATGACTGAGCCATTCCTCTCTCTGTCTAGCCCTTGTTTGTTATGAGTTTTGAGATGTCTATGTATCGCAGTTTAGCCTTAAACTCATCATCCTTCTCCCTCCTCCCGGGAGTTCTGAGATTTCCAGTGTTCGATGCCAAGCCCAGCTGGGCCTTCTATAGGTGTCACAGGCTTAATTTCACCCACTAATTTTGTTCAGGCTGCTGCTATTTTGATTTTTTTTTTTTTTAAAGGCAGGGCCTGGAGAGATGGCTCAGTATCAAAAGCACTGGCTGCTCTTCTAGAGGTTCAATTCCCAGCAACCACACTGTGGCTTACAACCATCCACAATGAGATCTGATGCCCTCTTCTGTCTTACAAGACAAAGCAGTCACATGCACAAATAAATATATATTTAAAAAGACGGGGTCTCATTGTGTAGCACTGGCTGGCGTCAAATTTATATTCCTCCTACACGCCTCACACTTTCCAGAATTAATGTGTGTGCCCAGTTCCCACCAGTTCTTTTAGTGGTATGTGTGGGAGTTAGAATGTGAGATCAATACATCACCATTAACTACAATCACTATGCTGTACATCAGATTCCCCCAAATTCATAGCTGAATGTTTCTTTCCTCTGAGTAGTAACCTGTCACTTCCTTACCAGCACAACCTCAACTGCTTCTGTCAGTCTGACTGTCTGAATCCCACATAAGTGAAATCATACACCGTCTGTATCTCTTCATCTGACTTAACCCGTGGAGTGTGATTTCCTCCGTGGTCATTAGTGCAGATACAAATGAGACTTTGTTTTTTAGGTTTCCTGGTGTAGCTCTGGCTGTCCTGGAACTCACTCTGTAGACCAGGCTGGCCTCGAACTAAGAGATCCACCTGCCTCTGCCCATCAAGTGCCGGAATTAAAGGTGTGTGCCACCACTGATAGGCAGTTTCCTTCATTCTTAAGATTGAAGAGTATTCTGCACTAGATAAGGGTCAGTCACGTTTTCTTTTTTTTTTTTTAAAGATTTATTTTTATTTATTATATGTAAGTACACTGTAGCTGTCCTCAGACACTCCAGAAGAGGGAGCTAGATCCTGTTACGGATGGTTGTGAGCCACCATGTGGTTGCTGGGATTTGAACTCATCACCTTCGGAAGAGCAGTCGGGTGCTCTTACCCACTGAGCTATCTCACCAGCCCCCCAGTCACGTTTTCTTTACATGCTCATTTAATAATGGGCCCCTTAGGGCACGTATATGGCTGTCAGGAATGATGATGTAATGAGAAGGCTGGCCTGGAATTCCTTAGCTGATCTGCTGACCTCAAAGGTACAGCAAGCCTCCTGCCTCAGCCTCCTAAGGCTGTGATTACAGGTGTGGCAATCTGGCCTCTCCTGCATTGCTAATAATAGTATCCTAGCCTTCTAAATCCACTGTTTAGTGTGTGGCCCTGAAGTCATTTACAACAGATGAAAAGTTGCACGCCTTAAAAAAGACTAAGGGGGGCTGGTGAGATGGCTCAGCGGGTAAGAGCACCCGACTGTTCTTCTGAAGGTGATAAGTTCAAATCCCAGCATCCACATGGTGGCTCACAACCATCCGTAACGACATCTGGCGCCCTCTTCTGGAGTGTCTGAAGACAGCTACAGTGTACTTACATATAATAAATAAAATAAATCTAAAAAAAAAAAAAAAAGACTAAGGGGTCAAAAAGATGCCGCCACCGTTCAGAACTGCTCTTCCAGAGGACCTGGGTTTGATTCTCAGCACCCACAAAGTGACTTACAACCATCTGAATTTACAGATCTAGGAAATCTATCATCCTCTTCTGGCCTCTACAGGCAAGGAGAATGCATTCTGTACACAAACAAACATGCAGCCAAAACACTCAGACACATAAAATAGTCATAAAAAGACATTTCAAGAAGTCTTCAATGGAGCCAAATGTAGTAGTGCAGGCCTGTAATCTCTGCACTCAAGAGGCAGTGGAGGGAGGATTGCTTGAACAATTCTCTTTCAACAAAAACAACAAAATTGCTCTCCCCAAAAGAGAGAGAGAGAAGACAAGAGAATTCAAGAAATAGCTTAGTTCATAAAGTACTTGGCTTTGAAAACTTGAGAACCTAAGCTCAGATCCTCAGAATCTATGATAAAAATGTCAAGCATTGTGGTGTCCTTGTAATCCTGGAGACTGCAAAATAGGAGGATGGTGGAGATGCTCCAGAGGTCACTGGCCTGCTAGTTTCAAGCAAAGTTCCTTGTCACTGAGGGACCCTGTCTCAAATAAACCATCAAACAAACAAACAAAAGTATGTATGTATGGCGCCGGGCATGGTGGCGCACGCCTTTAATCCCAGCACTCAGGAGGCAGAGGCAGATGGATTTCTGAGTTTGAGGCCAGCCTGGTCTACAAAGTGAGTTCTAACTACTTTTCTTACATCTTCAATTCTATCTTTTGTTTTGTTTTGTTTTTCAAGGCAGGGTTTCTCAATGTAGCCCTGACTGTCCTAGAATTTGCTCTGTAGACCAGGCTGGCTTCAAACTCTCAGAGATCCACCTGCCTCTTTCTCTCATGTGCTGGGATGAAAGGCGTGCACCACCACAACCAGCTTTCTGTACTATTTTTACTCTTTTTGTCTCAGCAGAATTCTCAAAGAAGATCAAGCAGCAACTATTTCTTCTTCAGGGTATAGCTTCAAGACTTACTGCTCTCCAAATACATCTGCCCGTGAGTCTCTCCAGGTAACTTTGTCCCGCATGCTTAGGCCATCTCCTTTCCTCTTTGAGACAGTTTGCATTTTCTCCCCTTTGCTCACTGGTCTTACCTCTCTCAGTATAGGAACAAGTCTCTTTCTTGTCTTAAAAGAAAACTAGGGCTGGTGAGATGGCTCAGCGGGTAAGAGCACCCGACTGCTCTTCCGAACTTGATAAGTTCAAATCCCAGCAACCACATGGTGGCTCACAACCATCCGTAACAAGATCTGGCTCCCTCTCCTGGGGTGTCTGAAGACAGCTACAGTGTACTCACATATAATAAATAAAATAAAAAAAAAAAAAAAAGAAAGAAAGAAAACTAAAGCCGGGCGTGTGGCGCACACCTTTAATCCCAGCTCTTGGAGGCAGAGGCAGGCTGATTTCTGAGCTCAAGGCCAGCCTGGTCTACAGAGTGAGTTTCAGGACAGCCAGGGCTACACAGAGAAACCGTGTCTCGAAAAACAAAAACAAAACAAAACAAAAAAAAGAAAAGAAAAGAAAGAAAGAAAACCAAGCCAAGGGTGTTGGCTCAGCACTTAGGAAACAGGGGCAGTACAATCATGAATTTGAAGCCAGCCTGGGCTACATAGCATGTTCAAATGGCAGCCTGAGCTACATGGGAAAACCTGTGCCAAACAACAACACCATCCTTGACCATGCTCCTTTGTATTTCTCCTCTAGTTGTTAAGCTTCTAGAACAAGTCTTTCACTCATCATGCCACTGGAACTGATTTAACTCTCACAGGCTTCTTTTCCTCTTCACTCGATGAAGCGATGCCCACAAGGTTTCTATCCATCCGTTCCATTTCATCCTCAACGAAAACAAAACAATATTCTCCCTCAAATACTTTATAAGTGTGAACTCACTTTTTTTTGCGGGGGGGGGGGTAAGATTGAGTTTATTTTTAGATTCTGTGTTTGCTTGTGTGTATGGAGGGTGTGCACACACGTATGGATGCCTGCAGAGGCCAGGAGAAAGCAGCAGCTCTCCCAGAGTTACACACCACACCCACCACACCCCTTGGGGTGCTTCTGCCTCCCAGGTGCTGGCTTGAGGGTCTGCACCCCCAGACCTGGCTTGTGGACTCCTCTTTTGTACTGCTTTTCTCCACCATAGGACGTTCTCTAGTTGTTCAAATTCTCATTCTACTAGACAGCTCTCCTCTTTGTGAGCTCTGCCCTGTTACTACCTCTACCAACCTAGGAAGGCTTTAGCCCTTGTCTCCTGGAAAACTGCTCGGGTTTCTTACAGAGTTTCATGCAAATAACAGGACGGGATCAAAGGCCCCATATGTTTTATAAAGACCTTTCTGACTTTGACAGACTGAAATGGTAGTATCTTAAATATTTTCTTGAGGCAAGGGAAGAGATGCTTAACAGATGTTTCCATAGGAGCCTTAGCTAGAGAGCAGAGGGCATCGGAGCTGAGACACCTCCCACCAACGCTTGAAGGGGTACTGAGGAGGGGCAAAGAACAAGTATCTAGTTGAAGAAAGTGTACTTGGAGATCCAAGACCCTAGTTATTATGCAAACGGAGCTGGCCAGTACTGGGTAGAGCTGTTAGGAAAATGCTTGACACAGGTGCTTTTAGGGAGGTGCCCGGAGAAAATAACACAGCTTCAAAGTTTGCTTCCTACCTTAATAGGGTTGGAGGCTCCTCTAACTTCTCCTCCCCAGTCAGGTTGGAAGACCGCCCTTGAGCAAACGGGAGAGGAAAGTGCCAACACAGCCTCCCCACCTGCACCTCCCCCATGAAGGTGGTAGTTCTTTAGAGCATCCCTATCATGCATGATTATGAGAGGAAAATTTCGAACGGATAACTGAACGCCCAGCCCGTGTCGCTTCTAATAAGGTGATCTGGCTTGTTTCACCTGACCCAGAGCAAGGGGGTTCTAGCCTGGAAAACGACGACAATCTGCTAGTGGGAAGTGGGACTGCTGGCCCCCGGGGTCTGCTCAGGACGCCGCACACGGTGCGGAGGCGGGAGCGGGAGGGGGAGGGGAGGGGGGAGAGGAAGAAGGGAGGGAGGGAGGGAGGGAGGGGGCCCGTGTTCCCGCCGCCCCGCCCTCTGGCTCCGGCGACTAGGCGATTCGGCGTTGCGGCTGTTGCCGGCGGCCTGGGCCGCGGTCCTGGCAGGAGCCGGTGAGCCTCGCGCGCCGTGCAGTGCGCCGGCTGTCCGGGAGATGGCTTCTCCCCGCTTGCTCTCCGTTCGCGCTATTGTCTCACCCGGGGCTGCCTGACTGCGAGCTCGTGCACGCTCCCGGCAGACAGCACCGGGCCCGGGACCGGCCCCCACGCCCGTCGCTTGCCCGTGTGTCTCCTGCTGCGGGGATCCCAGTGCCCGCGCGGTGCGGGCGAGAGGAGTAGGCGACACTGAACATCACGCGGGGGCTGGAGCCGCCTGGAGCTTCCGAGGGAGCCGGGTCGGCGGAGCCCTAGACACCCAGCCACGACAGTCAGGGTGTCGCGGCAGAACCCGCGGCCAGCGCAGGTAGGAAGAGCACGCGGTGAGGAGGACGACCCCGGGGCTGCGGAGCGCCCTCTTAGTCGGGGCGACGTGGGCAGAGCTCCCGCCCCGAAGCGCCAGCGCCCGGGCCAACAATGGCAGGGCCGAGAGCCCAACCGGGTCCTCCGAGCACGGCAGGTTGCTCGCCCCCGCCCCACGGCTCGCCCGCGACTCGCGGCCTCGGCGGGCTAGCACCCGCCTCCTCCTTCGGAACACACTTCCCGGGTGCAGCTGCAAGACGAGCTGGGACCAGGGGACCGCTTTGGAGTCGATTTGTTTATTAGTTTGTTTAAGAGCAAAACCTGTCCTGGAGTGGGGGGTGGGGGGTGGGAGTGGTGCTTTCCTGTGCAGCGGGGGTGAGAAGTCAGCGTCCAACCTCGGGACTGTATACATTTTCGGCCAGGCGAGGGTAGGGTTGGCCTTATAAGGATACTGCAAAAGCAAAAGACTGAAAGCTTGCAGGAGAGACTAGGACCTTCAGGCCCGAGTCCCCTGCCCTCCGGGAAAGTGCTCCTCTCCTGGGAAGTACTTGTCCCTCATTTTTCAGTTTTATACAGCTGCAGCTTTGGTGCGATGATAGAAGCTAGAAGCCCCAGCAAAGCTGCCCAGCTGGGGTGGGTAGGGTGAGGAGTCCAGGGGCTTGGCAGGCTTCTGGGGTGTGGAAAGAGGTTACCAAATGTATGAGGTTAGTGCATACACCCTTGTTGTGCAGAGGTTGAAGTGTCTGGACTCTGCCATTGCTCTTGCCCCTTCAGGCTAACCTGGCTCTACATCTCACCTCCCTTTCGGTATCTTTGTGGTTTCCCTGTCCCAGCCCACCAGTCATATTTAGGGTGAAAGTCCTATTGTCTCTGGTTGCCCTGGGGTTTTTATTCAACCTGGTCAGAGAGTTCTGCAGTCTGGACTGATGGACCCTAGCAGGCCTTTGATTCCTTAGCTGTTGGCAAGCTACCTGGGCTACAGAAGTGGGCTGATACGGTCCCTCCTTTCTTTAAACTACCTGCTTGTCTGGGATGTGGCCAAGCAGATGTAAGCAATTTGCACCGAATTCCAGCCCCAAACCAACCCTGAATGAAAACTTACTCGATTTGCACCCACTAGGCCTTGGAAAGAGATTCAGGAGAGAAATGGCAACCCTGATCCACAAAAATTCTCCCTCTTTCCAGCTGCAGCTCCTGGAGCCCAGTCAGCGAGCCTGATGCTCCTTCAGAGCCTGGCAGTCCCATTCAGGGCTGCGTCCATGGAAAAATTCAGTTGAGGCACATTTTATAGTCCTGCCTGACAGCCTGCAGTGTCTAAGGAGACAGTGGCTTTGAACAAGAGCCTTGGATCCAGACTGTGGCTGCTTCTCCTTTGGCTTTTGGGTAAGCCCAAGGTTTGGCTCGTGTAGCTCAGAGCTTACTGCTGAGTGCATGGGTGTGTATGTCTGAATCTGATCAAGCTCCCAGGCCTAGCCAGAAGGCAGCCTATCCATTTTCCTTTCCACTGGAACACTGGGTAAGGGAAGGACAATTAGTTTATTTTGGGCTCTACGCATTTTCATTTTTCTGGGGTGCTCCTTTGGATTTGCCTATTGGTCTGGAATTTATCCTTTTTTTTTTTTCATGACCTAATTGTGCTCCTACAGAAGCTCCACACCTTGCAGACCTATAGGTCTCTTTGTGGTTCCCCGCCCCAGTGTTTTACAGGTGTTGTGTGGGCTGTAGGGAGCATTGGAGAGAAAAATGGTGGAGTCTCTGTTTCTTTGGGGATGGTGTAGCTAATCTCAAACTTCCCGCGCCTCCAGGATGTACGCTTAGTCCACACAACGTGGAGCAGTAGCAAGATGAACGTGAGGCACAGCTTTGAGTAAGTCCTGGCGAGACTTATGTTCCAGACCTGTGAACGTGAATTTCATTTCATTTTCATATCTGTAAAATGGGAGAGAAAGTATCGTGGCTCAGAGGATTGTTTTAAATACATTACCCAAAAGCAGTCATGTGTGTAAAGATGGTCAGAAAACTGCAGAGCACCCCACAAATAGTAGCTAGAGCATCCATGCTAAGAGAGGAAGGCCATTTAGGGGTGTAGCTGGGGTAGGCTGAGGGGAACGTGGAGTAGGGAACATCCCAGAACCTTTCCTTCTTTGAGTGAGGGAAGCATGGTGTGATAATATAAATACTATTCCTCGTGTGTTCCTCTTTAAATAGAGCTGACAGATGGGAACTGGGAGAGAAAGACTGTTTAGTAGTTGTAGGGGATTTGGGAGAAAGACTTTCCAAAGGCTGCCTACTGCCTGCAGATAGGGCATTGCTGACCTGGCAAAAGACATAATAGCTCACATATCCTGGTGTCAGCCAGTGAGTACATCACAGAGGTGGGATTTGAAGCAGGCAAGCTCCCTGCAGACCCTATGCTCATAGCTCAGCATCACTTCCAGAGATAGAGAACAGGCAAGCAGCAGAGATATAGAATATAGCTCTTATAGATTCCCTAAATCCCCAAAAGATGGCACCAGACTGGATCCCACCTTAGATGAGAAACTTCTCAAGGACAGGCCCTGAAAGATGCTTCACACGCCCAGCCTGGCACTGCTGAGCGCTTCTTAATCCCCTGTTGTTAGAAAGTGGAAGAGCGAATGTGAGAAGTCCTGGCCTCCCATGTCACTTGCTTTCCCTGTCAGGATAAGCAGATCAAGGCATTTTGTTGTCTGGGCAACACTGGTAGTAGATTTAGGCTCTGGAAAAATGAGGACAGATTCATTGTTTTAGTTCCTCATGTTGTAGGGACACCAACCATCAAATTATTTCATTACTACTTAGTAGCTGTAACTTTGTTACTGTTAGGAATTGTAATATAAATATCTAATATGCAGGGTATCTGATATTCTGCCCTTGTGAAAGGGTCACCAAAGGGGTCATGATTCTAGGTTGAGAACCATAGACCAAAGTTTTAGTATATTTGTATTGGATTCATTTGGTATGTGTGTGTTCGTTCATGTGTGTGGTGGTAAGGTTGTACATATACCATGGCATGCATGTGGAGGTCACAGGACAACCTTTAGGTATCAGTCCTTGCCTCTCACCTTGTTTAAGACTGGGTCTCTTTGCCCAGGAGTAAACCAAAGCTCCTCCTGGAGATCCTGCTGTTTCTGCTTCCGTTGCCCAGTACTAGAGAATCATCAGCTTTTACCTGAGATCTCAGCCCAGACAGCCCTCAGGATAGCTCTGCAAGGGATTTCCCACTACCCCTAATTGAGCCCCTGGTGTCTGGTTTTGAAAAATAAATGTGAGGAGATGATTCTTTGGGTGTTTGGTTTGGTTTGGTTTGGTTTGGTTTGGTTTGGTTTGGTTTGGTTTTTTTTTCGAGACAGGATTTCTCTGTGTAGCCCTGCCTGTTCTGGAACTCACTGTGTAGACCAGGCTGGCCTCGAACTCAGAAATCCGCCTGCCTCTGCCCCCAAGTGCTGGGCTTAAAGGCATGCGCTGCCGCCGGGTGAGGGGATGATTCTTATCTCTCCTGTTGTGATCATACGATGTCAGAGCTGAGACTGACCTCCTTGAAGATGACCTCCTGGAGAAATGGCTTCAAGGTCACAGCTTTGCTAGCAGCACCGGAACTTGATGCTGGTTCCAGGGCTCAGAACAGAACCTGCTCTTCTGCTCTTTCAGCTTGCACTTCAGCCAACCCTGTCGCTGGCTTCCTTGTTGGGAAATTCCCCTCAGAACCTAGGGAATAGCATTTACTCACTCTGGTTAAGCAGACTTAGAACGCTAGCCTCCTATTCCTCTGTCCTGAGAAACCCCTAGAGGATGCCTCACATAGTATCAAATTTCAAAGAGAAGTCATCACTCACTTGCCTCTTTGGAAAGAAATAATCACCCCCCAGTACCTGTAGAACCCTCACCCCACCCCACTCTTGTGCACGCGCACGCACACACACACACACACACACACACACACACACTATACCTTCTTCCAAACAATGCAGAAGCATTCCCTTTCCTGGGGCTTCTCAGCCCCAGTCACAGACACTATGCATTGCTCACCCCACAGGCTCCTTTTTTTTTCTTTGTTTTTCTTTGTTTGAGACAGGGATTCACTAGCCCAGGCTGACCTCAAACTTACTGTGTAACCTAGCCTGGCCTTGATCCACCTTCTTCTGCCTCCAGAGTGCTGGTATTCAAGGCGTGTGCCACCACACCTGCCCGAGGATTCTTGGCAACTGTACTTTGAACCCACAAAGAAGGAAAAAAAGATGCCCTCGGGCAAAAGTTCAAGTCCACAGAAAAGTGGGAGCACATGATAAATGATGCCACCTAAGTCTTTCCATTTGTAATGTTCATACCATCATCTTGGGACCCTCTCCCTGTTCCTCAACCTCAGAGGAGATGGCTGAGGAGACTGGAAATGAAAGTTTCCCTTTTACAGGAAAAAGACCAGACTTAGCAAGATTAATATACTCAAGTCAGGAGGAGTCAGGTATGCTGCCTCATGTGTTTCTTTCTTTCTTTCTTTCTTTCTTTCTTTCTTTCTTTCTTTCTTTCTTTCTTTCTTTCTGTCTTTCTTTCTGTGTGTAAGTGTGTGCCTGTGGAGGTCTACACATGCCTGCATGTGTGCCTGGTGCCTGTGGAGGTCAGGTGAAGGCATCAGATCTCTTGGAACTAGAGTTATAGATGGTTACACGCCATCACCCACGTGCTGGGAATTGAACCTGAGTCCTCTGTAAGAGCAGTCAATGCTGTTATCTACTGAGCCATCTCTCCAGCCCTGGTTTATGTCTTTAACACCATAGTGCTTGGGAGACTGAAGCAGGAGGATTACCTCACATTCAAGGATAGTTTGAGATACATAGTGATTTCCAGGCTAGCCTAGGCTATAGTGTAAAACCCTGTCTCACACAAACAAAAAAATATATTAGTGGACTGGTATCCATGAAAATGCTTTTTAGCTGTAAATCCCTGCATGAGTAAAAGTTGCTTTATTTTAATCACTAGTGTGGTACCACATATGAGTGTGTAAGGAATATAAAGATTTTGGAGATGCTCCAAAGAGATGAATACCAGGGAAATTGAGCCCAGGCTCCTTCGTAGAGGGGGAGTGGGTGCTGAAGAGTGGAGGAGCCACCTGACTGGCAGCACGTGAGAAAACCTAGAGGCCTAGAAAATGCTTAGCAAATGTCAGGGCTTTTTTTTTTTTTTTTTTTTTTTTCTTCCCCTTTTCCTTTTTCTTTTTTTTTTTTTCTAGAGACCTAGAGACGCTTTCTCTGTGTAGTCCTGCCTCTCCTGGAATTCACTCTCACCAGGCTGGCCTCAAACTCAGAAATCTGTCTGCCTCTGCCTCCCAAGTGCTGGGTGGGATTAAAGATGTGTGCCACCACTGCCTGGCAAATGTCAGGGCTTAGGGGGACATGAAAGGACTGGGCTAGAACTCTAAATGGAAACCCTTGAGTACCTGATAAATAAGGGGAGAGACAATTTTATTTTTAAGATTTATTTATTTTTCGAGACACGGTTTCTCTGTATAGCCCTGGCTGTCCTGGAACTCACTCTGTAAACCAGGCTGGCCTCGAACTCAGAAACCCACCTGCCTCTACCTCCCAAGTGCTGGGATTAAAGGTGTGCGCCACCACCGCCTGGCGAGACAATTTTTTTAATTAAAAAAATGATTTGTCTGTTTCTGCTTTATATATATGTGCACATGTGTGCAGATGCCAGTGGAGGCCAGAAGGAGGCGCTGGAGCCCCCAAGCTAGAGTTACAAGCAGGTGTTAGCTGTGGGTGCTGGAAAGACCACCTCTCCAGTCCCCTGTTTTCTTTAGTTAGTTAGTTAGTTAGTTAGTTAGCTAGTTTGTTTGTTTGTGACAGGGTCTCATATACCAGATACCTTGGACTCACTATGTGACTGAAGCTGGCCCAGAACTCTCGACCCTCTCTCCCTGAGCTCCTAAGCCTGGGGCTGCAGGCTTTCACCACCATGCCATGCTCTGGGTTATTTGCTTTGTGGGTAGGGATCTGAAAGTTGAACATAGGGTGCTTGTTCTTTTTGGCTGGTTTGGTTGGTTTTTGAGAGATGGTCTTACATAGAGTACAGGCTGGCCTCTAACTCTTCATCCTCCTGCCTCTCCTTCTCCAGTGCTGAGATTTACAGGCGTGTGCTAACATGCCTGGTTCGGCCCTTTTTTGAGTGACCTGGCCAAGTGAAGTATTCTAGGGGGGTAAAGGGAGAGCATGGGGGGGTGTTCCAGAATGACTGCTAACATGAGTGTGAGCATTTGGTCCAATGCAATGAACCTGGCTTTCCAAGTGAGCCTGGGATTCCCCTGTCGGGTGGAGAAGAGGGGAGGATGGTGAATTTTGGGTTCACACGAGTTTCAGTTGAATTCTTGATCCTATCGTTTCCTGGTTGTGTGACCTTGGGCAGGCTGCTTAATCCCCTTCCTGGTTTATAGTTTCCTCACCCATAAAATAAGTATAATAATATCCACATTTAAGGACTGTTGTAGGGATTAATAAGACAACACCCAGCATAAAATCCCAGAGGAGTAAAAGGCCAGTTTCCTTCTTTCTTCCAAGGCCTCTGGACTCCTCCCCCAGCTGCTGACAAAAAAACACGGGCACTTGTATGTTGTGGAGGTATTTCCCTGGCTCTGTCAATTTCCTTGCTCCTGTGTGCCTGGCCTTCAGTCACACCCTGGGTACATGCACCCAAGCTGCAAGCTATATTAGCTCAGCGGATCCCCACTGAGAAAGTCCTGTGCCTGCTGCTTCTCTGGGGACCCTGGATGAGGGTACCATTAAGAAGGTGCTTGTGAGTATGCTCTGCTGAGCCAAGTGTACCCCCTCCCGCCCTTTTACTGCGTGTAGATTTAGGCTCTTTCTCCCTGGAGACCTTCTTATGCAAATTGGGGGATAGCAGATGGGAAGAAGGTGTCAAGCCTTGTATGTATGAAGTAGCACCAAACTGCCTGACACCTCCCTCCCACGCCCATCACTGTCTTCTTTGAAATTCTATATGACTTTACTGCAGAGACTTGAAACAGTCTCTTGAACACCCACCTGGGCAAAGTGGGGATTCTGTTCAGTGGTCGCCAGGGCTCACAGAGCAAGCATGCATGGCATATATACCTACAGTGCATAAGGAGATTGAGAGCAAGGAGATTGGAAGAAGGAACTGGGGGGAGTGTCTATGGCCTTTCAGTGGTAAGTGGGAATAGAAAGAGAAGGAGAAAGTAAGTGTGTGTGTGTGTGTGTGTGTGTGTGTGTGTGTGTGTAAAGTGGGGCACAGTAGCCAGCCTTTGAAGTTTGATTCAGGTGTGGATGGGAATCAGGACTTGGAAGGCCCTGCCTATCTGTACCTACAGATGAAAGGGTTAAATAGGAACTAACCTGTCACTGACACATGTCTCAAAGGTTAAGGACCTTGAGGATCTCCAGGAGAGACTATCTCATCTCTTAGGCCTTATACTCGAAGTGGGGGCTTTTCCCCTATTGGAATGGATGTAGTTGAGTTCTTGCTCAACTCTTTGGTTTGGGCCCTTGACTGACTTAGAGCAAGACCAGGATATCCTTCTGGGCTGATACCGGAGAGAGGAGAAGCCCTCAGCTGAGAGGCTGCTGCAAAGCCACTGGGGAAGATCTGGTGGCCACCTGGATGAGGCTGGGCTTGGAGGGGTCAGTGACTCCAAGAGACTACATGACGAGCAGTACAGTCCTAGATCATTCTAGAGAGAGCAAGAGATTGTGGGCTCAGGAGCAGAGAACACAAAGACTTGCATGAGAAGGCTAACCAACCATCAGTCTCTGGTGGGTGATCATCTCTCCCACCAAGGTTTCCAGGGCCAAGTGGGCTGGGCTTGCTCTCCTTCCTTAGCCCTTTATATGCAGATTGCTCTGGAGGGAGTCACACCTTAGCCTCTAACACCCCTGTGTGAATTAGTATCTGATGCCCATGGTATTTGTGGTATTCGGTTTTAATGGAGACTTTTTTTTTCTAAGTGACAGATGCAAGCTGGTTGACCTTCTTTTCTCACGTCTGTTGTTCTCCTTGTCTGTGTTGATGCTGTAGTTTCCTCCGGCCTTCCTGGACCAGGAAATAAATAACTAGCCATTTCTGGCACTCACAAGAGGTCCTGGAATCCTCTGGGGACAGGCTCTCTGGGGTCTGTACTTTCCTGGAAGTCTGTTTCCCTAGGTGCTCCATCTATAGGCTAGAGCTGGGGCTCAGAGAAGCCAGAAACTGAATGGGAAGGGCCATGCCTGCTGCCCCTGAGTCTGAGGTAGCTATTTATCTTTTTTCTTTTTTCTTTCAGAGTTAACCTACTTTTCACAGATGTCTTTGCCAGTGACACTAAGAATGTAACCTCAGAGTCTGAGCCATCTCTCTCTCCCCCTCTTAGGAGGCTGATGGGGGAGGAAGGGAGATGGGTGTGTGTGTAGCTGTAGATTCTGAAAGTGGGGGTGTTGAAGGAGTGGGGAGATGCAGAGTGTTTGAGAGGTGTGCGGTGTAGGGATGGTGAGGCAGGATGAGTATAGAGTGTCACCGGGGACGGTGTGGGGTGAGTGTGGGGTAGGAGGAGATACAAAGAATATGTGTAGGGCAGGAAAGGTGTGTGGGGGATGAAAGAGGTTTTAGGAAGGTTTATGTGATTCTTTTTTTTTTTAATTAATTAATTTATTTATTGTATGTGAGTACACTGTAGCTGTCTTCAGACACTCTGGAAGAGGGCTTCAGATCTTGTTACGGATGGTTGTGAGCCACCATGTGGTTGCTGGGACTTGAACTCAGGACCTTTGGAAGAACAGTCAGTGCTCTTAACCCCTGAGCCATCTCACCAGCCTCAGTTTATGTGATTCGTACAGCGTTGGTTGCTTGGTAATGACTGCCGTCTACCAGGGACTGATGTGGAGAGTGTCTTCACATGGACTGGATATATGCCACTGCATAAGCACATGGCTACAGTGCTGATTTAGGAATGCTGTCCAGGCCGGGCGTGGTGGCGCACGCCTTTAATCCCAGTACTCGGGAGGCAGAGGCAGGTAGATTTCTGAGTTTGAGGCCAGCCTGGTCTACAAAGTGAGTTCCAGGACAGCCAGAGCTATACAGAGAAGCCCTGTCTCGAAAACAACAACAACAACAACAACAACAAAACCAAACAAACAAACAAAAAAAGGAATGCTGTCCAGGGAAGACAGTGAGCAGGGCCTAGGGACACCTGGGATAACGCTTCCTACCCAGGAGAGAAAGAAGCTGGCTTCTGGCATGGCACCCAGGCTGTTTAATCCCTCTTTTGGTTCTCAGGGATGGTGGCTTGGCCCCACAGCCTTTTTCTGCTTAACTTAGAGGGCCAAGCCAGTGGCAGATAGCTGCTGGCAGCCTCTGGTGCACACAGCTTATCACTGCCCACTGCTTCCCACATTCAGACTTACAGGCAGTCACCCCTGCCTTTCCTACAGATAGGACTACTACTGGGGAATGCCTACTGACTTTCTTTAAAAAAAAAGATTTATTTATTTTATGTATTATAAGTACACTGTAGCTATACAGATGGATGTGAGCCATCATATGATTGTTGGGACTTGGACTCCACCCTGCTAGCTCCGGCCCTGCCTGCTCTAGCCCAAAGACTTATTTATTATTATATGTACTATTATATGCAAGTACACTGTACCTGTCTTCAGACACACCAGAAGAGGGCATCAGATCTCATTATGGATGGTTGTGAACCACTATGTGGTTGCTGGGATCTGAACTCAGGACCTTCAGAAGAGCAGTCAGTGCTCTTAACCACTGAGCCATCTCTCCCGCCCACCTACTGGCTTTCTTTACTCTATGTACCTGATCATTCCGAGTCTCACCCCAAGGGGCTCCTGGTTCCAAAGTCTGGGTATTTGCTTGCGGGAAGAAGAGCACAGGACTAGAGTCTCCTCCTCATTGGGACTATGGCTCCTTTCCCACCCTGCAGCAGCTCAGTGGGCACCTTACTCTCCTCTCCTGTCACAGACAAGAAGACTCTATGTAGAAGGGAGATTAACTGAGAAAGTTGTTACAAGAAAACCCGCGATGAATAAGAGGAAGTCCACCTTCCAAAGAAGGTCCCATAGACACTGTTCTGTGTCCTCTGGCTTGTCCCAATTCTGTGCAATTGTCCCAACATTTGTTCCCACCCTACCAGAGGATGGATCTAGTTTGACATATTCTTCAGAGCTCTCTCCTTGCTCTGAGCCAGCTCTAATGGCTTTGCA
Source organism: Mus minutoides (assembly GCA_902729485.2). Lineage (NCBI taxonomy): Eukaryota > Metazoa > Chordata > Mammalia > Rodentia > Muridae > Mus > Mus minutoides. Next base: position 131,037 of record LR753734.1, on the reverse strand, counting down.
CAGCCATGGAGACTTGGAAACCACCATTAGCACAGTGCAATGGATACTGAACTCATACTATACTCTGTCTGCCTCTCGTTCCCCTCTGAGGAAGCCTTCAGTCCAGCAGGGTGTCTGTCTATCCTCTGCGCTGGCTGGAGAGGAACAGTGATAACCTGTTGATGGCCTCTGTGTCATGTGTGGTGCCTGCTGCTTTTGGGAGTTTTTGTTTGTTTGTTTGTTTGTTTTCCCACCCAGGAAAGAATCCTAGAAAAACTGGGTTCCATAGTGTGTGAGCTGGGAATCTGAACAGAGGCTGGAGGTGACGGGCGATGGTCTAGGCTTTTTGTGATTTTTTTTAATTTTTATTTATTTATTTATTTTATTATTCTTCATAAGTACGCTGTAGCTGACTTCAGACGCACCAGAGGAGGCCGTCAGATCTCATTACGGGTGGTTGTAAGCCACCATGTATGTGGTTGCTGGGATTTGAACTCATCACCTTCGGAAGAGCAGTCGGGTGCTCTTACCCTCTTACCGGCTGAGCCATCTCACCAGCCCCGATGGTCTAGGTTTTATAGGAGGCCTCAGTTTGCTTGAAGCAGACAGTGCTGATGGCTGGTATCGAGGCAAAGCCTAATGAGCCCCTGTTTCCTGTTCCCCTATTACCTGTCTTCTGCCACCTCCAGAGCACAGCCTCTGTATCGCAGAGTACCTATAGCACTGTAGTGAGACAAGGGCTCCCCACTGCCAGTATATGGAGGTAGTGTGGTGGTTTGGGGAAGTAGGGATGGGGTGGTGTGAGAGTTGCATAGGCGGAACCCAACAGGCCCCTTTGCTGGAGGCCATGTTTGATAAGCATGGTCCTCATGGGTAGGTCTTGCACTCCTTAGAGGAACCTGAGGCTGGACTGGAGGAGACTAAGCTTGTTTTAGGGCTTTGGAGAGGCAAGGGAGAGAGCAGAAAGCAGGAGCCATGGGACCAATGAGCCAAAGGAGGCGGCTTTAATTTGGCTAAAAGAACCACTCGAAAGGGAAATGACATGCAACCTCATAGGAAGGGTTAAATGAACACTGCAGAGAGAGAATATAGGCCAGCGAAGAGAATGACCTTGGTGCATGTCCTGGAGTGTGGACATATCTAAGTTAGGGTTACCAATCGCTATGACGGAACATTATGACCAAAAGCAACTTAGGGAGGAAAAGGTTGGTCCTGCCCCACTTCCAGATAACAGCCCATCACTGAAAAAAAAAAAAAAAAAAAGTCAGTGCTGCTCACTGGCTGGCTCTCCAGAGCTGGCTCTCCAGGGCTTGCTCAGCCTATCTTATAGAACTCAGGAGCACCAGCCCAGGTTTGGGCATCACCCACATCAAGCTGGACCCTCCCCCATCAACCATTAATTAAGAATATATCCTATAGACTTGCCTGAAGCCTGATCTCACAAATGAATTTTCTCAGATAGCTTGTGTCAAAAACCAGCCAGCACAGGCTTAAATACAAAAGAAGCAGAGATTGAACCTTTCTGAACTTGCTGGGGGAGGAGTTGGGTTCCTGGCAGGAGACCCAGGGATTTAATGATGTTCCCTATTCTTACTGGAGTTGGAGAGGAACAGGAAGAGCAGGGCAGCAGGTGAGTGGTGTGAGGTGTGGAGCCTGGGCTCCTAACTGTCGGTGTGATTCTGTGTGGGTTTTGGGGATGGGTAGAGTTAGAGGTCTTCCTTGGAGGGAAAAATGGACCAAAGGGATTAAATCCTTATGGCAAGCTACATGTGCTGGGCCTTACCTGTAAGCTCAACATTTGATGAATCAAGGGTTCAAAACCAGCCTTACTACATAGTAAGTTAAAGGTCAGCCTGGGCTTCATGGAGCCATATTTCAAAACCAAACCAAACCAAACCAACTCAAGGTGTGGTAACACATATCTTTTATCCCAGTACTTGGACAACAAAGACTGGTGGATGTGAATTTGAAGCCAGCTCAGTTTACATAGCAAGCTCCAGGCCAGCCAGTGTTATTTGTGAAGACCTTTGAGAGAGAGAGAGAGAGAGAGAGAGAGAGAGAGAGAGAAGAAGAAGAAGAAGAAGAAGAAGAAGAAGAAGGAGGAGGAGGAAGAGGAGGAGGAGGAGGAGGAAGAGGAGGAGGAAGAGGAGGAGGAAGGAGAAGAAGAAGAAGAAGAAGAAGAAGAAGAAGAAGAAGAAGAAGAAGAAGAAGAAGAAGAAGAAGAAGAAAGAAGCAATTGAGGAAACAAGCAACAACAACAAAAATCTTTGTCCTCCGACCCCTGGATGGCGTGTATCCTAAGGGAGGGGAGGTACTTCCTAAGACAGTGTAGTTCTCTTCCCTGAGTAAAAGCTACTAAAAGTGGGGGTACTCAAGGCTGTATGACCTCAAGCCCCTCCATACTTTTACCATCTCCTTTGAGAGCTCTCTGTGCTCTTGCCATGTGAGGTAGCTCAGGATATGAGGTGCCTCCCTGCTCCATGCCCCAAGGAGGGGTTGAATTATTTACATGTTTACCACCTTTGCCAGACTGAACGCTTCCTGGAATTACATGCCAGTTACCTGAATGTCCCTTATATTTGACAATTCTCAGCACTACTGGGGTCAGTTCTGTGCTGTGGAATTTGGAGAGGAAACCACCCAGAACCCTAGGTAGGTCCTTTAGCTCTTGAGCAGCTCTGAACTACAGTGGGGTGGCTGGAAGCTCCTGTGCCTGCTGGCTGTGCGGTGCCTGGGGCCTCCCTCTCTGGCACAGGCTTACAGGAGGGAGGGCCTGCTTTCTTCCTGCTCTCTGACTCTGAACCATTGTGTGTTTCTGTCCTGGCTACATTGCCCTTCTGCCTGTCCCTAGTCATTTATGGGCCTCTGCATAACATGAATGTGTTGCCTGGTACTGCTCAGACCCTGGCACTGGATCTACATGATCACAGGCATGTTCTCTTCCTTCACCGTCAATCTGCCCTATCTTTGGGGGAAGTTGTCATTTTACTCAGTTCTTGTCTTCCAAAGAACCTCTCACCTGTGGTTCCAAGCCAGCTGGACCCTTTGATCACTAGTGAAATACGTGCAGTTCAGGGACTCACCCTCCTGAGTCATGACTTCAGGCAAGTGGCCAGGAGTTTTTATATGTTGGAAACGCTTTCCAGATGACAATTACAGGCATTCGAATGTGGACTATTGGACTATGTAGGAAGCTATGTTGTCCTGTGAGTGTGACATTTACATACATTGCTCTGCTACTTAGGAGATCCGAGCTGAAGTATTGATAGCAGTACTTCGAAATGCTTTAAGCAGAAAAAGAACACAGATTGGTGTGTGAAGACGGGGAGGGGAACCTGGCTGTCAGCACTTTCTCTGAGGCCTAAATGGCACCTTGCTCTTTGCCCTTTCCCTTCCTGTGCTGGGGATCAAATGCAAAGCCTCCTATACGCTGGGCAAGTGCTCCACTACTCACCACACAGTCAAGGCTTCTGTTTGCTTTTTAAAAGAATTCCTAGTACCCTTTACCACCAGTGGACCAGAGCAATTTCCAGTGTGTCTGCCCAGCAAAGGCTGGTAGGGAAGAAATTCCATTGGACAAGGGAGACTCAGGGGACATGAGGCTCTAGTTACTGGAATAGTTGGTCCCCACAACTTCAGTATGACCTGACCTTCCCTTTTCCTCTCTGAGCCTTGCTTCCCCTTGGAATGGCAGGGATGCTGTCTCTGGGCTTCCATGGTTCACAGCCTAGTGATACCTATGCCCACAGCCAGACCCACGAGTAGAGGGCACTTTGTATAGTCTTTTTGTTCATCTGTGCACTTCCCTGCCCTATCAGTGCCTAACCCAGCCCCATTCTGTGTTGGAAAGACCCTATTCAAGGATACCGTCTGTGTTCCGGTCACCTATCACCGTGCATATAAAATCCTCACTACTAGACACTTCTCTCCTTATATTCTGATTCACAGCCATTCTCTGCAGAAGTATGTTAATTTGGAGGTTGAGGTTAGAGAGAGTAACTTGTAATTTTTTAAATCTTTACTTGTTTAGTTTGTTTTGAGATGGGGTCTCATGTAGTTCAGGCTGGCCTCAAATGCATTATATAACTGAGACTGGTTTTGAACTCCTGATCCTCCTGCCTGCATCTCTTGTCTCCTGGGATCACAGATCACAGACCCCACTGTGCCTGGCACAATTTTTAAAACTAGCTTTTGTAGTTAAATTTAATTCTGGATACAGTATTTTAATTAAAATTTTGTATATTATTGTTTTACTTGCCTGGATGCCTATGCACCATGTACCCTGGAGACCAGAAAAGAATGTTGGACGCCATCAGAACTAGAGTTACAGACAATTGTGAACCCCGCCATGTGGGTGGGTGCTGGAATTTGAGCTCAGGTCTTCTAGAAGAGCAGCCAGTGCCTTCAGCCCCTGAACCATCTCTCCAGTCCCAGAATACAATATTTTAAGACCATTTTTAAGATTTGTGTGGGGTTCAGTTTGGGGGTTTGGAGAAAACTGTTAGACGTAATCTCAGAGAAGAGTCACAAAAGGATAAGTTAGAGTCACAGGAGGGAGCCAGATTGGGAAAGCTATGACCAGAAGCACGTGCCTGCATCAACTCAAGAGATGTTAAATGCACAGGGATGCACATAGGGGTGACAGGGAGAAGGGCGAGAGAGGTCTTGTTAACTGAGGCCAATAGAGAGCCATTGAGGAGCTCTGAGTAGAGAGTGAAATGATCCGATCCACACTTTAGAAAGAACCCCCCAAGCCTTGAAGAGGAAGTGACTGTAGCAGGCAGGACTGTTAGGAGTCTGTTGTAGTAGCTCAGAAGAAAGAAGAAAAGGGCTTGAACCAGGACTGTGGCAGTTAGGACAGGAGGAAGGATTAGCTTTTGGATGTAAACAGAGTCACAGCCTGTGATGGGACTTCAGATGAAAAAGGAGGGCTTTCAGAATGACTGGAGGGGCGTCTAGCCTGGGATTGGGTAGTGCCATTGGGGGGGTTCTGGGATGGGAGTAGAGAAGAATGGAGCTAGGGGTTCAGATTTGGCCCTTTGGGTTTTGAGGTGTGGTGATCACATGAAATGAAGGTGGAATGCACGTCTGGAATTATCAGCGTGAGAGTGGTGTGGACAGGAACAGGAGTAGATGAGGCTGTAAGGGGAGGACGGGGGCAGGAGTGGATGAGGCTGTAAGGGGAGGACGGGGGCAGGAGTGGATGAGGCTATGTGGGGAGGACGGGGGCAGGAGCAGCAGGCGGAGGATGGAGGTTTGAGTCCACACCGGGTGTTTGATGGCTCAGCCAGTACAGTGCTCGCTCTGCAATCCTGCTGACCTGAGTGTGATTCCTGAAACTCACACAAAGGTGAAAGGAGAGAACCAACCCCTAAAAGTTGTTTTCTGACTGCCACACAGGCACTGTGGCACATGCATATGTGTGTGTGTGCCCACCTGTGCACATACAATAACAAATAAGTAAGTAAATAAATAAATAGAAATAGTGTCACAGGACTGGAAGCAGAGGATAGGAGAAGGAGAGAGAGAGGGAGAGAGCACGCACTAAGTGGACCAGAACAAGTGACATCTGGCAAAATGAGACCTCTGAATTGGGCTGCCAAGGTATTTGGGGAGTGGCTTTAGTGGGAGCCCAACAGAGGGAACATGAAAGGGAGCTGTTAGGTGCTGTCCACTCTTTGAAGCTGATCTGAGAATGGAAGGAAGAGCTGAGAACCTAGAGCCAAGGGAGCTCAGGCTGTAGGTTTTGGCTTTAAGTTGGGCAAGGCATTGTTTCTATGCCTGTGTGAAACCCTGCTGAGAAAAGGTCTCAGCTAGAGGAGAGGGGAGGGCGCTCACGAAACCCTAGGAACGTTATCCTGCAGTGGATCAAGTGGGTGGGGCACAAGAGGAAGCCAGTTGTGGCAGTAGTAAACCAGATGGAATAAAGTTGGGCTTCGCGCTAGTGCGGATAGCATAGTGTGGGAAGCCGCAGGAAGCTGGGAGATTATTGCGCGTGGACTTAGTTTTCCACTTCACAGTGGTGCCTAGCTAAGGCATGCATTAACACTCTGCTTGTCCCGGCTCAGGCAGGGCTGAAGTAGACTCACCTTCTGGATTAAAAGTCTTAAGGCGGGCTGGGGTGTAGCTCTGTAGCATAGTGTGACAGCCCTGTCAGTCCTATGTTGAGCACTCTTCTAGTGCCCTGTAAAAGCAATAGGGTACTCTTTTCTGGGACCATTTTCCCACTTTTGGGTAGCCAAGCCTGGCTATCTTGTCCTGTTCTTCTGATTCCTTTTAATTTCAAATAGCAAGACTCCTTCAGAGTTCGTCCACATCCCCCACCCCCCAAGTGGGTCAAAAGTAACCTTTTTTTTATTTTTAACTTTATTTATATAAATATACTTATAGCTGTTTACAGGAAACGCCAGAATAGGGCATCGGATCCCATTACAGATGGTTGTATGTGAGCCACCATTTGGGTGCTGGGAATTGAACTCAGGACCTCTGGAAGAGCAGTCAGTGCTCTTAACTGCTGAGCCGTCTCTCCAACCCCGGAAGTAACCTTTGAAGAGCTACAGAAGGGTGGAAAGATCGGCAAGTGAAGAAATGAGCAGACAGGTCCCCCTTGATCTCTGGGGACCTGCTGAGGACCGTAGTAATCACACCTCACAGCCAGCCACGGCTCTGGCCAACTTTGCCAGGGTCCTGGGAGGACGCCTCAGCTGAGGGAGGACCTGTCTCCTATTTTGAATTGAGTGGAACTTGCCACTCAAGAATCTGATAGGGCTGGGGATGTGGCTTGATGGTAGAGCCCAAAGTCCTACCTTCTATCCTTCCATATACACACACACTACACTCACTACAAACACACCACAACACATATCACATACACACTCACACATGTATACCACACCCCCACACATGTACCACACATTAACAGCATACAGACATATCACACTCACATACACCCACACCACACACACATACACTCTTCCCATCCTCCACAATAGACCCCACACCACAAGTACCACGAATACACCACACTCACTACAAACATACCATACATATTTCCCATGTATACTCACACATGTTCCCCAACACCCCACACACCCTACATACACCCCCCCCACACCACTTATATTCTCATATACGTATACCACCCACAAATACACATACACACACCCCATACACACATAACTAGACTCACCTAGGTGTGGTGGCACATATCTGTAATTCCAGCACTTGGGAGGTGAAGGCAGGAAACCCAGGAGTTCAAGGTCATTTTCAGCTACACAGTTTACCTGCCTGAGTTATAGAGACACAAGAGTCAACAAAAACCAAACAAAGACACACAAGATCTATCTGAACTACTCTATTATTGTTTTCCACTTTATGGTCATGAGGAATAAACATGCCACATGAGTTTGCCACATGAGGCTGCCCTGATACCTATCTGATACTGATACTTCTGTCTAACCATGAGCTTCCGGGATGCTGTTGCTAGAGGTTAGAAGCGACTGCTCCACACCCCCAACCACAGACACACAGGCCCTAGGATCTCCTAGGGAACTCTTTTATTTATTTTTATTAAATACCATTACCCCACCGCAGACCAATCAACTAAGAACCTTTTGAGAGCTTGTGGGCATGGAGCTGTGAACAGTTCCTGTCCTTCTAAGCTACAGCCTGATGGCCACGCAACAGACCAACCTTGTCTCAGCTCTTTTCATGTTATGGCTTCAGAAGCAGAAGGCACCAACCCGGAATGAATGAGTGTCAGGCTCTTGTATCTAAAAACAACTGGCCTGTGGTTCCTATCTGGCTTCCTAAGGGCCAAGGGATCATCAATATTTTGGCAGATTCTAACCTGTCTCACCTGTCATTGAACTTTGAGTAATTATAAAGTCTGCTAGGTAGAGCTGTGTGGTACATTTATACTTTGCTGGGGTTTAATTGACATGCCATAAACAGCATATATTTAAAGTGTACAACATGATAAGTTTGGCAAATGAACACATGGATGATATCACCGACGCCCGGCCAGATAATGAATGGGCTGCAGGCATGGCTCAGTGGTAAAGTGCTTGCCTAGCATGCATAGGCTGTAGCTGTGATCTCTACAGAAAGGGAGGGCTGGAGAGAAAAACCAAAAAAAGATAATGAGCATATTATGAGCATATTCATTGCTCCCAAAAGTTCCTGTCTGGCTGTGATACTCCTTCCCTCTCCTTCCCCAGATAAGATCCCATCTGTTTTTCCATTTACATTTGCAGAAATTTCCTGTAAATGCAGAGAGACATACCCGTACTCCTGTCTGGCAGGTTCTATTCAACAGAGTTAATTTGGGACTCATCCACGAGTCTGCATTTGTCAATAATTCATTCATTTTCATTGCTAAGTTGCACTAGATGATATATGTGTAGATGGATCACTTTTTGATTTGTTTAAGACAGGACCTTATGGAGCTCAGGCTGGGCTTAAGCTTTTTATGCAATTAAGAATGATCTTGAGCAGGGCAGTAGTGGCGTATGCCTTTAATCCCAGCACTTAGGAGGCAGAGGCAGGTGGATTTCTAAGTTCGAGGCCAGCCTTGTCTACAGAGTGAGTTCCAGGACAGCCAGGACGATACAGAGAAAGAATGACCTTGAACTTTTGGTCTTTTTGCTTCCACCTCCTGACTGCTGGGATCCTAGTTGGGTATCACCACACCTGGTTGTATGTTTCTGGGGTCAAACCCAGGGCTTTGTGTATGCTAGGTAAACATGCTACTAACTGAGCCCAGTCCCCACCAGACTTCACATTTTCAAAAGAATCACCATGTAGACATTAGGGTCATTTCCAGTTTGGGGGATTATCTTAGTTAGGGTTTACTGCTGTGAACAGGCACCACGACCATAGCAACTCTTTTTTTGTTTTTTCGAGACAGGGTTTCTCTGAGACCCACCTGCCTCTGCTTCCTGAGTGCTAGGACTAAAGGCATGCACCACCATGGCCCTGCTTCTTTTGCTATTTTTGTTTTCTTTTCTTTTCTTTTCTTTTCTTTTGTTTTTGGAGACAGGGTTTCTCTATATAGCCCTGGCTGTCCTGGAACTCACTCTGTAGACCAGGCTGGCCTCGAACTCAGAAATCCACCTGCCTCTGCCTCCCAAGTGCTGAGATTAAAGGCCTGCGCCACCCCTGCCCGACTTCTTTTGCTAATTTTAACTTTTAGATTTATGTACTTTTATTGTATGTGTATGAGTGTTTTGCCTGCATGTATATATGTGCACCGCATATGTGGCTGCTACCCTGGGAGCTCAGAAGAGGGCATCAGATTGCCTGGAACTGGAGTTACTGATAGTTGTGAACTATCATATGGGTGCTAAGAACTGAACATGGGTCCTCTGCAAGAGCAGCCAATGCTCTCAGCCACTGAGCTTTCTTTCCAGTCCCTTCTTGTTAATTCTTGCTATGAGACATCTTCCATGTCACCCAGGCTGGCTAGGAATGCCCGGTTTCTGCCTTTACCTCCTGAATGCTTGGATTATACCCTGTGCCACCATGCCTGGCTTAATTTTTTTTCATATGGCATTGGGGCTCAAACCCAGGGCTTTGCACCTCCTAGGTCAATGTTTTACCACTAAGCGTTGTCGATAGAACCCCTCCCCTTCTAGTTAAAAAAACTATAACTGTAATATTATTACTATGTGCACATATAATAGAAGTATGTGAGTGTGGATGGGTGCGATACACCACAGCGTGTGCGTGGAAGTCAGAGGGCACCTTCAGGACTGGGTTCTATCTTCTCAGGTGAGTTCTGGTGATTGAACCCAGGTCTTCAGCCTGTACTACTAAACCATCTCACTGTCACACCTAACCTTAAGTTTTGAAAGACCCTTAGGCCAATGGTTCTCAACCTGTGAGTGGTGATTCTTTTGCGGGTCAAACAACCCTTTCATGGGGTTGCCTAAGACCATTGGAAAAATGCAAGTGTTTACATTATGGTTCATAACAGTAGCAAAATTGCAGTTATGAAGTAGCAATGAAATAATTTTATGGTCGGGGGTCAGCACAACATGAGGAACTGTATTAAAGGAAGTATTGAGACCTCCACAGTTCTGATGGAATTCCATCAGAACGCCACACATTGGGAAGGTTGAGGACCACTGATTTAGCAGTGCTAGGAATGGAAGTCAAGGCGTCATGCAGTCATGCATGCTGGACAGACAGACACTGTCCCATGGTGTCTGGCTCTAGACAACTGTCCTCTTTGACTGAAGAGACCCTGCTTCCCCTGTACTCTTACCTGTTTTTTGAAGGACTCGTGAACACTGTCCTCTGATCTCCACATATGTCCGTGGCATTCGTGCCTTCCCCTAAGAGCAAACAAATAAATGATTGTTAAGAGGAATAAATCAAGGACCTCTTTCTTTCCTTGGAGCATACATGATGGAGGAAAGGATAGGAATTAGAACCAGAGGTGGAGACATATAGAAGATTGGCTGGATAGCCGTAGTAAAGTTGCCCTGGTCTCTCTTTTCCTCTGTCTTTCTGTTTCTTTAGCTCTGTTGTGGGCATAGATGTGGATGCTGGCCCGGATTATCTCACTTTGTTGTCACAATATCTGATTATTGATAAGTCTTGCTTTGTAACTAAACTGCATTTTTACCTGTTGCCTCCAGGTCCCAAGACAGCATGTACCTGCCCTCCAGGCCTGACACTGGCAGGAAGTAGAAGGCTCTGTCATCTCCTGTGCCCCCTGCCCTCATCATGTCTTCCACTCAGGGCAATGGGGAGCACTGGAAGTCCCTGGAGTCGGTGGGCATCAGCCGCAAAGAGCTGGCTATGGCTGAAGCCCTGCAGATGGAGTATGACGCTCTTTCCCGGCTCCGACATCACAAGGAGGAGAGCAGGGCCAAGCAGAACACAGAACCCTCTCTTATCAGCTGGGATGAGCCAGCCTTGGACTTCTACAGCAAGCCAGCAGGCAGGCGGACCGACCTCAAGCTCTTGCGTGGTCTTTCTGGCTCTGATCCCACCCTAAATTACAACTCCATCTCCCCACCAGAAGAGCTCCCCAACTCTACCTCCCAGGATCCACAGCCTGGGCCAGACCCCTGGCCCAAGGGCTCCCTATCTGGAGACTATCTCTATATTTTTGATGGTTCCGAGGGAAGAAGCTCTTTGTCTCCAGGATCAGGTGACACAGATGGCTCTTGCAAGAAACTATCCCCACCTCCTCTCCCTCCTCGTGTCTCTATCTGGGATGCCCCTCCCTTGCCTCCTAGAAAGGGATCTCCCTCACCCTCCAAGATCTCTCAGCCTAATGACATCCACAGTTTCTCTTCGGGGGAACAGCCATCTGACAAACTGCTAGTGGCCCAGGACCCGGAAGACGGGGAGCTGCCTGATGGCAGGGGACAGGGACACACGCTGGGGTCTGTGGACTACGATGGCATCAATGATGCAATTACCAGGCTCAACTTGAAGTCCACGTACGACTCAGAGATATTGTCTGATGCTACCAGGGGCTGGAAGGAGGGCCGAGGGCCCTTGGACTTCAACAAGGACACCTCTGGGAAACCTGTGGCCCGGAGCAAGACGATGCCCCCTCAGGTGCCCCCTCGAACCTATACTCCTCGGTATGCCAACCGAAAAAATGCAACACCTGGCAATAACCGACGGATCTCTGCTGCTCCGGTGAGGACCTTCCTGTGCATTCGTTCAGAACGTAAAACTAGTTTCTCTTTGCCATTGCAAATTCAGATCTACAAAATCTCACTTGTCCTTTAGTCCTCCCTTCTGCCCTTGGGGCCCTTGAGCACTCGTAGTGGGGCTTGGGGAGGGATCCAAGCTAGTCTTTATTATGGAAGGCAGGGCCAGGAACATCAGGAATGGTCTGGCTCCTTTTCTAGGCTAAGTTTCAGCGTGATGGCCAACAGAGCCCTTCCGGGGGCAGGTGTTTTGAAGTACTGGCTGCCAATAGGTACTTCTTTCTTGAAGTAAGGACAGAGTTAGGAGTCACCAAGCTCACTCTGGCTGAATGGTGCTTCTGTCCCCTGAGGCTCTGCCCCGCCGACTGATGCACTGATGACCACACATAGCACTCTTAGCATTAGCTACTTGTTTAGTGATATGTGACCCCATCCAGATCCCCACAACACTCTGTCTGATGTTCCAGAGCCACACAACATGAGATGGCAGAGCTGCTATTAGACGCTGCTCTCACTCCAAAGTCTCTCCCTTCCTCCCTCTTCCTCTCAACCTCCCTTCCTCACTGCTTTTTATTGCGATAGAAATATAAGTGACATCTTTGCCATTGGCCATTAAAAAGTATATAGTTCAATGGCAGTAAGTGCCGTTATACTGTGGGAGTGTTTACTTTTATCTGTCTTTCCCCACTCTTTCCTCAGTGGAAATATTTAGAAAAAGCCTGACAGTATGATAATGCTTTGGCTTATACTATTATAAATATAATATGTAATAGAGACAGAGTCTCTTCATGTCATCCCAGATGGCTACCACACATGTGTGTGTTGATATGTCTTTGGCCTGTGAAGTGTCAGGAGTATCTCCAGCGGGGGACCTGAAGGCCACCTTATTTTACCCTTGACTTCTGGACACCCTGCTCCCAGAAGCCAGGTGTCCGCTCCATAGCTTCAGACTTATGTAGCAGCTTACAGCCCGCCCCTCTTTCCAGCCCTCTTTCCTCCTTACCCTTTGTCTTAGTGCCCTGGGGCTTTCCCGCCCCACGTCCAGCCTTAGGGATCAATTCCAGCTCTACACAGCTGCACAGTCCTTCCTTCCTCTGCTTTTGCAGAGACAGTCCCTCAAAGCCTAATCAGGGTGAGCTGCAACTCCGGAGCTCAGGCTTTTTAAAGGCTCGACTCAGAGGTGGGGCTGCTCCCGCTATTTATAGGGATGGGAGAGTTCATCACACAGAGCTGGGACTGCTCACAGAGTCGGGCAGCCTGGGGTAGGTGGTAGTCACCTTTGTCTTCCCTCCCCCATCTCATGTGTCATCAGAGTACTGAGAGGGAGCCTGAACTGTCCCGGAGTCTCCTTGAAGCAGCAAGGACAAAGCAAAAAGCTCTTGCCAGTCTCGGGTGGGGGACGCAATGCGGCAGTGGTCCCCCCCACCTCAGCTTGGGGCAGGGGCACAGCCTGCTGGGAGGGGAGCCCCCTTGAGCTCCGCTCCTATACCCCCACCCCGCCTTCGCCGGGCTTCCAGCCGGAAGGATCCTACTTATCCCAGGCCCACTGAGCCATCTCTGGAAAGGGCTAGCTCCAAATGCCAGCCCGGTACCCCCGCTGCCAGCCTCTGCCTGGCAGACTCCCCCGACCAGCATCGGACGATGCCACCAGGGCCTGCCAGCCGGGCAAAAGTAAGTGGCTTTTGTTTTCTTACGGTGCCAGGGAATGGTACAGAAAGGATATGAAATGGCCTTCAGTGGCCATTCTGTTTGTCCCTCTCCCTCCCTGCCTCTCTTGCCCCTTCTTTCTCTCTCTGACTCTTTCTCATAGGTTAATTGCTGACAGTGGTACTATTGTTTGGTCTGGAACACAGGCATATGCTTGGCAAAGCCAGGGCCTCACATGCCAACGGCCCCCACTGCCAACTTGTCCCCACTGCTGCCTTCCTCTTCATGTACTGCCACCCTCACCCCACACACACCCAGGGGAGCAAGGGTGACCAGTCGGAATGTTCAGTGAAGAGCTTGCTGCCTTCTGGCCTGAGGGGCAGGGAGGGCCTAGGAACAGCTGAAGGGGTAATGGGAGGTGAGATGGCACTCACTAACCACAGCATCAGACACCCCCGTTCCTCCCCAGCGCAGCTGTTAGAACCTGCCGCCTTTACCAGATGCAGCCTGGACTCCGTGGAGCCGAAGCCTTATTCCTGGGCCGCTGCCCTGGGCAGGCCTGTGAGGCCTATCAGCACTAGCTTCTCATCTGTTCTTCCTTGGGGACCCTTTGACAGTTTCCTGGGTATTTTAGAGCCGCCCCGGGATGGGTGATAGTTTGGGGCCTTGTCTAAGGATCCCAGTACTACATGCGTGTTCTGGGAGAGGGAATGAGGCTGATGTGGGCAGGCTGCCTGTAGCCATAGCCACTTAGAACCAGTCTCTAAGGAGCCTAAAGGAGGAGCCCGGCCAGGCTCTTCCCAGCCCAGAGCCCTGCTTTGACACATTGATCTTCCTCCTGAGAAGGCGCAGGTGTCCGAGTCATACCTCTCCTGACAAGCTCAGTCTTAGAGTCTGGTTTCCAGGGCTTTGGATGTCCAAGGCCAGGCCTCCCTGGGGACCATTTGAGCTGACCAGCTGCCTAACCTAGCTCAGCTCATCCCAGTGTCTCTGGGAGCCGTCCCATGACACGCTTTGCCTATGGTGACTCTCCGCAATGTGTTACATTCTGCCTTATTATAGCCACACTGAGCTGGTCAGACATGTCCCCCTCACAGAGCAGGTTTGGCCACTCTTGTCCACTGCCACAGCTTCTGTTCTTAGCCCAGGCTTCAAATCCTTTTTTAGTTTGGTCTTTGATGTCCTAGGTTGGCAGATAATGTATTTCTGGATTTCATGTGGTGTGTGTGTGTTCATTTTAATGTTACATTGAAAGTCCTTACACAACAGGCTGTGGTTTCACATCTTGGGAGGCCCTTTCAGAGAAAGAATTCCAGAGAGGGGAAAGTGCTGAGTCAGCTGTTTTTCCTTTTAAGGTGGGTTCTCGGTCCCACACTGTCGCCAATGGCCATGAATTGTTTGAGGTCTCAGAGGAGAGAGACGAGGAAGTTGCTGCATTCTGCCACATGCTGGATATGTAAGAACTGGAGGGTGGGATTGGGGGTGGGGGGGAGTTGCAAGTACGTGTGTGTGTGTGTGTGTGTGTGTGTGTGTGTGTGTGTGTGTGTGTTTGTTTGGGAGGATTCTGGATCTCTAGAGGAAGTTACCTGATCCTTTAGGAAGGAGGAGGAACTATAGTAAATAAAATTCCAGAGTGGGACCTTTCTCTAACAGGTGTCTGAAGGTTTTTGTGAAATCTTAGAAGTTTGCCAGGCCTGGTAGCACAGCACTTGGGAGGCAGAGGCAGGTGGATCTCTATGAATTTCAGGCCAGCCTGGTCTACATAGCAAGGCTACGTAGCCAAGGCTACACATTGATACTCTGTCTCAAACAAAACAAACCAACAACAACAAAAACTGTTCACATTTTTAGTAAAATTCACAAACCTTGATCAGTCTAATTGTCCTCTTGCTTCAGGCCCTCAGCTGTCCTTAGAAGCAAACATACCACTCAGTGAAGGAAAAAACTTCTCTTGTACGGAAGAGGAAGGAAATAGGTTGCTAACTACTTATTGGTTAAATTCTTTTCAACTTAGTGTAGAAAACTCCTTTTAGAGCTCTTGCTACTGTTACACTGTGGGGATTGGTTTGTGACTCTAACAGAGATGACCAGAAAGACTACAACACCTGGGCTGCCATCCCACTGCCCCAGCCTAGCCCACAGGTCAGGGGGCTGAGCTGAGTTGGGACAAAAAGCCAGTGGGATTTTGGGAGCAAGGGGCCCTGCTGACCCTCTGAAGACACAGCAAGAGTCCTTCCTCCTTTCTTCCTATGCAGCCTTCGAACGGGCTCTGATATCCAGGACTATTCCCTAACTGGGTGTGTCTGGAGCGCTGTCACCCCAAGTCCAGAACACCTTGGGGATGAGGTCAACCTGAAGGTGACAGTGTTGTGTGACAGTCTCCGGGAGCCGCTCACCTTTACCTGCAACTGTGAGTTAGTTGGGATTACACGAGTGTCCCTAGAACTGAGGCAGGGAGAACTATTCGGGACTTTGCTACTCTGTCCCCTGAATGAAGACGTGTCTGAAGGGCCCGCTGTCTGGGTACATAGTAACTTTGCTCCACCCCAAGCTTTATCTGACTGCCGGTGGGTACTAGAGACCACTTAGCTGGTGATAAAGGAACGAAGTAGGGAGGGTCTGTCCCAGTTGCCCCATGTCACTGCCCTCATTCTTTTGCCTTACCCCTTTCAGGTTCCTCCACTGTGGACTTGCTCATCCACCAGACCCTCTGCTACACTCACGATGAGCTGAGGGAAGTGGATGTGGGCGACTTTGTGCTGAAGCCCTGTGGGCTGGAGGAGTTCTTGCAAAAGTGAGTGAATGGAGCCCCGGGTCTTGTGAGACTGAGGTGACACTTGCCTTCTGGCTGAGAGAACGAGGGAGGCTCTTAGAGAGTTGTACTTGGCTCAGTGTTTGCTGCTCTTCCCTAGCCTTGCAGTCAGGACTGTCTTTCTGGGCACATTCTCAGCCACGTCGCACTTTCCCTGGGAGCTCCATCTTCCAGCTGGGTTGGCCAGATCCTGAGCCAAATCTGCCGTGGAAAGAGCTTGGAGCTGGGATGAAGCAAAGATGAGGTTGTCTCTGTGTGCAGGCCTCTGCTTGCGGAGAGACGTGCATTGAATGTGGGGGCAAGTTAGGGACAGCGGCAGGTGGCCTCTCCTACTCTAGAGGGCATGCAGCCACTGGGCAGAAATGCCCATATAGAACCAAAGGGAGACATCACAATGGCTCTCATGGCTTTCTCTGCCTTTAATTCCACTGGCCTGTGCAGCTGTTTAGCCTCCCCCTAGGCCGGCTTCCAGCTCCCTCAGCCAGTGCCCTCTACAGAAGGCAGCCTCCCTGGAAAGTGTGATGTGGGACCAGCTAAGAGAAGCCCTCTCCACTACCCTGAACTGTGGAAACCTGGGGTGGGGTAGGCAGGGCTCCCACCCCAGGGCTAGGATGGCGTGGCAACAAATATCAGGAGTTCTGCTGACCTCCACCCAAGCTGCCCACCATCCGTGTCCCCCTTGGAGGAACGAGACCCATGTGTAGGGACAGGCAAGGCCTCTATCTCCCTCCTCAGTGGTTTCTGCGAACGGCCACTGTGCGCATTTTTCCTCGAGCAAATCTAGATGGAAGCTTAGTTGTCTGTGGTTAGAGCTCAGGATTGATAATCAGAACTAAAGATTCATTTCTTGACGGATTGTGTCAGCATTAGGGATAGTGGCCACTCTCTGGCCTCTGCATCCTCATCTGGAAACTGAAGGAAAGGAACCAGGCCTGTCGTGATATAATTCCAGGGCATCCACAAATGCGTTCCACGATGTGTTCGCTGTATTCTTGCCTCCCTCTGCTAGAGGGGCAGGGAAAGGTCCTGGAAGGCAGGGTCTCCTGGAAGTGCCAGTGCTGGGCCCAGGGCTATCTTGGGTAAACTGGACTCCGGAGAACAGTTTACACTCAGTTCTGGCTTTCCATTGACCAGCTGTGAAGCCTGCTCTTCGGTGTTGGGGATGTAGCGGTGCTAGAGATGAGGCCTAGCATGGGTGAAGCCCTGGGTTCCATCTGTGTGTGTACACGCACACAGAGGCAGACAGACAGACAGACAGAGAAAGACGGAAAGAAGGGATGGAGTTGGAGTAAAGAGGACCTCATGAGCAGTCAGTGGATACCAGCAACAAAGGACCAACCCCAGAGGAGGACTCCTGGGACTCCCAAGTACACAGATGCCACATTCTCCCTGTAGACTTCCAAATCCAGGAGCCTTGGCGTCTCAGAGGTAGTAGGAATATCAAGTGGAATATTTCCTGTGACATGACACCAGGCAGTGGTCCTTGGGTCATGCCCCTCTCACTCCTACCCCAACTTGTGCTACTCAGCAGAAACCCTTTCACAAACAAGTAGAAGTCATTGGGGCCTTGACTCCCTGGTTCTTACCATCCACTGTGCATAAAAACATAGTGCTGGGTCCTGGGTGGAAAGGGCCCTCTGGAGTTTCCAGAGAATTGCTAGTTCCTAAGGAAGCCCTCAGGATTGTTTCACTGAGCTGGAGAGGCCGATACTGAAGGGGAGTGTTGCTCCAGGATGCAGGCAGCTCAGTGATAAGAACCTTGAGACAGTCCTAAGGGAGGCTGGGTTTCCTGCTACCTCCCCCTCTCTACCACTGCTCTTGCTCTTCCTTCCTCACAGACCCTCCCATAGGCCCGCCCTGCCTGAGAGTCTAGCCTCCCCACACCATACTTCACTTTTACTCAAACCTTAGCCCCGTCAGAGCTCATATTGCAGGTGCCAAGTCCCCTCAGGATGTGGAGAGCCTCTAAGTCTAGGCTGGTCTTGTTCAGCCCTGAGGCCCTGTACTTCCAGAAGTTTCTGCATCCCTCTTCCCTTCTGCTCCCCTCCATCCCCTTCCATTCTAGTCCAGATTCCCAACTCCGCGGAGGAAGGAAGTCTTTTTCCGGCTTCTGCTACTCAGATGCTAGGGCCTGGCCCAGAGCAGTGCTTGTTCAGCCCTTTCTTGTGGGTTTCCTTTCAGATTAAGGTGTGATTTGGAGGAGTGGGAAGAGGTTGGGTGGCAGAGGGATCAGCAGGCTGCCTCCTAGGAACTGAGGGTCTCCTGTGTGGGTGCCGAGCAGTGAGAACCACTCCTAGCTTTTAGAAAGCGTGAAGGCTCCCTGGGGATTCGTGGTCAGGCAGCATGGTGGAGGGAGGGGTGGGATAAAACTTGCACCCAGATAATAGTTCTGGGTGCCGGTCAGATTGCATCGTCTGTCCTCAGCACTTTAGTGAGTGGCACTAAAAGAGGAGTCTGTATCGCTCAGCCCATCTTTGCTTGGTCGTCAAAGCCAAGAAAATGGGATTTAAGCAACCACTCCCTAAGGAGTCCCTCTGTACCCCAACTCTTTACAGCATCCTGGGAATGAGCCAGAGAGTCATTATTTGTGTAGCTCAAGGGCTAAGTGTTGTGGGTGGCTTTTATTCAGAAAGGCCCCCTGCTTTACCAAGGCATTCTGTTGGGTAAAGGATAAGGCTTACAACATAGGCCTTTCCCCCCCCTCCCCTCTGCCCTCCATTCCTTCTTCCCTGTGTTGTCTTTCCCCAAGCTAAAGTACCCATCCCTCCTTCCACTGAGTCCCTAAGGCACTAATGGTCTTGTCCCCTACCCCTCCAGTAAGCACGCCTTGGGAAGCCATGAGTATATCCAATATTGCCGCAAGTTTGACATCAGCATCCGGCTACAGCTGATGGAGCAGAAGGCTATCCGGGGCGACCTGGCCCGGACGGTACGTGTCGGAAATGGCTGACAGTTGTACATACCTGGGCAGGTAGAATGGGCAGAGGGTGATTTGGAACATGTTAAGGGAGTGGGGTAGGTATCCCGGGCTGAGGAAAGGGCGCCATCCCTGCCTGACCAGGACACTGCTTGCACCCTCCTTCAGGTGAATGATGACCAGAGCCCTTCCACCTTGAACTACCTCATCCATCTCCAAGAGAGGCCGGTCAAGCAGACCATCAGCAGGTGAGAGTGGGTACCACCAGGGTGGAGTCCAAGCAGGAACTGTGAGGGGATGGCGTAGATAGACTTGCCCAGCTTCCGGTCAGGATGACAGAGTCTCGTAAATGTCCAGAAACTTGTCAGGGATGCCCCTGTCCCAGGACACTTGTCCTTTCTTGCCTCTATGCCTGCCAGTGGTTCTCAACCTTCCCAAGGTAGTGACCCTTTAATGCAGTTCCTCATGCTGTGGTGACCGCCCCCCCAGCCATAAAATTCATTCATTGCTACTTTGTAGCTGTTATTTTGCTATTGTTACAAGTCTTATTTATTTATTTGTTTATTTATTTAATGTTTGTGAGTACACTGTCACACCAGAAAGGGCATCAGATCCCACTACATATGATTGTGAGCCACCATGTGGTGGAATTGAACTCGGGACCTCTGGAAGAGCAGTCAGTGCTCTTAACCACTGAGCCCTCTCTCTGGCCCCTGTTAAAAGTCTTAATGTACATTTCTGATGTATGACCCCGATGGGGGCGGTGGAGCATTGAGACCCACAGGTTGAGAACTACCTCCCCAGTACGTTTTCTGTCCTTTTCTAGGTGAGAGGTAACCGTGAGGAAAGGACCCCTTTTCCATCCATGGGGCATGGAAAGAGTGGGAACTCTTTGACATCAGGGTCTGATCCTGGAACGGAGAGGGAAGGGAGAGCGTGGGTCTCCCAGGGCAGTGAATCTTTTGTGATCTCTCTTGTGATTTTTCTTACCCCATATCCCCAGGCAGGCCTTGAGTCTTCTGTTTGACACTTACCACAATGAGGTGGACGCCTTCCTGCTGGCTGATGTGAGTATCCACCCTGGGACTGACCAGAGAGGAACTACTGGAAGTCCTTCCTTGCCTGCAATCAGATGGCAGGCTGTCAGTGACACCTCTTTTCATTCCTCTGGCTCTGGGCAAACAAAAAACATCTGGCTGTGGGGCAGCTGGCAAGTGTGTAAGAAGGTGCTCTGTCTTTCTGTGAAAGTCAAAAGGCTGTCTCTGAAGTAGAGCATCTCTAAGTTAAGGGTTATGGCCCAGGCTTTTTTTTTTTTTTTTTTTTTTTCTGTCAAAAGTGCATGGGAACACTGTCTTAAGATGTTCTGTTGAGACTGTGACATAGATAACAACACACCCTCAGGAAAGTGACAACTAGATCCTTTTCCTCTTGGCCTTACACGGAAGTGCCAGCCTTGGAGCCATTTCCCCAAATACCTTGAAGCTGAAGCAGAGTTCTGTGGAAGCAGTCTTCAAAATTCAAAACCCTGGGCAGGCACGGTGGCACACAACTTTAATCTCTGCACTTGGGAGGCAGAAGCAGGCAAGACCTCTCTGAGTTCAAGGTCTACCTAGTGAGTTCTAGGCTAGCGAGAGTTATGTAGTGAGACCCTGTCTCAAAAAACAAAAACAAAAACAAAAAAAAAAAACCAAGCAAAATAGCAAAATAACCATCATCCCTGTCCCCCTCAGACAATTCAATTATAGATGCTTTCCTCTGGGGCGACATCTAGTTCACCTTTCACACACTACTAGAATCTATTTTGTAGTAGCTTCTATAACAGCATGGGCACTGACCATTTTGTAGTGTTCTATGCTAGTTTGGAGGTTGGGTAGAGGCAAGGTGCACAGCCAAAGAACGCTTTAGCCTCGGGGAGCTTGTGTGGTCAGGGAAACAGAGTGTTCATCTAAAGCTATTAGATACAAGAGGATGGCCACGGGGGGTTGGGAGGGGGGGGAGGCTTTGTGAAGGAGTAGGTGTCCCCGTCCCTAATCTGAATTGACACAAGTAGTCACAGTCAGTCAGAGGAGGAGATTACTGATGAGAAAGCACCAGGAGCCAAAGTGTGGCTGGCGGGGTGGGGGTGGGGGGTGCGGCGTGTCTGTGGCTGTGACGGCTCGGCCTGGACATTCTATGGTGAGTTATGAGAAGTCTGGGCGAGCAAGTGGGGGCCTCACTGTGTTTCTCTCGCCTCCTTGCCTGTTTTCCTGCCAATTGATTGCCTAACACTTGAGGCCTCTGGCGGAGACCTGTGTATACTTGTGTGCGCAGAGATAAACTTCACTGCAGATTGGGAATAAAAGGTTCCGGGCTGTGGCCGGCAGGCTGGGGAGTGTGCCTGTGGCCCACTCTGAGCAAATAAAGCATGGTTCCTGTAATTCCTCCTTAGAGTCCCTAGCTCCTGCACAGCCTTGAGGATTGGGCTGGGGGTGGTGGTGGCGGGGAGGCAGAGAGCTGAATCACTTGCCTTACTGTATGGCCTCCCACAGGGGGATTTCCCACTGAAAGCTGACAGGGTGGTCCAGTCTGTCAAGGCCATCTGCAATGCTCTGGCTGCTGTGGAGACTCCTGAGATCACAAGCGCTCTCAACCAGCTGCCTCCCTGCCCCTCACGCATGCAGCCAAAAATCCAGAAGGTACGGAGCCCCAGGTGTTAGCGTGAGGAAGGGACAGTGGGCTGGGCGTTCTTAAGTAACTGGGCTTGCCGCCTTACTTGGTGGCCACTTTACTAAACAGGCTCTCATAGCAGCTGGAACTTGGGAGGCAGAGGCAGCTGATCTCTGTTAAGCCAGGCTGATTTACATAGTGAGTTCCAGGAGAGCCTGGGCTACACAGTGAGACCCTGTCTCGAGACCAATAAAAAAGTAGATGAAGCCAGGCGTGGTGGCGCATGCCTTTAATCCCAGCACTCGGGAGGCAGAGGCAGGCGGATTTCTGAGTTCGAGGCCAGCCTGGTCTACAAACTGAGTTCCAGGACAGCCAGGGCTATACAGAGAAACCCTGTCTTGAAAGAAAAAAAAAAAAGTAGATGAAAGGTTCTCTTCTTCACTTCTGTCATTCGTGTGTGAGCAGTTCAGACAAAAGAGCTCCTGGGAAATGAGTGCCAGGCCTGACCCTCTCCTTGAGCATAGAGGTTGGGCTAGCTTCAGCCTCACAGGGATAACCACATGTGCCTAGGCCAGAAAGGCTTTGCCTGAGAGTTTGCTTATCTAGGAGGGTGCAAAATCAAGGAGGGAAGGGGGTCCCCAGAGCCAGGGACCCAGTGGATCTGTGTGCAGTAAGGGCAGGCGAGCTAGCACTACAGATCCCATCTCCCCAGCCTTGCGGGGCTCTTTCCTTAGGGCGAGCATGACTTTTTATCTACTTACTCCATCCACCCTGTGGCTCTGGAACAGACCATCTCTCCCTCCCTCTCTGGGGAATCTCTGCTCCTCACATTTCAGCTCTGCCGGGCCCAGATGAGCACAGCTGTGTAAAGCCCTACCAACTGGCAATAAAAATGGACCGGGGGCTCTGTCTGACTCTCGGTCTTCCTTCCCTCCAACAGGATCCCAGTGTGTTGAGTGTGAGGGAAAACCGAGGTAAGGGTGCTGCAGAGAGGCTGGAACCTGCCAGCTGTCAGCTCAGCCCACATTCTTCTTCCTTCCTTCTTGGCTGTGTGTGTGTGTGTGTGTGTGTGTGTGTGTGTGTGTGTTTCCGTATGAGGTGTGGACACAGCTGGAGCCCATATTTCTTTCCACAGATCTTTTTCTCATTATTCTTGCTAATCAGGCTTATGGTGTTACTGGGAGAGGGTGATGAGCTGGGGTAGGGTCGTCGTCAGGGATGAGTTTGTCAATCCAGATGGAGAAGCTCACCCTGCTAGGCTGTGATTTTTCTCTTGGCAGCCACAACCCCTTGCATTTCCAATTAAGACTAGGCCTTGGGAGATGGGAGGAAGGATTCTCCTTAGGATTCTTCCCATCAAATCTTGAACAGATCCCCATCCTACAGCCTGGGTCTCTAGTTTTTCTTTTCTTTTTTTTCTTTCAAATTTTATTTTTGTATGTGCACTGTTGGTTTGTCTGCTTGTATTCCTATTTATGTGGGGATATTGGATCCTGGTGGCAGTTGAGAGATTCCATGTGGGTGCTAGGAATTGAACCTGGGTCCTTTGGAAGAGCAGTCGGTGATCTTAACCACTGAGCCATCTCTCCAGCCCCATCACTGGCTTTCTTAAAAATGAATCCATCTTTGGACTCCACAGATGAGTAAATTGTCCTCTAAAGTCTTCTAGGAGCATTTCTTCTAGAGCTCTTCTCTCTCTCACTCTCTCTGCCTGCATATGTGTATGTGTGTGTCTGTGTCTGTCTGTCTGTCTGTCTGTGTCTGTGTGTCCACATGTACATGGTACTAGAGATGTACAAGCTCACCAAGCACTGTTTTTGTTTGTTTGTTTGTTTGTTTGTTTGTTTTTGTCAAGAAAAGTCTTTGTTTAAAAAAGATTTGTTTTTATTTTATGCATATGGGTATTTTGCCTATATGTAAGTCTCTGTGGCACATGTGTGCCTGATACCCACAAAAATCAGAAGAGGGTGTTGAACCCCTGCCCCCGGAGCTGGAATTAGAGTTGTGAGCTGCCATGTGGGTGCTGGGAACCAAACCTGAGTCCTCTGGAAGAGCAGCCGAGTGCTCTTAACTGCTGAGCTGTCTCCCTAGAAAATGACCTTTTAAAAAAATAACTTAGCACTAAGTAATGCTAAGTGTCTGTATAAGGCCCACATTTAAAGCTGGGCATCTCTTGATGAGCTCAGTACATGCTCCTGTATCTTTCCCATCTCTCCACACATGGGTAAGCTTTGTCACAGCTATTAGAAATTGGCTGATCCCTGTCCCAAGCTGTCCCATACTGCTAGTGTCATGGCAACCGAATGGCCCCTATTGAGTCTTAATGAGATTCCTTTCTGACCTCCCCGCTTCACAGAGAAGGTGGTAGAAGCCTTGACAGCGGCCATCTTGGACTTGGTGGAGCTGTACTGCAACACATTCAATGCAGACTTCCAGCCGGCAGTGCCTGGGAGCCGAAAGCATGATTTGGTTCAAGAGGCCTGCCACTTCTCTGGGGCCCTGGCCTTCACTGTCTATGGCACTCACCGTATTCCCATCATCTGGGCTACCAGGTGAGTCAGGGCTAGGGCTAGGGCCAGGGCTAGGAAGCCTGGGGGGTCGGGGCCAGCTCTGCTGCCTGGTGGCTTCTTCTCTTCTAACTGTGGCCCTCCATCTTAGGATGGTTGTTATTATGTGGCATTCTGGTGCCACAGGGCTAAGGGGATGAGCCTAGTACCTGGAGGGGACCTTAGGCTGTATCCATCTCAGAGAGAGAAAGTCCCCTAGGAGATAGATAAGCACCTGCCGGTCCCCCAGTCCTGGCTGCCTCGCCTCTCTGCCCCCTCCAGCTGAGGGAGAGGAGCGAGTGACAGATGGCCAGTTCCCAGATAGAGTGTGGCCCACGCCAATGGCTGCACGCCCCTGCAGATGCACAATGAGGGTGGCGGGGAGGGGTGACCCTTTGTCTGGGGTTCCCTTGCGGGGTGGGTGGAGGAGGACATCCATTTGGTAGTCCTCATCTCTTCTTCTGGGTCCCCAGAGTCCTGGGGCCTGGGGGAATAGGCATTTGGCCCCATCCCACCCTTACCAACCCCTCCCCCCCTCTCCTCCCTTCCCCTTCTTTCTTTGTTTCTCACTTAATGTATTCCTCTGGGCGATTGGTGCAGAACAAAGGAGGCAGCCTGGGAAACAGGGGCCTTCTCTGACCTCTTCTGTCAGGCACCTGTCATGAGCCACGGGGACCCCCGTGTGCTGGCATTCATGGTAGCATATGTCGCTTTCCTCCCCCACCCTCCTTGCCTACACACACACCAGTGGCTGACTATAAGGAAGAGGCTAGATAGCAATTCCCATGAAATGACAAACAAACAAACAAACAAACAAAAATCCAAACCTCCTGTACTCGGCATGTGCCTAAAACTCTGGGGGTCTAGGGGTCCTGATCAAGTTCCTGATCCTTAAACCTGGCATGGTCGTCCTCACCCTGACCCCGTGCTGTATCCTCCAGAGATGAAGGAAAGTCTACCAGAGGAAATGGAAGTTGGTGTCAGGGCGGCTGAGGCTGATTTGAAGGGCAAGGTGTACTGACCGCTCTCGTTGCTTTGCAGCTATGAAGATTTCTACCTCTCCTGCTCCCTCAGCCATGGAGGCAAGGAACTCTGCAGCCCCCTGCAGACCCGGCGGGCTCACTTCTCCAAGTACCTGTTCCACCTCATCATCTGGGACCAACAGTAAGCCCTCTCTCAGCTCCAGGATGGCCACAGCTAACCTGCTTCCTTCAGGGATACCCTGGAGCAGTAGTCAGTCAGACCTGGAGCTGAACACAGCCTGGGTTAAATCAGGTTCCATAACTCTCCTTATCCAGATAGATCATCCAGCTTCCTGAGTCATTTCCTGACTCTTACCTGAGGGACAAACATACCATTTCTACCTTTCAAGTTATTAGGAACATCCAACCGGAAGTACCCATAAAACTTTATACTCTATAATGGGTCATGTAAATATTACTTGCTATTTTTTTTTAAAGATTTATTTTATTTATTATATGTAAGTACACTGTAGCTGTCTTCAGACACTCCAGAAGAGGGCGCCAGATCTTGTTACGGATGGTTGTGAGCCACCATGTGGATGCTGGGATTTGAACTTATCACCTTCGGAAGAGCAGTCGGGTGCTCTTACCCGCTGAGCTATCTCACCAGCCCATTACTTGCTATTTTTAAAAACACCTTTCTTGTTTTTCTCTTGCCTCCCTTAAAGCATTTAACTAACTGGTCTTCAGGGGGTTTTTTGTTTGTTTGTTTGTTTTTATTACTTCCCTTTCTCTCAACATTCTCTTAGAATAGGCAAGGGGCTAAGATACAGCTTGGAGTGTTTGACTGGCATTTATAAGGCACTGGATTTTGGCCCTAGAACAGCATAAACCCAAATCTAGAATCTCAGCACTCAGTGGGGCAGAGGCCGATGGCCATCGTTTTGAGGCCACCCTGGGCTGCATAGCAAGTTCTAGGCCTATCAGGAGATCCCATCTCAATGCCTACAAAAAAGGATAGGGAGGGGGAGGGCGCTTGGGTTGTCCATTATGGATCAAGCAGGGATGGTTGTCCAGGAGAGGAAGCATGGGTGTGGAGCCAATGAATACAGCTCTGTTTCTGGCTCTCATGGTGATCCCCTAGCTTGTCGGGGCCTCAGCCTCTCAAATTGAGACTTGAGAACAACACCTGTTTAACCTTGAGGCACGTGTGGCACTGAAAGGAGACCGGCAGGTTATGAATACAGTAACCACCATCACAAGATGGCATCAAGTACCATTTATTAACAATAATGTGATCTCAGGGAGGAAAGCTTCAGCCAAACAAGATGGGAGAGAAATGAGGGGTGAAGGGACCACACGGTTGGTATTGTAGGTTTGTACACCTCCCTCCCCCCAGTGCTTGTCTGTGCTGGACCTTATTTACCCTTCCGACAGTCAGAAAGCTCCTTGCTTGCTATGTCTCCGTTTCCCCCCGCCCTGCCCCCACCACTAAGCTTCACTTCTCCAGGCTACCATGTCTGAGTCCTCCTTTCCAGAGCAGCAAATGCAAAGTAACCGTGTGGAATGCAGATGGCACAGACAGAAGAATGTCCACGGGGAGATGGAGGATTCTCAAATAAGTAGTTGAAGGGTCGGGGTAGATTGTGTTCTAGAGGTACTAAAGGGAAGGCAGAACTAGCCTGTCCTTCATGCTTAGGTCATTCTTAGAGCAGTAAGGAAGTACAGCTTTCGCTAACAAACACTAGAACTCCCGACCCCCTGCAGACAAGGTAATGGCATTAAGTGGCTCCAGAGAAGCCAGCTGGTCTGAGATACCAGCAGCATTCAAGAAGCTGGGGCAGAACAGCTGTGAACCTGAGGGCAGATTGGACTATGTAGTGAGACCTGGGTTCAGTGTAATACCAAAGTTAAGAGTCTCCATTGAGACTCTCCATCCTCACTAACCACTGGACCTGTTCCCTGACAGAGTTTGAGGTATGGACTCAGCCCAGCCTCCCACGTGGGTGGCCTTCCATGCTAGGGTCGAGATCTCTACCTTGTTACGTAGGGCCAGGCCCTGTGGGAAGTGGTTCTCTATGTAGCCTTGGATGTCCTGGAACTCACTCTGTAGACTAAGCTGGCCGTGAACTCACAGATCCACCTGCCTCTGCCTCCCATGTGCTGAGATTAAAGGCCTGCCACCACCACACAGCCTCTTAGTCCTTCTTAATGAAGGCCAAGGCATGTGGGAAAAGGCACGACATGCTGAAGGTCTCTGGACTCAGCTTTGAGCCGGCCATCCTCAGTAGATGGTACCGGAGACAGACAGCCTGCAATGGAGGCAGTTCTAGGAGTGCTCTACAAGATTTGGCAGAGTTGTTAGGACACTAAGAAAACAACTTGCTCAGTGGTAGAGAGTTTGCCTAGATTCATGAGTAGCGCAAAGATGAAACAAACCAATAAATAGGAAAGTGCTTGGGGGCTGGAGAGATGGCTCAGTGGGTAAGAGCACTGATTGCTCTTCCAGAGGTCCTGAGTTCAAATCCCAGCAACCACATGGTGGCTCATGGCTATCTGTAATGGGATCTGATGATGCCCTCTTCTGGTGTGTCTGAAGACAGTTACCATGTACTCACATAAAAGAAAGAAAGAAAGAAAGAAAGAAAGAAAGAAAGAAAGAAAGAAAGAAAGAAAGAAAGAAAGAGGGGCTGGTGAGATGGCTCAGCGGGTGAGAGCACCCGACTGCTCTTCTGAGGGTGATAAGTTCAAATCCCAGCATCCACATGGTGGCTCACAACCATCCGTAACAAGATCTGGCGCCCTCTTCTGGAGTGTCTGAGGACAGCTACAGTGTACTTACATATAATAAAATAAAATAAATTAAAAAAAAAAAGAAAGAAAGAAGTCTTTAAAAAAAAAAAAAAAAAAAGAAAGTGCTTGGATAGCTGAGCACGGGTGCCACACCTGTAATCCAGCACTTAAAAGTCTAAAGCCAGAGGATTGTTCAAGACCAGCCTAAGTGAAATAATGAGATAAGACAAGAGAGACAGAGAGAGGGAGCGGGAAAGAGACCAAACCTGGCCCACCATCTACTGCTTGGTAAACAAATTCGCTCACCTTCTCTGTCCTCATCTTAGCATCTAAGCTCTGACCTTCTCAGTTCCTGTTTCTCTGTTCCAGGTGGCTGGCAGTGACTAATGCCCAGGGGGATATTTGTGTGAAAATGCTATCTATGTCACATCAGCCAGGTCCAGCAGAAAGAACCCAAACTATATAGGCTGCTCTTCTGGTGAGCGTGCCAAGGGACGAGCTGTCAGTTCAGATGCCCAAGATTGTGAGTGGCCCACCCAGCACATCCCCTGAAGGAGGTAGCCCCAGTGCTATAGTGTTGGAGAAGGGCTCACCCAGAGGAGAGTTTCTCAGGCCAGAAGACTCTGCATTTCAGGAGAAGTAGTGGTTCCCTTGGCCAAGCCGAGGCAAAGAGTTAGGAAGGTCATTTTGGAATCCCAGATATACTGAGACCTGAGAAAGGGGAGGCCTTGCTTGCTTCTCTGTATTATGGTTTCAGTCAGGCAGTTTGCCCCTTCCTTCCTTCCTTCCTTCCTTCCTTCCTTCCTTCCTTCCTTCCTTCCTTCCTTCCTTCTTTCCCTCCCTCCCTCCCTCCTTCCCAAGACAGGGTCTCATACTCAGGCAGATTTACGTTGACCTTGAAATTCCAGCAGACCTGCCTCAGCCTCCCAAGAGCTGGGATTATGGCCATACCATGATCAGCTCCTCTTGTTGGATGACCAGACCAACTTCTCTCCCTTGCTGTGGGGTCAGCTGCTCCTCCCTCCCACTGTACGGACATGGGATCAGCTTGCTCTCAAAATAGGCTCAGCAGCCGTGCTCTGTTACCTCCGGCCAGACCCAGCCTGGCATATCCCCTGGCTGCTGAAGGGGCCCTAATTATAGCTGTGGGGCCCCCAGGGTAGAAGCAGCTGGGCAGAACGGGATTGTGCCAGTCTGCGGCTGCTGAGTGCCTTCTTTGAGTGGAGACTACCCCCAGGAGTGAGGGGCGGTGAAGAGGGAGGCTGCCTTATCTGTGACCTCTGACCTTGGGGGTGGTGGCCCTGCCTCTGTGCCCTTTGGGTGTAGAAGCAGCTGGGCCTTGGGCCAGCCAGGAGGGTGTGGCCGTGTGGACTTTGGCTCAGGGACAGCTTCCCGGAAAGGTAACAGGGTGGGCCCTGGCTCTCTTTTTCCCTAGCCCCTCAGCCCTCTCCACCTCCCCACACCCAAATCTCCTTACCCTGAACTCAGAGGGTGTAGCTGGGTGTAGCCCAGTCCAGGCGGACCATGAAGAACATCTGGCCTTGAGTGCTCACTGCTTTTGCGTGTCTTGGCCTTGCCTGTTTCCTTTCTCACTCTTAGGGAACTCTGAAAAGCTCCTTCTCTTTCTTCTTATGACTCTGAGCCTGTTTTGGGGGTATGTCCCTGGGGCTAGGAAAGGGGGACACAGACAGATGAGTAGGTTGTTGTGGGGCAGACGAGCTGAGTGCACTGTGATCAGAGAACCTGGTGCTTCTTCCTAGAGAGGCTCTTGAGACTTGTCCTGGTACCTTGGGAGGCATGCCTAGGGACATATGTGACACCGGAATGGAAGGCTGTTTGTACTTGACACCCCTTGCCCTCTCCAAGGCTGTTGACTTTGGTCCCCTTGTTTTCTAGGATCTGCTTTCCGGTGCAGGTGAACAGGCTACCTCGGGAGACTCTGCTGTGTGCTACGCTCTATGCCCTGCCCGTTCCCCCTCCTGGGGCTTCCTCTGAAGCCAATAAGCAGAAGCGGGTGCCTGAAGCTCTGGGTTGGGTCACTACCCCTCTCTTCAACTTCAGGCAGTACGTGTGAGCGCCAGGGGAGCAGCAGTGGGGATGGAGATAAAGCCTGGTAGTTATACTCAGTACTCCTTGAGAAGGGTTGGCCACATGGAGCTCACTGTCAAGCCCAGAGGACCCCATCCCCGTAGAGAAGTCAATGCACAGAGCTGGTGACCCGGACTATTGATGTAACCTGGTAGGTGGGGGAGGGGCATGGGAAAGCACTGCCCCTGTAACAAGTCACCTGGTCCTGTATCAGAAGGACGTCAGAGGTCATCTACCCAGGCATGGAGACATCCCTGCCAAAGGGTCATCTGAGTGGTGACCTGCCATGGGAGCCCTCCTAGAGCTTGAAGTGAGACCTGTGGCCTGTGGGGATAATCCAAGGGACAGGAGCAGGGGAGAAGCTTCAACTAGAAAAGGTTTGGGGATAAGAGAGCAGGAGAGAAACCCCCAGCGTAGGTACCAGTTGTCGGCTCATCTTACCTTCCTTCTGCCTTAGAGTCTTGACCTGTGGTCGAAAGCTCCTGGGCTTGTGGCCAGCGACCCAGGAAAACTCCAGTGCCCGCTGGAGTGCACCTAATTTCCACCAGCCAGACAGTGTCATCCTGCAGGTGAGACCCAGCCTATGTCCCTCACTCACCTATCACATGGCACCAAAGTCAGCTCTGGGGCTCCCACTGAGCTCTGGCTAGGAACTCTGGGCATGGAGTGAGATAAGGCCAAGCATCTCAGTGAATGGGAGAGCGTGAGTGGAAGACACCCCCCTCCCTCAATTTCACAGCATCCTCTGAAGATAGGTCTGAGCCCGTCTCCACCCATGGCTCCCCTTGCTTTGAGACCTCGTGTTTCTAGGCCAGATCCAGTTGGGCGCTCCCTTCTCTTAGGGCTCAAGGGAAAGCATTCCCACTAGTCACTCAAGGGACATGTCCTCTTTGGAGGGAGGGTGGGAGAGAAGCTGGCTCAATCCTGGTTGCGATTCCCATTTCTCAAGCCCATGAGATGCTGTGGTGTGGAGTATGGGGGGTGGCAAAACCAACAGACAACGAAGAAGAAAGATCCAGAATGCAACTTCATTAGCGGGTGGTTTTGCCTTTGGCTCTGCCCAGTACGGGTCAGACGCTGAGTGAGCAAGCAGAACCCCTCAGAGAACCGGATTGTTCAGCTCTGATGCCCATTTTAGGAGGATGTATATTTTGGTGGCTCAGAGCAGATGATCACAGGCCCTAGAGTTAATAGAGCCTTCACTCACGATCTGCCTAGAGCTCCCAGATCCTGACAGGCTAGGATGCCTCCAGGACCACATGAGGAGGTCCCCAGCTTCAGCCTGGGCACTCTCGGTGGCTTGCCCTGTCAGTGCTTGTTCAGGGTTTTGAAGTGGGGCTTATTCTGTCTTCCTTAAGCAGCTCAGCTCAGCCTTTCCCTACCTTCCCTATTGTTCCCTCCATTATTTATTTTTGATTCCTTTTGTTTTTTGAGACAGGGTTTCTCTGTGTAACAGCCCTGGCTTGGAACTTGGTTTGTAGTCCAGACTAGCCTCAAACTCTCAGAGAGTTAACCCAGCCCCCAACCCCCAGCCCATATTTCCTTTTTTTTTTTTTGAAGGGAAGATTTGGATGAAACAGGGCCTCTCTATGATTGCTGACTGGCCCGGAACTTACTATGTAGATTGGGCTGACCTCAAACTTGCAGCGATGCTCCTGCCTCAGTCTTTCTGAGTGCTAGGATTACTGGCGTGACCCACCACACTAGGCTTCTTATGGTTTCCTTTCAATTTTTGCTGAAAGTCACAGCTGGGACTTTGGAGATCACCACAGACATGGGGTTATTTTACCAAGAGCCTAGGGAAGGGGAGGCTCGAGGCGGAAGCAGCAGCCTGTGAGAGAGCAGCCGGGACCCAGGAAGCGCCTTCACTCACACTGCTTCCTTCCTCCTTTCTGCCTCTTCCTCTCTGATCCTATCCCAAGATTGACTTCCCCAGCTCGGCCTTTGACATCAAGTTCACCAGCCCCCCTGGAGACAAGTTCAGCCCCCGCTATGAGTTTGGCAGTCTCCGGGAGGAGGACCAGCGCAAACTTAAAGACATTACGCAGAAGGAGTCCCTATACTGGTGAGAACCAGGACACCTCCCTATATAGTGCAGGCTTCCTGCTGTCTGTCTGTCTGTGTCTGCCTGACCTCTTACCTCCCAGCATCTAGGTTGTACCATTGTGTTTGAGGACCAGAAGTAGTCGTTGAAAGAGTCATTGCTACCACTTGACAATAGTGGCAGCCTCCAGCCCTTTCTCTAGTTGACACTAGGGAAAGTGGATAGAGCAGGTCAGGAGATAGGATCTGAGAAAGTCCGGTGCCACACTACTGACTGACCTGCCACTACCCCAGATACATCCCCTGGTTCTGGTGGGGCAGCTGGCTGCTGTCTTCTCTTCCCTGCCCCCACCTCCTCCTGCCCCTTCCTCCACACCAAAGGCCTTTGGCATTTTTCTGGCCTTGTCACATTCCAAAAAGGATCAGGTGTCTTGGCAAGCTGGCAGCTCTCAGGAGTAAAGAAGTCCAGGGTGATCTCATCCTTAGAGCTGCTGTGTCTACCAGGACTGAGAGGGAGGTATGAGTGAGGAGAGTTGGGGCTCTCGATCTTCCTAGCCACCTCTCTGGGCCCAGCATAGCCCTGTTCATATTTTGGGTCGGGGAACAAGTGAGGCAGACCTCTCTGTCCCCCAGCCTACTCCTCACCCCTCATTTCATTAGTCCTCAGCTCCAGTCTTCCATTAGACACCTGATCTCAGGCCAGTCCCAATTAGCTACAGACCCTATAAAGCGAAGAGAGATCCCAAGAGGCCTCACAGTTGACCAAACCCTGACAGGTGTTGCCTACTGCCCTCTAGTGGCTCTACTTAAAAGTAGTACCATTGGGGCATCCCCTGGTCTCGTATTATTGACCTCAGTGTGAGAAATGTCCCTGAGATTGGGTCAGAGGTGAGATGTAGACCCTGTTCTCCAAACTTGCAATCATCTGTGATCATTTAAAAAAAAATACCCAAATGTTTAGTTTCTGTAGACATTCTGACTCAGCTGGCATTGGTGTGGGAGCTAGTCGCCAGAAGTCACCAAGCCCCTTCAGTAATAATGTGTGGTGACGTTGGGAAGCCATTGACTGGTAGTGTGTGCGTCAGTTCCCTCGGAACAGCAGCTTGGTACGCCCCGGCTCACTCTGCCGCTCACTCTCACGTAGGCTCACGGATGCCGACAAGAAGCAGCTGTGGGAGAAACGTTATTACTGCCACACTGAGGTGAGCTCACTCCCCTTGGTGCTCGCCAGTGCACCCAGCTGGGAGTGGGCTTGCCTGCCGGACATCTATGCTCTCCTGCAACAGTGGACTCACATGAACCACCAGGATGCCCTGGGACTCCTGCATGCCACGTGAGTTGTAGCTCCTACTTGTCCCAGCACCAGCACTGCCATCCTTGACAGGCCAGCTCAGGGAAAGCGGAGTCGCAGACTTGAGCACTCAGGGCTTTTCTACTCTTCCTTCTTCCTTTGTCTCATTTTTCCCTAATCTCGTAACACCGTCTGTGAGTGTCCCCATGTGCAAATCACCTAGAGTCCATCACTGGCTTTTCATTGGCACATGTCCCGAGGTATGCAAGTGCTGGTCTATCCACCCGCCACACAGAGTTCAACTGTTGCACATACTTCTGGCAGAAACTTTTTGTTAAATAAACAATTTTGACTGGGCGGTGGTGGATTAAGCCTTTAATACCAGCACTCGGGAGGTAGAGGCAGGTGGACCTCTGTGAGTTTGAGGTCAGCCTTGTCTACAGAGAGTTTCAGGACAGCCAGGGCTACACAGAGAAGCCCTATCTTGAAGTAAAACAGGGCTGGAGAAATGACTCAGCGGTTAAAAGAGCACTGACTGTTCTTCCAGAGGTCCTGAGTTCAAATCCCAGCAACCACATGGTGGTTCACAACCATCTGTAATGAGATCTGATGCCCTCTTCTGAGGTGTCTGAAGACAGCTACGGTGTACTTACATGTAATAAATAAACAAATCTTTGAATCAAAAACAAACAAACAAACAAACAAAACAGATGTTTTTGTTTTTGAGACAGAGTCTCAATGTGTAGCCCTACCTGGCCTGGAACTTGACTTATAGATGAGGTTGGCCTTGAACCCATAGAGAGCTGCCTGACTCTGCCTCCTGAATGCTGAAATTAAAGATTTACACCACTGTGCTCCAGTAGCATACACATTATTAATAGAACTCAGAGTTCCTTTTTTTTTTTTTTTTAGGCAAAATTTACATATTAAAGATACCCACATTCAGATGGGCGGTGGTGGCACACGCCTTTAATCCCAGCACTTGGGAGGCAGAGGCAGGCGGATTTCTGAGTTCGAGGCCAGCCTGGTCTACAGAGTGAGTTCCAGGACAGCCAGGGCCACACAGAGAAACCCTGTCTCGAAAAAAAAAACCCAAAAAACCAAAAACCAAAAAAAAACCCCACATTCATCCAAAGATTTAACAAATGCTCTCCCTTATAGAGAGAGCCCAAACCTTTATCCCTCTTCCTTCTCCTGAAGAGTTCTTAGGGTCACAAGGCTCCCACTCTGAGACTCCTCAGCTGTCTTTTCTAGAGTGTACCTAGGCTTCCTGGTCTATTTCTTGCCATCTCAGTAATTAAACTGTACATGCTGGTTAGACTTTTTGAGGCTGCATCTTTGCTAATCCCTGAGAAAGTCATTTACTGGGCTGTCTATTGGCTTATATAAAACCCCACAGCTCTCAACTGCTTCCCTGGCAAGTTTTGCATTATAGGATGTTACCCAGAAAACGTGCTTCACCCACTCAAGGGCTCCTTGAATTCCTAACACAGTACAGCGAGTTAAGGAAGAGCGTTGGGGGTGGAGTGGAACACTTGTTTTATGTTGTTGTTGTTTGGTTAGGTTTTTTTGTTTTGTTTTGTTTTTCATTTTCTCTTAAGTGTTCAAGGAATGAGAAAGGTCATTATCCCGTTCCCCTCTGCCTAAGGGAGACTCTGCCCATGGGGAAGAAGAGCCATCCCTAAGAACTGCCCTCCAGTAGAGATGCAGATGGGGGGGTGGCATTTCCTGCTCTGTGCCTCTTGACACCCAGGCCCGAGTTTTCATGGGCTCACATCTGAGGACTGTCAAGGCTCTAACCTCTTTTGCAGCTTCCCGGACCAGGAGGTGCGGCGGATGGCCGTGCAGTGGATCGGCTCCCTCTCGGATTCAGAACTGCTGGACTACCTGCCCCAGCTAGTCCAGGTGTGAGGCCACAC
Organism: Mus minutoides; assembly: GCA_902729485.2. Lineage (NCBI taxonomy): Eukaryota > Metazoa > Chordata > Mammalia > Rodentia > Muridae > Mus > Mus minutoides. Next base: position 95,719 of record LR753734.1, on the reverse strand, counting down.
AGCTCCCGCCGTGTCACATGTGACCTCAGAAGCCAAGCCCCCAGGGACACTAGTCAGTGTGGTGAATCAAGCCTTGTGTTCACTTTCTTCTGAACAGGCCCTGAAGTATGAGTGCTACCTGGATAGCCCCTTGGTGCGCTTTCTCCTGAAGCGAGCCATCTCTGACCTGCGAGTGACCCACTACTTCTTCTGGTAAATCCATGGGAAGAAAGAAAGGAGGTAGACAGCGTCCTTAGAAGACTCTCTTCCCTATGGCAGGCTAAGTGAGGAGCTACGAGATCAGGTTCCAGGATGTTGCTCATCTACCCTGTGGCCTTGGTCTAGTATCTTTCCTCAGGGCATGTCTCAGTTCACCTCCATATAACTCAGGGAATGTCATCTAGATCCCCCCTTCCCTACCCACCCATGGCGGAAGTATAAAGGTAAGGCAAGCTGTAGAGGGGCTTCAGCTCAAAGACAGGGTAGATATTCAAACTATATTTTACCCTGAAGTGTGGGGGGGAGCTTTCTTCCCTAGCTCCATGCTGACTCCTGCCTGCCCTGCCTTGCAGGTTACTGAAGGATAGCCTCAAGGACTCTCAGTTCAGCATCCGCTACCAATACCTGCTAGCAGCCCTGCTGTGCTGCTGTGGCAAGGGACTGAGGGAGGAGTTTAACCGCCAGTGCTGGCTTGTCAACACCCTGGCCAAACTGGCCCAGCAGGTCCGAGAGGCCACCCCATCCGCACGCCAGGTGAGTGGGCAAGGCTGGCTCTCCCTGTCCCTGTTTCTAACTGAGGCTTGTGTAACCAGGAGTTTACATCTTGCAGGCGTCCCATTTAGAAACTAGAAAGAGGTGTCTGTGACCCGCAGACCTAAGCAGATAGTCCCCAAGCTGGCCATAGTTCATGAATGTGCTTTGTTTGGCTTGGTTTTGACTTAGCCTTAAAGATTAGACATACTTGTATATGCTGTTTATTGCATAGACACATTCAGCAGGTGTGGGCTAGGATTCAGTCACTTCTTTGTGGGGAACTGTGTCTCAGGGCTGAGACAGGTGACAGAAAGGGACACTGCCACACCAGCAGTGCTTCTGATTTCTGACATTTAAAACGAGAGAGGTTTCCATGTGTAAGTCTGGGCTGTCAGCATTTCTAAGCAAACCCCGGATAGGATTTTGCCCCCTGGGATATTCTTGCCCTCCATCCTATGCCTACTTCTTATTTTCTCCTGGAAATCTTGCCTCTCTAGAAACTCAGGTGTGCTTTTATGCACTGAACAAGTCTGGGACCCAAGTAGGTGATTGTCCTTCCCAAGAGTTTCTCAGAAGTTGTCCCTGTTATTCAGGCACAGGACTAGGTTCCTTCCTCTGGGAGACACCTGGCTCTGAGTGGAGCCTTTGGGCCTCTCGCCTCACCCCTGCTTTCCCCCACTCTCTCTGCAGGGCATCCTTCGTATGGGGTTGGAGGAGGTGAAGCAGTTCTTTGCCCTCAATGGTTCGTGCCGTCTGCCGCTCAGTCCCAGTCTCCTGGTGAAGGGCATCGTGCCCAGGGTGAGTCGCTGCTAGATGTAGACCTTCAAAGACTGGGGCCTCCTTACCCTGTCTTAGGCGAGGAGGGCAAACACTTGACCTCTTCCCAGCTTAACTATGCGTGGGCTTGGCTTGACAACTCTAACTGTATGCAGGGCAGAGGAACTGGGTCAGAGGCTCGGTCTCCCTGAAGGTGCTGAGGATGAAGCTAGGGAAGGTGGCGAGGATGGCAGCTCTTGGCCATATGCCTCGACTCACTGTCCAGCGCCAGTCTTTTTGGTCGGTTGTTGCATTCCACCCTCACAACTTCGAGGCAGTTGGTAGTATTATGAACGTGTAGGACGTGAGATTTACCAGAGGTCACAAACTAGTAAGTTGCGTACAGAGTGATGGGAAGGGGTAGGCAGTCATATGGTAGAGCCACCAGTTCTAACAACCAAAACCAAGATGAGGGAATGGAGGAAAGGGACTTTGAGTTCCTGGGAAATCTGGGAGATGCAATGAACACATCCTAGGTGCGTCAGCAACAAGAAGGGCAGACAGCGTGCGGGTTCAGCGTGAAGAGGGGGTTTCCCTTCCTGGCTGTGGAGCAGGCTGATATTGGTTCCTTGCCCTCTGCTGTACAGGACTGCTCCTACTTCAACTCCAACGCAGTGCCCCTCAAGCTCGCCTTCCAAAATGTGGATCCGCTGGGCGAGAACATCAGAGTCATCTTCAAGGTGAGAGTGCTTTACTCAGCAGGCTTGGCTGAAATCTCAGCGCTTAGGCTGAGGCAGAGGGATCACCAGGAGGCAAGCCTGGGCTATGAGTGGTGCAAAGCTGGAGAACTGCAGCTTCTCCCTGCCACAGAGTGTGGGATGCTGAGAGGTCTGGGAGGCTGCAGGAGGGCGTGGAAGTGGATTTTAATGGCTCCTCTTCCTTATCCAGTGCGGGGATGATCTTCGCCAGGACATGCTCACCCTGCAGATGATTCGGATCATGAGCAAGATCTGGGTGCAGGAGGGGCTGGATATGCGCATGGTCATTTTCCGCTGCTTCTCCACTGGCCGAGGAAAAGGTCAGTGGCGGGGCTGGGGCAGGGCATCCCTTCCCTCTCTGCCTTCTGCCTGTTTCCCAACGTGAACAATGGAGCATAGAAGGGCAGGGTTATTCCATGAGAAGATGTGGGGGTGACTTGAAAAAAAAGAAAGTAAGGAATAGACTGTTGCAAAAACAAAACAGAGTCGGAGGCATAGCAACCTCTGTGGACTTTGGATCTTGAGCAAACAAACCAATTGTAGTTTTGAGATGGCTGTAAGAAATTTGAAAGCCGGGTGTGGTGGCGCACGCCTTTAAACCCAGCACTTGGGAGGCAGAGGCAGGTGGATTTCTGAGTCTGAGGCCAGCCTGGTCTACAGAGTGAGTTCCAGGACAGCCAGGGCTATACAGAGAAACCCTGTCTCGAAAAACAAAAACAAAAACAAACAAACAAACAAACAAAAAACCCCAAGAAATTTGAAAATCGGCTGGCTTCAAGGACTACTGTTTTTTTGGGGTTTTTTTTTGTTTGTTTGTTTGTTTCCGGATATGACACATGCATGGTTATTGTGTACTTGCCAATTACGCTTAAAAGTATTTATGCTCAAGACGGCAGGTCTAGAGCCAAGGGTGGTGACAACACGCATGTGATCCCAGCTCTCAGCTGAGGTGCAGGATCAGAAGTTTGATTGCCTGGGCAACAGAGTGAGACCCTGTCTTGCTTTGTGGTTCTCCAGCTAGAGCAGCAAGAAATAGGAAGCTAGCTAGGTAATGGAAGGTGATATGAGATTAGCTAGGTGCTCATGATTATTGAAGCTGGGTGGTGGTTACATGAGCATTGATTAAAAAAACAAACAAACAAAAAAAAACAATACCACCTTTGCTTTGGTTCTGTATATATTTAAGATTTTCATAGGAAAATTCAAAAGGTGTGGGGGGGGGGAGAAACATTGTGAACTGTGGAAGCATGAAGCAGGTCTAGACTATGTGATGTGGGCATGGTCTTCTGCCCATCGTCCTTCATGCTATATCCCTCCTAAGAGCAGACTTTGTCCAAAGCCCTGGAACTTAGCTCTTGGACACACCTAGCCTTCCCACTGTTCTGTAGTAGACTTATTCTCTCTGTTCTGGAGCTTAAGCTGGACCCCTTCTCTCTCAGGGATGGTAGAGATGATACCTAACGCAGAGACACTGCGCAAGATCCAGGTGGAGCATGGGGTGACTGGCTCCTTCAAGGACCGTCCCCTGGCCGACTGGCTACAGAAACACAACCCTGGGGAGGATGAATATGAAAAGGTAAGATTGACTCAGAAGCCCAAGAGCTGAGGCTGTGTGCCTGACTGTGGCACGTGGCTCTGTTCCCACTGGACCTGCATGTGCCCAGTTGAGCCAGCTCAGCTTGGCTGGGGGAAGGGTGTGCTCTTAGAGAACCTATGCTTTTGTGTAGGTGGGTCAGATGACTATTGGAAATTAACACTCTTTTTTTTTTTTTGGTTTTTCGAGACAGGGTTTCTCTGTATAGCCCTAGCTGTCCTGGAACTCACTTTGTAGACCAGGCTGGCCTCGAACTCAGAAATCCGCCTGCCTCTGCCTCCCGAGTGCTGGGATTAAAGGCGTGCGCCACCACGCCCGGCTAACACTCTTTTTGATATTGGTCAGACAAACTTTGCCTGGGTCTTATCGGGGGAGGGAGGCAGCTTTTGAGAGCTTGACCATATGTCTGTCCTAACTAGGGATCCAGGCCAATTGCCCTTGAACTCTGAGGGGGTTTTAGTGATGCTGAGGAGAATTCAAGATGGCAGCAAGAGACTTTGGCTGTCATTTTAATCCAGCCCCTTGCCCCAAGGAGTGGGACCACTGTGCAAGGCTACCTTAACTAGAAGCCAAGGTGGCAGCTATTGGTGAGATTAACATGAAAGCAAAGAGGCCTGGCTGGCCCTAGCTACAGGAAGAAAGTGAGCCTCCAGGGATGGTGGGGCCTTGGTGGCCTGCTGTGATCCGTGGTCATTCACAGCTTTATGTCTGTAGTCTTTGGGTTAAGGAAGTTTGGGGCGAGAGTGAAAAGAGACAGGTCATAATAAAAATACCAGAATGTGGCACACACTTTTAATGCTAGCGCTCAGGAGGCAGAGGCACATGGATCTCTAGGAGTTTCCAGGCTAGCCTAAACTACGTAGACAGAGTCCATCTCAAAAACAAATACACGTCAGGTTGTTGATTGCTCTACAGGTTGTTGATTGCTCTACTGCTCCCTTTGAGGGAATACAAATGCTAATTCATGTGGGTGGCTGCCTTGTTATTCCTGAAAGAGGACGTGCTGGCAGCCAAATCATAAACTGAATGTGATTGATGGGCTTATCATCAGGTGGTCTTAAATGGCCCTAATAAACTTTAATCCCAGGGCTAGAGAGGTGGCTCAGTGGTTAAGAGCATTGGCTGCTTTTGCAGAGGACCTGAGTTCAATTCCCAGCACCCCCATGGCTGCTCACAACTGTCTGTGACTCCACCCCCAGGGGATCTGATACCCTCTTACCGGATAGTTAGAGTTCAGGCAAAACAGCATTGCATGGGAAAGATAAATAAACCAGGTTTGTTTTTTTTTTTTTTAGTTTTATTCCGTAGCTGGCAAGCATTCTCTGACTAACACACTCTTGACTGACACGCCCTCTTGTGTGAGCTCTATCCCTACTCTGCACTGCTGACCCTGAAGGCCTTCTTGTAGCTCTTTCCCCACAGAGCTTAAGCCTCAATAGCCCTGGCTTGCAGAGTTTAAGCCTCTATAGCCCTGGCTTGCTGGATTTCTCCACTGCGTCTCTGCTGTAGTCAAACTCAGTGGAGGCAGAGCTGAGCTTTGGGTCTCTCCTCTCACACCTCCCAGGAACTGCTTCCCGAATTTCCTGTCAGTAAATGTAGGCTGCCCAAACCAAAGCCACCAGCTTCCTCATGGCTCCTCCGCCTGCCTTTCGGGGACTTTTCAAGTCCAAGGCCATTCGTGTCACACTCGCTCTAGGTTCTTCAGAGCTTGCACCAGATGAGTCCTGTTCCACTGCCTTTGTCACCCAGCCTGGCCTGGCCCAGCCTCATGCCCTGTTTGCCCAGGCTCAGGAGTAGAGGATACGATACGGCATGTGTTTAGACAACAGTACCTTTGCCTAGAAAGCTATTTCCTTTTTATCTCATCCTTAAAAACTGCTCCTTCTATATTGTACAACTCAACATAGTTCCTCTGGAGTGGACTACTGAGTCTGCGCGCCCTCCTTCAGACCCGTATGCTATTTATACTAACGCATTTTCCAGGTGCCGAATGCTTTCATCTCGAGCACCATGCTAGGTGTCAGAATTGTAATGACTCCATTCCAGTGTACTAGCAAGTCATAATAAATGTGGAAGTGGCTCCAACAAGCACACACGTACCTGGAAGCTAGCTTTGTTAGTTTTTACCCCCTTTTGGTTTTTTGAGATGGGACCTTGCTCTGTAGTATAGCTCAAGCAGGCCTGGAATTCATGCTTCTCCTGCCTCAGGCTCCTCAATGCTGGGATTACAAGAGTGAGACGCGGCACTAGTGGTTTCTTATGGTAATGCGCAGAAGAAAGGAACTTGACTATATTCAGTATACAACTTCCACATTATATCAGTGAGACCCTTCAGTAAGGAGGAGGACCATACATAAATTGAGGTTCATACCTGCAGGCTCAGGGAGGAGGGAAGAGAAGTGTAGACCTTACTGGTGGCCATTAGTCCAGCATTTTGTGACCTTCCAGGGGCCTTATCTATAAAGAATGCCTGTATACGGGCCGTGGTGGCGCACGCCTTTAATCCCAGCACTCCGGAGGCTGAGGCAGGTAGATCTCTGAGTTCGAGGCTAGCCTGGTCTACAAAGTGAGTTCCAGGACAGCCAGGGCTATACAGAGAAACCCTGTCTCGTAAAACCAAGGGGAAAAAAAAAAAAAAAGAATGCCTGTGACGGGCAGATTAATAGAGATGGTAAGTCAGGGCTGGGATTGGGTAGGCTATGTTCCTAGTCAAGTGCTTTCCTTTTATTCATAGATTTTTTTTTTCTAAGAAATTATCTTTCCTGTACAGAAACTGAGTTATACAATGTCTGACTTTTTGAGACAGAGTCTCACGATGTAGTCCTGGCTGGCCTGGAACTCACTATGTAGACCAGGCTGGACTTCAAACTCAAAGAGGCCTGTCTCGGCCTCCCAAGTGGCACAGGCCTGGCTCCCTCCTCCTTTGTGTGTGTGTGTGTGTGTGTGTGTGTGTGTGTGTGTGTTTGTGTGTGTGTGTGTGTGTGTGTATGTACACGAGTGGGCTTAGTGCACACACCCACGGGTGTGCAGGCCAAAGCAGCTTATCAGGTGCCTTCCCTCATCAGTGTACTTTACTATCTGCAGATAGGGTCTGTTGACGAACTGGAAGCCTGCTGTCTCGGCTGGGCGGTCAGGCCAGTGAGCTTCCAGACGCTGTCTGTCTCTGTCCCACCACACTGGAGGTTACAGGCGCGCGCGCGCGCACACACACACACACACACACACACACACACACACACACACACGGCCATACCCGGCTTTTTAACATTGTTACTGCGGATTCAAACTCCGATCTTCGTGCTTATGACACAAATGCTCTTACCCCAGCCCCTCCCAACCCATGAGCCCCCAAAATATCCCCAACACATTTTACCAAATAGAGAGATCTGATTTTCAAGTGCGAAACACTGCAGGAAGCGAGAAGCTGCCTCAGCTCTTCTCTGGAGTGTGGTGATTTTAATTAGGTAAGCATTTAGCTGGCATCAAGCACTCTGGGAGTGGAGTGTTATTTGGGGCAGGATGAAGAAGGGTCAGGTGCCTTTAGTTCTGCTATTCAGTAGGCAGACCCAAGTCAGGGTTCTCATGACCTGTGGGAAAGGTTTTAAGCATCAGCCTTTCTGTCCACTAAGGTCTTCCTGTCTGGATTTGGTTGTGTCCACTGTCTCTCCAGCCAACAAACAAACAAAAAACAAATTCAGATGAAGGGTATGTATAGACATATAAACCTTCCATCTCCTACTTCAAAGAACGTGGAGGTCATTTCTGTGTACATAAGTGTGCGCTTTGGCCAGGCAGTGGTGGCACACACCTTTAATCCCAGCACTTGGGAGGCAGAGGCAGGTGGATTTCTGAGTTCGAGTCCAGCCTAGTCTACAGAGTGAGTTCCAGGACAGCCAGGGCTATACAGAGAAACCCTGTCTCGACACCTACCCCCCCCCCAAAAAAAAAGAATAAGTGTGTGCTCTGGAATATGATGAAGGTAAGCAGGCAGGTGCAGGCTGCTGTTGGAGTTCACACGAGAGAAGAAGGTAAGAGCTGGCCATGGCTCCACCACCTACCTCCACTTCCACAGGCTGTGGAGAACTTCATCTACTCTTGTGCTGGCTGCTGTGTAGCTACATACATCTTGGGCATCTGTGACAGACACAATGACAACATCATGCTAAAGACCACGGGCCACATGTTCCATATAGATTTTGGCCGCTTCCTGGGCCATGCACAGATGTTTGGTAACATCAAGAGGTAAGTGGCTTCCTGTGTGGAGGGTCAGAGTGGTTCAGGGCTGGGACCCAAGACAGAGACTGGAGCAGCTGGGCCTCAGAGCACTGACCGTGGGCTGAGCAGCTCTGGAGGCCAGAAGACTGATAAGGAGCTCAAGTTTGCACAGAGCCTTGTGCAAAGGTGGGCTCTTCTTCCTCACTGGGGACCAAGCAAAGCGATGGGAAGTTTCGAACCAGTGGGGAGCTGGGAGAAAGTATAACACGATCCCAGGTCTGAACACATGGAGAGGGGAAGAAAAGCAGGCCCTGACTGATGGAGCTTACAAGGTGACCTCCCTTCTCCATATATTGACTGTATGTCCCCTCGGCCCAGGGACCGTGCCCCGTTTGTCTTCACCTCAGACATGGCGTATGTCATCAACGGGGGTGACAAGCCTTCCAGCCGCTTCCATGATTTTGTTGACCTTTGCTGCCAAGCCTACAACCTCATCCGCAAGCACACCCACCTCTTCCTCAACCTTCTGGGCCTGGTGAGAAACTCCGTCCCTTTGTGAGCCCTCCTTCTTATTACCTGGCTCCATCTTTAGGGCTGCCCTGGGTTGTTCCAGAGAATTCCTGGAGCTCCACTTCTTCCCTAAGGGCATCCAGACTACCCAGAGACAGTGGGGCCTGACCTCTTACTTTAGCCCCTCCGTTCCTGTGGCTCTCTGACCTCTGCCACAGCATCTGTCTATAACCCCGATCAGGCAGCTAGTATTGAAAACCCTGGCCTATGGCAGAGGGCAAGCGATGCTGGGCTGCTGTTACTGGCTGCTCTCTTTTCCTCTTCCAGATGTTGTCCTGTGGAATCCCTGAGCTCTCAGACCTGGAGGACCTCAAGTATGTGTATGATGCCCTGAGACCTCAGGACACAGAGGCCAATGCCACCACCTACTTCACAAGGTAACACAGCACAAACCAGTGCTGCCACCTAAGTAGTCCATAGGCTGCCTGCCAGGCTGGCAGGAGCAGGCTGGGCAGTGGGACAGGCTTAGCCCAAACGTTAGGCCCAGGCTTTGATCTGCTATCTCCATTTTGTCTTGGCAACCACTTTGTTCCTGTCTGCATTCTGAGGCCAATATGTATAAGTAGCCCAGGCTGTCCTGGAACTCACTCTATAGACCAGGATGGCCTCAGACTTAGAGAGATCTGTCTGCCTCTGCCTCCCAAATGCTGGGATTGAAAGCATGCACCACTACTGCCTGTCTCTTATTTGTCTTTTTACCAGGTCCCAACCAGAGACTTTGTCTAGGAGTCAGGGTGGAAGCTGGATTTTATTAAAAAGGTTTTAGTTTTTCAAGACAGGATCTTTCTGTGTAGCCCTGGCTGTCCTGGAACCTGTTCTGTAAACCAGGCTAGTCTTGAAGGAACTCTGAGATCCACCTGCCTCTGCTGGGATTAAAGGTGTGAGCCCCTACACCCGGTTTATAATCCGTTCTTTCAGTCAGACTCTGGCTTTTTCATCAGACTTCACATCGAATGTAGTGTTTTTGAGCGGTGCCTAGGGTGGTCCTTGAATTCCATTTGATAGCACTAGGTGGGCATGTGCTGTCCCAGGTTTCCCAACCCCCTGGGCAGGAGGGACAGGAACTCAGGATTCACAGACATAAACTGCATGAGGTGATTGCGTCAGTCATATGCTCTCAGACTATTACATTGGGAAGGTAATTCTATCTGGTGGTTGTTTTCAGGACTCAGGGCTGGGCAGGTAACACACACCTGTTATCCTGGTACTTAAGAAGTTGAGGCAGTTTTGAGATGGCTGTAAGAAATTTGAAAGCCGGGTGTGGTGGCGCACGCCTTTAATCCCAGCACTCAGGAGGCAGAGGCAGGTGGATTTCTGAGTTCGAGGCCAACCTGGTCTACAGAGTGAGTTCCAGGACAGCCAGGGCTACACAGAGAAACCCTGTCTCAAAAAAAAAAGAAAAAAGAAGTTGAGGCAGGAGGATCACTATGAATTTGAAGCTAGGCTACACACTGAGATCCTGTTCCTCTTAGGACTTAGAATATCTGCTTGTGCAGCTGTCAAGGCAAAGGCAGGTTGGGTCCCTGGCTGCATCCCCTGTTTCCCATGCTCAAACAGGTTGATTGAATCCAGCCTGGGCAGCGTAGCCACGAAACTCAACTTTTTCATCCATAACCTGGCTCAGATGAAGTTCACAGGCTCAGATGACCGGCTGACCCTCTCCTTTGCTCCCCGGACACACACTCTCAAGAGCTCTGGCCGCATCCGAGATGTCTTCCTCTGCCGACATGAGAAGATCTTCCACCCCAGCAAGGGCTATGTAAGTGTTTCTTCTCTCTGACCCTCTGTTGCTCACTGTCCACTGGCCTTCTTAGAGTTAACTCTTCCTCCACACCTGCACAGTGGGCCCTGGAGTTTACTGAGGCCATTGCACTGGACATAAACCCAGACAGACCAGTTCCCTTGCTGATGTGACCTGCATAGTAGGCTCAGGGCGCTGAACTGGTTGGTAATTCTGTGAGTCATGTGTCCGGTAAGACACAGGTAGGAAGTCTCTGCTTTTAGGTTCCTGCCTGTGTGCAGCCTACGCTCTTATCTCCACTAGAGACTTTCCTTCGGGCATGTAACACCCACGCACGCACGCACGCACGCACACAAGCACACACACACACACCCACTCCTACTCCCCTCTATTCGGCAGTGGGTCAGGCAGGAGTACTCTGAGTTTGGCCTTTGCAGGTGTATGTGGTAAAGGTGATGCGAGAGAACGCTCACGAGGCTACGTACATCCAGAGGACATTCGAGGAGTTCCAGGAACTGCACAATAAGCTGCGCCTGCTCTTCCCTTCTTCCTTCCTGCCCAGGTAGCCCCTCTCCACCAATCCTGCCAGAGCTGAGTGGGGGGTGAGAGGGAGGGAGCTAGCAGGACTGCTGTTTGAGAAAGAACCATTTCAAACTGAGGATCTGTCAGCCTGGTGTTAGGCTTGGTAACAGGAGCGCCCCCTGCTGGCTAGTATCTCCAGACAGCCCAACCGCCTTGCCCTAGTCTTGGAAAACAAAGGGTGGGGGCACCAGCCAGAAAGCAAGCCAGCTGAACTGAAAGCAGGGCACTAGGTGATCTGAATGTGACTTGAGGTTTATGCATGTATGTGTGTATATATAATATATATAACACAATGTATATATGATAATATATAGTATGTAAATATATAATAGCAATATATAATAACATAATTGAAATTAATATGTTTGTATATAATATACATATTATATATAT
>LR753734.1:0-84278 GCA_902729485.2 Mus minutoides | reverse complement strand
AAAGAGTTCTGAACCTGGCTTCCGGGGTGTGTGTGTGTGTGTGTGTGTGTACAGAGATAGAGATGGACCAACCCAGGCACAGATGTGAGCAGACTGGGGAGTCTAGTAGGAGTCAGGGAAATGCAAATGGAATGTCTAAGCCTTCAGACTCACCCCGTCTCTATGTCTGTTTTCTGCCTCTCCCACTAGCTTCCCTAGCCGGTTTGTGATTGGCCGCTCCCGGGGAGAGGCAGTGGCTGAGAGGAGAAAGGAGGAGTTAAACGGTTACATCTGGCACCTGATTCATGCAGCCCCTGAGGTGGCTGAGGTGAGTGAGTGGGTGTGGGGTGTGAGAGGAATAGGTCTGAGTCCTAGGGAAGACATGAGCGGTCTGTGAGCTAAGGAATGACCAGTGCCTGGCTCTACTGCAGATGAGAGAGCACAGTGTATGGTGGGTCTAGCCTCAGACCTAGGTTGGGTTTGGTTTTGCTTTCATTTCCCATGCTTAGTTAGAAACATTCTCCAGAGAAAGGCTTGTGTTTCAGCCCCAGAGTTATCAGGGATACGTCCCACCCAAGCCCTGCATGTCGATGGGGAAGTAGAGAAGAGAGAAGTGCAGTTCTATAGACTGCTTTTGGCCCAAAGTGGCCTGGGTGTTTTTATTTACTTATCTTTGTCTGTTTTGTCTTTTGAGATGAGGTCTCCTACTTTTAATTTTTGGAGACAGGGTTTCTCTGTATAGGCCTGGCTGTCCTGGAAATCACTCTGTAGACAAGCCTGGCCTCGATCTACCTGCCTCTGCTTCCTAGATGCTGGGATTACAGTCCTGTGCCACCCAGCTTGGTTGTCTTGCTCTTTAGCTCAGGTTAGCCTAGAACTCACTTTGCAGACTGGGCTAACCTGGAACTTATAACAATCTACCCTTTGCATTTTGAGTGCTGAGAGTATAGGAATTGTCTCCTTCACCCCATCCAACCATCTGCTATTTTTTTCTTTAAAAAAATGTATGTGTGTGTGTGTGTGTGTATGTGTGTGTGTGTATGTAAATAAAATTAACCCTTCCTGGGTCATGTCTTACTGAAGAGTGGACCTGTTTTCTGGTCTGTTCCAGTGTGATCTGGTGTATACTTTCTTCCACCCCCTACCCCGAGATGAGAAGGCTTCAGGCCCCAGTCCAGCTCCGAAGTCCTCAGGTACAGCACCTTCCTGGTGGCCATCCTGCCAAACCATAGCCCCACCTCTTTGGCAACCCTCTTTCCTGTTCAGTTTTTTTACTTGGCCCAGGACTCAGGTTTTCCATCCGTGCTGTCGTGTCCACAGCTCTATGGCTGGGTTCCCTAGGGGACGGCTATTCAGGTAGTGATGACCCTGTCTGATAGGGTACACTCATCCTGATCCAATCCCACATTGCATTCCAGAATATCAGAAACCTGACAGGCCGGGCAGGGTTTCAGGAAGGAAGTAGAAATGTCTGCCTGGCACCAACCAGGGGCACTGCTGGCCTATAGCCCTCTGTTTCCTTTATTTCTGCAGATGGGACGTGGGCCCGGCCGGTTGGGAAGGTTGGTGGGGAGGTGAAGCTGTCTATCTCCTACAAAAACAACAAACTCTTCATCATGGTGATGCATATCCGGGGCTTGGTAAGTGCAGGCACAGCTCTCCTGTGGTCCTTGGTCTTTCTGTTGGTAGTTTTTGGACGAATCAGTCCTTCTCCGCCCCTGGATAATGAGAGTGACCACAGAAATTTATTGAGCCTCCACCACAGGCCGCCCACGCCAGGCCTGCGGCTGACCAGGCGATTCAGGCACAGTTGCTTGCTTGCTGTGGTCTGTGGCAGCGTCCTGGGTACTGAGAGCCTCTTTTTAAAGATGTTATCGGTGCCTCTTCCAAGGGTTGCTGTGGGGATGAAATAATACATGGGAAGCTCTTGCCTTTCTGAGTAGTACTGTTGTGGTGGTGATTATAGTTTTATAAAGGAGAGACCTAGAGGGCTTCCTACCTGGCTGTAGTAATAGATACATGTAGAGAGGTGAGTGTAGACAGGGCAGCCCTTGCACTTCCTCCAGGCATAGGCAAGGCAGTACCAGGTTCTAACAGCATCACAGATGGGCAAGGAACTTTTGTTGAACAGTTGTCGTGTGCAGCATCCTATGTGGCTTACTTTGGGGCTCAGAAAACAGAAAAACTGAACCAAGTCAGTCGAAGCGAATCAGTAGTTAGCTGGCCTTGAGCAGGCAGCCTCTGCTCTCTGACTCTTGTCTCTACCTCTGAGGGCTTCAAGGGACCAAATGACAAGTTAATCATGGAGAAAAGATGCCTGAGAAACCCGATGGCTCTTTTGCAACTGTAGTACAGGCTGGGCACACGATGTGTTTGTTCCTTTAATCCTAGCAGTTGGGAGGCAGAGAGACCATTCTCTGTTTGTGTCGAGCCTGGTCTGTATAGTGAGCTCCAGGACAGCCAGAGCTATGTAGAGAGAGACCCTGTCTTGAAAAACTGAAACTGAAAACTAATCTATCTATCTATCTATCTATCTATCTATCTATCTATCTATCTATTCAATGTAATCACAGTAGGTGTTTTTTACCAGAGTGTAATGAGCTGGGAATCAGACAGAAAGATTAGGTGCGTACCACAAAACACCAGAGTGGGAGCAAGATAGAACCTAGACCAGAATGTAGCCTCGGGGATAATTGGAAAGTGGAAGATGCTGTCGGCACCCTTCAACTTGTGTTTGCGTTCCATTGTAGCAGCCGCTCCAGGATGGCAATGACCCTGACCCCTATGTAAAGATTTACCTCCTTCCTGACCCTCAGAAAACCACAAAGAGGAAAACTAAGGTGGCCCGGAAAACCTGCAACCCTACCTACAATGAGATGGTGTGTGGAAAATGGGGGTGAGCAGGGTAGGCGGGGTCACAAGCCGCTTTTTGGATGATTTATTTATTGGGGTTTTCGAGACTCAAGCTGCATGGGTAGCCGAGGCTGGTTCCCCCTGTGTGCTGGGACGCTAGAGGGGTGCCACGGGGCACCTGGCAACCAACCGTCCCTTCTTTTTTTTTTTTTTTTGGTTTTTCGAGACAGGGTTTCTCTGTATAGCCCTGGCTGTCCTGGAACTCACTTTGTAGACCAGGCTGGCCTCGAACTCAGAAATCAGCCTGCCTCTGCCTCCCGAGTGCTTAACAGCAAGCACTCTTAAGCACCAATCTGCTTATCCAGCCCCCATGTATTCATACCTGCCCCTTTCCCTTTATGATGACAGCTTTCAAACCCTTAGGGTTGCAATTCCCCAGATGGGACTTGGGCCCTAATAATAGGAGGGGGAGCCTGCTGCCCTGTATGGAAGATGACCAGAAGCTCCAATAAATATAATCCCAGCATTTGAGAGGCATAGGCAGGACTGCTGTGAGTTCCAGGCCGGCCTGGGCTACATGTTACCCTAGAGACTGGAACATCTCTTTCTAAGTTCCCTGTGTCTCACGGCTCGCTTCTCTTCCCAATGCCCATGCTTGCAGCTGGTGTATGATGGGATCCCCAAGGGAGACCTGCAGCAGCGGGAGCTACAGTTGAGTGTGCTGAGTGAACAAGGATTTTGGGAGAACCTGCTTCTCGGGGAGGTGCACATCCGCCTTCGGGAGCTGGACCTGGCCCAGGAGAAGACCGGCTGGTTTGGACTGGGATCTCGAGGTCACGGAACCTTATGAACTCACTCACAGCCCAGACCTGCAGTTGCTGCCGCCCAGAGCTGGAAGAGAAGCCTCTCCCCCACCTAACTCCTTTGCTAGGAAGGAGCAGCATCCTCAGTGGCCTTCCACACGCGCGCATGGTCCACGTGGACCTGACCTCCGTGACGGGGCTGGAAGAGTCGAGCGCTATCCACTGCCCCTCCCTCTGCAGACTGCACTGGGGAGGGTTGTGCTGAACAGCCTCCTGGAAGCTGTGGGGCTTGCAGCAGAGTTTTATGTTTACCTTGTGTCAAGGGAGCAATGCCTGCTTTGGGGTGTGTGGAGTGCGGGCTATATGAAGTAGCACTTAGAAAGGGAGGGTGGGAGGATATTTTATTTTTATTTTTAAAAAATGAAATAGTAATGTTGTCCCAACGGGGACAGGAAGCTTTGTGAGAGAGGGGGGGCCTGCCATGCCTCAGAAGGCAAAAGAGAAAGACTATTTGGTTGTTTTTTGGTTTTTGTTTTGTTTGGTTTTTGTTTGTTTTTTTTGTATGATGAGAGTTCTTATTGGACTTTTTCTCCAGGATTTTTTGGGGTTTGTTTTCTAGCTATAGGAAATATCGGGGAAGGCCCCGGTGGGTCCTCAATAAAGCCCCCTCTCTCTCAGGCATACTGGGGAGGGGTGGGGAGGACTGACCAACAGCCGGACTGATGCCCACTCTGGGCCATCTGATTTTGCCTCCAAAGGAGGGCATCGTGAAAACTACGTGTGTAAGGAAGGGCCTTCCATAGTAGGGTTCCGCCAAGGACCTAGATTCAGGGACCCATGCTCTTTAGGGCAAAGTTTTTCCTCTCCTCTTCCCCTGTTGCTTGGACTCCGCTCTCATGCCTTCCTTTTCCCTCTACCCCTCTGTTCTCTCAGCCCTTTATGGGTCACCCAGTCCTGGAGAATGCACTGGGGTGCTTCTGTGTCCCATCTTGTTTGATGGGACAAAATGCTGCTACCCTCAGCTTTGGCCACGCCTGAAGGGCAGGCACGTTGTGCCATTTGCTGCAGCTTCTGGGAAATGTCCCCTGAGACCATCTACTACTTCCTCTTCAAACCCTGTTTCTGTCACACTTTAAAAAGAACTTCATTCTGTAGGGCCACAAAGCTGTTTAGGGCATAGACAAAGAGATGCCCAACCCATAGCAGAGGGGGCTGGATAGAGTGAGCCCTGGTCAATGCGGTTGTTTCTTCTGGTTATTTTCCTGGCTGGATCGGAGCAGCATCCTCTTTGGAAAACAAAAGATTATTTCAACTCCTTCCTTCCTTCCTTCCTTCCTTCCTTCCTTCCTTCCTTCCTTCCTTCCTTCCTTCTCTCAAGACAGGGTTTCTCTGTGTAGCCCTGGCTGCCTTGGAACACAGAGGTCCATCTGCCTCCGCCTCCCTAGTGTTGGGATTAAAGACATTTGCCGCTGCCACCTCCTGGCTTATTTGGCTTCCTTATGTGGTGCTAGGGATCAAACCCAGGGCCCTTTGAGTGCCAGGCAAGCCCCTCATCGCACTACCAAGCTGCGTCTCCAGTCCACCTTGCGTTCTTCCTTTCTTACCCTTCTCACTCTTGGGTTTCCAAAGAGTTGTCTCATCTTAAAGTAACAGCTAGGGACTCCGTTTAACTTTTTATGTTTTTTGTAAGACAGGGACTCACTATGTAGAGCAGGCTGGCCTTGAACTCATAGAGCTCTGCCTGCCTCTGCCTCTATACGGGAACTAACTTTTAAAAGAAGAGTAAGCAAGGACAAGGCAGACAGTTTCTCTGTGACCCCCTTACTGGAGAGAGAAAAGCTACATTGAAGCCACATGGAAACAAGAAAGGTGTTTGTTTTGTTGTTGTTTATTTTGCTTCTTTTTTTGTTTTTGTTTTTTGTTTTGTTTTTGTTTTTTGTTTTGTTTTGTTTTGTTTTATGAGAGAAGGTATCATGCAGCCCAGGTTGGCCTCAAACTATGTAGATAAGGATAATCTTAAGCTCCTGATCTACTTGCCTTTCCAACTCGCAGGTGCTAAGATTACAGTCATGAGCTGCCCCATCCATTTTTTTCCTTAATTTAAAATGACAGGCCAGTGAGATGGCTCAGGACTTGCCCGGCCAACTTAAGTTTGATCACTGAGACCTTCAAGATGGCAAGAGACAACCAACTCCTACAAGTTGTTTTTTGTCCTCCATATGTACTACACAACATGTGCACACACATACACACATACACACGGATAACATAATTTTAAAATGCCAAGGATAAAGCAGCCTGCTGAAGGCAGGAGACCAGAGCGGGAAAGCAGTGGAACCTTCCAGATATTTGGACCATAGACGAGCTTCTGGCTTTTTGCCTGCAGCTCATTTTCTTTTGACCCTTTATGTCACTGACTTAAAGAGGTCTATGTACTGTACCCACTTCCCACGCTCCTTTATCTTCTACTGGAATTGTATTTTTTAATAAACGACATTTGAGAAACAAAGCTATCATTATTCAAGATCGGTGGATGTGCAAGTGTTCAGATAAAAGCATCGGATGTGTGTTTTGGTGCCCTGGTGCACCCAGTGGACCTTCTTACATCATCGGCTTATAACCAAAGTCTCTGGACAAAAGCCCTGATTCGGCAGGCCTAACAGGCTAGGCTCTGCCACTGTTTGGGGGGGGGGGGGTTCGCCAAAGTAGGAATAGCAGTGGCAAAAGGTAGGGAGGGGAGATTTAGCCACTGTGGCCATATTGGAAAGAGTAGGAAGGGGTTCCTGTGACACCCCCACCCGTGGTGCCAATTGTAGGGATAACAGTGGCAAAAGGCAGGGAGGGAGGGGAGGTTTATCCACTGTGGCTACATTGGAAAGAGTAGGAAGGGGTTCCTGCGACACCCCCACCCCCAGTTCATCCTCAGGATACTGACATGACCTCTAGATCAAAACAGGAATATTCAGGGGGTAAGAGGCAGAGGTATTCATAGTAAAGTTGTCTTCCTCAAGGTGTGGTCTCTATTTTTTTTTAAGATTTACTTATTTATTATATGTAAGTACACTGTAGTTGTCTTCAGACACACCAGAAGAGAATATCAGATCCCATTACACATGGTTGTGAGCCACCATGTGGTTGCTAGGATTTGAACTCATGACCTCCAGAATTGCAGTCAGTGCTCTTGACCACTGAGCCATCTCTCCAGCCCAAGGTATGATCTCTTATGATCTCAGCTGGAATCTCTATTGCTCCTGCTGTCCAGACATGATTCCTGTCTGATGGTCTGACCCTAGGTGCAGCCTTACCATCACTGACAGCTGTTCTCATCCTGGGAATTCCTGCTTAGCCTTGGCTACAAGTTCTGAAAGGAAAATAAAAAACAAGAGTAAATAGTTTTTAAAAAGCTAGTTTGAAAGTGCTTGCTCATTCCCTATGAGTTTGTAACTTGGTTAGAGAGGGATCAAAACAAAAGACTTAGAGCCGGGCTTGGTGGCGCCCGCCTTTGATCCCAGCAGTCGGGAGGCAGAGGCAGGCGGATTTCTGAATTTGAGGCCAGCCTGGTCTAACAAAGTGAGTTCCAGGACAGCCAGGACTACA
This sequence comes from Mus minutoides, assembly GCA_902729485.2. Taxonomy (NCBI): domain Eukaryota; kingdom Metazoa; phylum Chordata; class Mammalia; order Rodentia; family Muridae; genus Mus; species Mus minutoides. The sequence continues at coordinate 77,046 of LR753734.1, read as the reverse complement.
CAGAGAAACCCTGTCTCGAAAAAACAAAACAAAACAAAACAAAACAAGACTTAGAATAGTCACAGTTAGAAGTTTGCAGAAAATGTAGCAGTTGACCAAGCAGTGTAAGTATTTCCATTACATATGCATTTTAGGTTAATAATTATGATTAGCAGCATATCAGGATCATCAAGCTGTCCTGACTTTCTTCTCAGAAGTACATTTAAATGTTTCATTTGTAAGACACTTGCCATACAAGCCTGGCAACCTGAGTGCTCCAGACCCCACATAAATGGAGACAAAAACTCCACAAAGTCGCTCTGTATCCCATCTTGCTATGTACACTGTACACACATACGTGTGCTAATAATAATCTAAAGTATAGGAAGGATACTATAATTTATCAATAGTGTCTTAGTTGGGGTTTTACTGCTGTGAACAGATGTCATGACCAAGGCAACTCATAGACAACATTTAATTGGGGCTGGCTTACAGGTTCAGAGGTTCAGTCCATTATCATCAAGGTAGGAGCATGGCAACATCCATGCAGACACGGGGCAGGTAGAGCTGAGAGTTCTACATCTTCATCTGAAGGCTGCTAGCAGAATACTGACTTCCAGGCAGGCAAGGATGAGGGTCTTAGAGCCAATGCCCACAATGAGACGCCTACTCCAACAAGGCCACACCTCCTAATAGTGCTACTCCCTGGACCAAGCGTGTACAAACCATCACTAATAGTAGTTTCCACTTACACACAAATTCCCATCTAATTGTCTTTTAAGAATAAGCAGGGGCTGGTGAGATGGCTCAGTGGGTAAGAGCACTGACTGCTCTTCCAAAGGTCACGAGTTCAAATCCCAGCAACCACATGGTGGCTCACAACCATCCATAACGAGATCTGATTCCCCTCTTCTGGTGCATCTGAAAGCAGCTACAGTGTACTTACATATAATAAATAAATCTTTAAGCCGGGCGTAGTGGTGCACACCTTTAATCCCAGCACTTGGGAGGCAGAGGCAGGTGGATTTCTGAGTTCAAGTCCAGCCTAGTCTACAGAGTGAGTTCCAGGATAGCCGGGGCTATACAGAGAAACCCTGTCTCAAAAAACCAAATTAAATAAATAAATAAATAAATAAATAAATCTTTAAAAAAAAAAAAAAAGAATAAGCAAAGCCAGGCGTGGTGGCGCATGCCTTTAATCCCAGCACTTGGGAAGCAGAGGCAGGCAGATTTCTGAGTTCAAGGCCAGCTTGGTCTACAAAGTGAGTTCCAGGGCAGCCAGGGCTACAGAGAAACCCTGTCTGGAAAAACAAACAAAAGAGAGAAAGAAAGAAAGAAAGAAAGAAAGAAAGAAAGAAAGAAAGAAAGAAAGAAAGAAAGAAAGAAAGAAAGAAAGAAAGAAAGAGAAAAGAAGGAAGGAAGGAAGTGAAAGACCCCCAAAATGTTTCCCCCTGAAATGTACAGCCTTTGAATGCTCCCCAAGGCCTGTTTCCCCATCTCTGAGAATACAGCCAGTGAGAAGCTCTTTGTTAGCAAGAAGACCTAGCCTGACTGTCTGTGTCAGAGACCCAGAGATAACTCCAAGATAGAGTTATTCCTATAATGCACTTAAAGACAATTTTCTTNAGGAGTAGACGTCAGGTAGTGTGTCTTATTTGTTGTCTTGTCTCGTCTTCGTCTTCGTTTCTGTAATTATTGTTTCTTTGTCTGAGCTAGCTGAAATGGGACAGACTGTGACGACTCCTTTGACTCTGACCGTTGACCACTGGACTGAAGTTAAGGGTAGAGCTCAGAATTTGTCTGTTCTAGTTAGAAAGGGTACCTGACAGACTTTGTGCTCCTCAGAGTGGCCTACCTTTGGCACAGGATGGCCTCCAGAGAGGTCGTTTGATTTAAATTTGATACTTATTATAAAATCTAAGGTTTTTCAGCAACAGGAAGGCCACCCAGATCAAGTGCCATACATCACCGTATGGCAGGACCTTGTTCAGAACCCTCCATCCTGGGTAAAGCCGTTTCTCCCTCATAATAACGGGATAACGGTGGCTATAGCCGAGACCGGAAAGAAGAAAGGAAAGAGTAAGTCAGTAAGAAAGTTAGCGTAAGTCGATAAGAAAGTGCAGAGAAAGAGAGAATAAAGAAGACAGATGTGTATAGAGGTCTAAAAAGAAGTAAGCTAAGACTAAGCTTAAGTAGATTCAGGAGAGATGGATGACAGTGGCAAATAAGTTAACAGTGAGGAGAGATGGAAATAGAGTTAAAAGAAATTAGAGAGGTCTGAGATGAGAGAGATACTCTAAATGAGAAATATTTAGAGTTAGAACTAGAGATAATTTATACATGCAGGCGGCTGTACACTAAGAGGGTCACTGGCCAGGTCTCTCACCTGGTGCTGCCACCTGGCCTTGGTTTGCCCACACCCTGTCTCTCTGGCACTGGTCCAGGTTGACAACTTCCATCCCGCTCGCCCAGGACACTAGAAAAAAGATTTTTGCTTATAACAGAAAGTTAGCTTATAATTGGTCTCCAGCACTAAGGCCATAAGAAATGTTTTAAGTATAAATCTTCTTTTAAAAGGCTGTCAAAAATTAGAGGCATAGATAGACAGTAAAATTGTTCCCCTAGAATCTGACCTCGTATATAAATTAGCACATGAAGGATAGAGCTACACTGAGAGTATAGACCGGCTTAACTTGAGAGAAAAGGAATGTTGCAGAAGGACTGTGAATGTGGAGAGGGCACAGTGAAGGGATAGGACGTTTACAAGAGGGTCTTTAAAGATAGAGTCTAATAAACAAAGTGGAGACAAGTGACGACCAGTTTAGAGACAAATGGAAGAAAGAGTTAGTTTGTTCCTTCAACTACGTTTCTTTGCCTTAGAAACACAGTAAACTTTGTAGGTAAAATTGATGAATATGCTTGCTGGAAGAAATTTCACCATCAATATAGGCAGCCAATTCATTTTTGTTTTTAAAAATTCTACATATAGAGATTGTTACAGGGTTTGAAAAAAAGGTTAAGTGATACCATGAAAAAGTTTTGCCTCAAGGAATGGCTTTACGGATTCATTTTTGTTCGTCTCCAAAGAAAGTTTTAATACCTTATTAAGAAGTTGTTGCTATGTATAAGATGGAGTCATAAAAATGTTTTAAAAGAGAACCTAAAGAAATATTTACTATCCCTTATTCCAAACAGCAATTAAAATGGTTGTTACAAAATACTGATAAACAGGTATTGTGAAATTGATGGTTGTTTCTCCTAGAATAATCTCTGTGCTTGTGATCCATCAGGTAACAAGGAACTCCTCTCTAGAAATTACAGCTGAGAAAAATTGAGAATCTTGTTTGGTTTAAATAAGCAAATGTATGCAACCATTTCAGTTTGTTTCTGAATGATTTTAAAAGTTTTTATATGTTTTAGTTATAGATTATTGGCTCATAAGTTATTATGATCAAAAGTTTGTAACATTGGTAATGGAAAAGTTAGATACCAAACTTGTAACAAGTAATGTTTTTAGTGCTGTTTTTTTTTTTTTTTTAGAAAATGAGTTGTTTACACTGTTAAGATTGAGTTTTGCTCCCCAAAATTGTAATTGTGTACTGGTGTTACAAGAGAAATTAGAAGTGAAGGCTTCTCCTGAATCAGAGCCTCCATATACTTTTGTGAGAGACACAGCTATAGACACTTCTGCCCTAGATTTACAAGGAGGGAATTATGACATAAATATTAGAATTGCTGTGTCTTCCCATGACCTTAGGTCCTCAGTTGACCTTGCTAACTCCTGCCGAATATTTGAGTTAGAATAGCCCCCCCCCCCCATAATAGAATCAAGTGAGCTGTTTTACTCCCTGTAGTGGCTGATAATATAGTCTCCTTGGTAACTTCTGTTGTGCTGCCAGTTTGGCTAGAAGAACTTTAACCCATTCTCTTCATACCACCGCCGAATTATCTCAACAATTTTTGTTGTCAGTAGAAGCCTCCATTGAGTCATTAGCTTCTTTACAGAGAAAATTAACTTCTCTTGCCCAAGTTGCTGCCTTACAGAATAGAAGAACACTTGATTTGACTGCTGAGAAAAGTGACACCTGTCTTTTTCTGCAAGAAGAATGTTGCTTTTTGTAAACAACCCAGTTACGTGAGACCTTATTGAAAATAATTGCTGAGAGCTATGGCCTTAGCTATGGCCTTGTAGATGTTCTCTAGCTTACATAAACAATCCTGAGAGAGCATTCATAGTCATAACAGTAAAAATGTTTATAGGAAAAGAAGACACTATGACCGTTGGTTACAGGAGCTAAAGATTGCTTTCAGTGTTCTTTCTAAATTTTAAAGGGCCAATAAAAAGGTATCAATAGATAGTTCTTTCTCGAGACATGGCTAACTGTCCTACGGTAGTATGTTAAAAACTTGTGGCACAAGCCATTCAGTCTATAAACCAGATAATGGACCTCCTCATACTAGAAAACTAACCACCCCTTTTTTTTTTTCTCAAAAGATCCCCAAGGCCTCACAGGGTTAATAGAGTCCCTTATGTTTTCTCATCAGCCTGCACAGCTACAAAAAGGAGATTGACATGAGATTCCCTTTGACTCATCCTGTTTAGAACTACATCATGGCTAAAGGTAAGGAGAGTTTGAAAATCTTAAAGCCAGGCTCTGATCTCCAAGGTACCTCAAGATAGAACTAATTGGGCTAAGGTAAGAGAAATAATGTAGAGGTTCAACAGGCTAAGTTATGAGTTATGTAATCTAGTGAAAGAGACAGAGAAAGTGTATTAAAAAGAAAGAGAACAAGAGAGATCATAGACTAGAATCTTGGCCACAGAAGAAAAGAGAAGACAGGACCTAGACAGATCAGGTATCCAGATCAGGAAATCTGGGCAACAGAAGACCAGTGTGCTTAACAGAATTAAGTGAGTTGGGGTGCTGAGCCCCAGCTGGGGAGCCTCACCTGTGTCGGACTGAAGTTGCTTATTTGGGACTATAAAAATTCTTGGACGCCACTGGCTTCTGCAGGCCCTAGATACTTGGGTTTGCAACCTTAGCTACCCTATTGTACCCCCTAACCAAGAAAGGAGAGGTGTTTATATAGATTCCAGATCGTCAGCAAGCCTTTAAAAAGTTTCAAAAAGACTTTGCTAATGACCTAATAAGAGAAGAGTTACCAGAGGATTCCTTACTCAGACTTTGAGATTCCAAGAAGTTAGACCCTGTTGCCAGCAGGTGGCTTTCCTGTTTGAAAACTGTTGCTGCTGTAGCCCTGCTTGTCAAGGATGCTAATAAGCTCATAGTGACACCCCATGTTCTTGAAAGCATTATCCAACAGCTCCTGATCAATGGATGACCTTATGTGCTTTTATGTGCTCCCCCTGCTGTCCTAATCCCGCTACCTTACCGTCTGGGACTGATGATTCATCACTGTGCTGATATTCTGGCAGAAGAACCTGGTGCTCAAAATGATCTAGAAGATCAGCCTTGGCCTGGGAGTCTGAGCTGATACACGAATGGCAGTAGCTTCCTGGCTGAAGGTAAGCGGAAGGTGGGGACAGCAGTGGTGGAGGTCAGCAACTTCCCTGAAGAGACATCAGCCCAGAAAGCTAAACTTGTGACTCTGATACAAGCTCTGCGAATAACAAAGGGGAAGTCTACACTGACAGCAGGCATGCTTTTGTAACTACACGGAGTAATATACAGATAAAGGGCTGTTGACATCTGCAGTGAAAGACATAAGATGCTGTGACTAAAGAGAATCGGATGGCAGATCTAACCGCCAAACAGGCAGCCCAAGGAACAGAGATCCTGACAGTCAAAGAGCCTAAAGACTATTAAGTTATAGACAAATTAGGACTGGTAAAAGAAAACTAGTCCTCCCACAGGAAGAAAGACTCTGACTTGACAGAATAATCAAAAGCTACAAGACCTGTGCTATGACTAATGCAGGACACTCCATGTATACTGAGAAGAAGTTCAGGCGGGACCGGCCTGGAGCCTATTGAAAGATAGATTTTATATAATAGCCAAGAAGATCCTAGAAGAAACCTTCCCAAGGTTTGAGATACCCAAGGTAATATTCGTTGCCCAGGTAAGTAAGTCAGGAAATGGCCAAGATATTGGAGATTGATTAGAAGTTACATTGTGCATACAGGCTCCAAGGTTCAAGACAGGTAAAAAAAGATGGGTGGACCCATTAAAGAAAATTGACAACGGAGACTGGCTTTAATGGTTAGATAACACTCCTACCCTTTGTGCCCTTCAGGGGTAAGAACACCCTTGAACAGTTTGGTCTGACCACCCTATAAATTACTCTATGGGGGAACCTCCTCCACTGGTAAAAACAGCCTCTGTACATAGTGCTGACTGCTGCTTTCCCAGCCTTTATTCTCTAGGCTCGAGACGTTCAAGTGCGTGAGACAACAAATATAAAAACAGTTCCAGAAGGCCTACTCAAAAAGAGAGAGCTGATCAGTGCTGAGGGGGCACTACACAGAGAGGCACAGAGCCAGGCCGGCTCAAGGGCCCAGAGAGTGCAGTCCCTTCCCTCATGACAGACCAGGATGAGGACTACAAAGACACAAGTCATGACAAGGACACGGCCCCGCCACAGAATGAGATAAATGACCACCTAGCAAGAAAAGAGGCTGATATAGACTGTGCTGGGACAGAGGTTTAATTTTTCTAGTCCTAAGATTAGGACTATACACTAGAAGAAGTGGGGAATGAAAGACCCCCAAAATGTTTCCCCCTGAAATGTACAGCCTNACTTGTGGTTTTAGCCCTTAAAAATGCTAAGAAAATTAGAATCAGGGTCAGACTCCTCTATCCCTGTGTGGAATATGAGTCTCACCCTAGCTTGCTAGCTTAGAATAAACCTCCTGCTGTTTGCATCAAGTTCGGCTCTGGTGTCTTCCTGGGGGACGTGCTCTCCGGGGACTGGATAAGGGTCTCCCCACACGGGGGGTCTCTTCAGAAGGAAGGAAGGAAGGAAGGAAGGAAGGAAGGAAGGAAGGAAAGAATAAGCAAGCTGAGGATGGTGGTATGTACGCCGTATGCCTTTAATCCCTTTAATCTCTGTTCAAGGCCAGCCCGGTCTACAGAGTGAGTTCCAGGTCATGGCTACACAGAAAACCCCTGCCTTGACAAGAGTCTGTGAGTCTGAGTCTAGCCCGGTCTACAGAGTGAGCTGCATGATATCCGGAGCTACATAGTAAGTCCCTGTCTCAAAACAAAAAAATAAAAAAAAGTTCTTTAAAAGCCAGGACTATAAACTATAAAACCTGTCTCGAAAAACAAAAACAAACTATATATATATATATATATATATATATATATATATATATATATATTTACAGATATATTGCCTAGCTACCTGATACCCAATTCTTTTTAACTAAATTGTAGCACTACTTGGAGTTTACATTGTTAACTGCACATCTGCTTGTCTTTGCTTAATGGAAATAATCACGAGGCTGAAGAGACCACTCAGCAGTTAAGAGCACTTCTGCTCTTGCAGACAACTTGGGTTTGGCTCCCCACACCTACATACATGATGGCTTATAACCATCTGTGTAACTCCAGTTCCAAGGGCTCCAGCGCCGCCTTCTGGCCTCCATGGGCTCCTACACACATGTGGTGTGCATACATACATGCAGATAAAAAAAATCCATGGGCTGTCCTGGTCTATCAGAGACAGGGTGCCAGAGATAGCTTCACTCCCTATCTTCCAAGTACTCACTTGGTTCAAGAGGCATCAGATGAACAAGGAGTCCGGGCTAGTGATAAAGCCATGGTGGTAACTGATGCCATCCAGCAGCCATGGACAAACTGGGTTTACCTGAAAGGGAAGACTGGAAATGAAAAAGAGATGGGGGTGTGGGTGTTAGAATGAAGCCAAGTCAAGGTTCTGATCAAGGCTCCAAGTTTAATTTTCAGCACTGCATTTATATAGGGCAAGCCCACAGACCTTTGTTTCAGCTGGATTATCTTGCAAAGGTCATCTGGGCAGTCTATTCTTCTAAGTTCCTGTGGGAAGTTGCACGTGCAACCAAGGCAGGTGACTCCACCAAGGTCAATAAGGTCCAAGGTGGCAAGTGGTCAAGGTCTGTTGAGCCTGCTCATGGCTGGGAAGAACCTGCTCAAGGCTGAGGAGGCCACAGGGTGTGGTGGGTGTTGCTGGAGAAAGTGACTCTTCATACCCTAAAGCAGGTTCACCTTCACTTGGACTTGTCTACCTGCTGCAGTGACCCGATGACCCCATGAGCGTTCTGCCTGGTGAGCATTCCAGTTTGCACGTGCTAGTCCCCACACTTCGTCCCTAAAGATCAGTTTGTCGTTATCCTGTCTGCTATGAGCACTGGGATGTGACTGTTGGTAGTGACCGTCCTCAGGCTGAGTTAGGTATAACCCTGCTGTTCCCTGGTGTAGTTATTACATGGCAACTAGCCTTCGTCCTAAGCTAAGTGAATGCCTCAGCTGTCTACATGAAGCCCCACATCTAGGGCCCACAGATATTAAAGACAAAGTGAGGTCTTGCCTGGGGAGGATGTTATGTGTGCATAGAGAGTATGGTGGTTTGAGTGAGAGTAGACTCCAGTAAGCTAATAGGTTTAAATTCTTAGTCCCCTTGTTGGAGGGTGCCTTTCCTAGTTAGTTGTGTGTCTCTGTCTTGTGCTTACGTATCAAGGTGCAAGCTCTCAGTCCTGCTGCAGGGCTGTGGCTGCTACCACAGGCTCCCCACCACGATGGTCGTGGACTCTGACCCTCAAAACTGTTAAGTCTCAAACTCTTTAGTCATGGTGTCTCTTCACAGCAATAGAAAAGAAACTAAGAAAGAAATCCAGTTCTCTCTTTCAGGCATCCACGCAGACTGCATCTCTGAAGGGCTGTCTTAGTTGCTTTTCCTGTTGACATCATACAATACCTGGAAAGCAACATTAGACTTTATTTTAACTCACAGTTCAAGGGACAGTCCGTTATGGTGGGAAAGCCAAGGCAACAGGAGCTTGAAGCAGCCTGTCACATATCCGCAGTCCGAAGAAAAGACCAGTAAGGGCTGGTAAGATGGCTCAGTGGATAAGAGCATCCACTGCTCTTCAGGAGGTCCTGAGTACAAATCCCAGCAACCACGTGGTGGCTCACAACCATCCTTAATGAGATCGGATGCCCTCTTCTGGTGTGTGTCTGAAGACAGCTACAGTGTATTTACATATAATAAATAATTTTTTCCCTTGTTCCGGTCAACCCCGCTCGCTCTGCTTGACCCCGCTCGCTCCCACCAGCTCCGCTTGCTCCGGTTCCCCCCCCCCTCATTCCAGCCGTCCCCGTTCGGCCCCACTCGCTCCGGCCCTGCTAGCTCTGGCTGTCCCTGCTTGCTCCAGCCGTCCCTGTTCGGCTCCACTTGCTCCAGACAGCCTCGCTCGCTCCGGTTGGTCTCTCCGGTCCAAGGATTCATTTCCTATTATTCTTCATAAGTACGCTGTAGCTGACTTCAGACGCACCAGAGGAGGGTGTCAGATCTTGTTACGGGTGGTTGTAAGCCACCATGTGGTTGCTGGGATTTGAACTCATCACCTTCGGAAGAACAGTCAGGTGCTCTAACCCGCTGAACCATCTCACCAGCCCAATAAATAAATATTTTTAAAAATATTATTAAAATAAAAAGATCAATGGCTTTGATGGCTTTGTTTGTTTGGTTGGTTTGTTTTGTTTTTCAAGGCAGGGTTTCTCTGTTTAGCCCTGGCTGTCCTGGAACTCACTCTGTAGACCAGGCTGGCCTCGAACTTAGAAATCCACCTGCCTCTGCCTCCCAAGTGCTGGGATTAAAGTTGTGCGCCACCACGCCCGGCTTGATGGCTTTCTCTACACAGTCCAGGATGCCCTGCTTGGAGAGATCCCACCCACAATTAAGATGGGTCGCTGTATCTGTAGGACATATGACAGAGGCTGGAGAAAAAGGTAATTTCTATTGAAGTCGATTAATTCTTTGGGCATCTCACAGCTGAGCTAACACTCACATGTCCTTCGTGTGTGATTGAGATGAGCATATGCCATCCACATGCTACTCACACACTCACACAGTTCTGAGGGTGGTCACACCCCATGTTCACTTCAAAGAGATTTTGTGTGTGTGTGTGTGTGTGTGTGTGTGTGCATGCATGTGTGCATAACATGGGCACAGCAGAGTGTTTTGGGGAGAGATCAGAGGATGACTTTTGGGTATTGGTTCTCTCCTACCATGTGGATCCCCAGAATCAAACTCAGATCAACAGGGTTGGCAGCGGGCACCTTGACCTATGAACCGTCATGCCAGCCTAGCCCCTCCCCCAAACCATCTTTGATTTATTAGCTGATGACTTTGGCTTCCTCTGTTGGCCACCAGCAACCTTGGCTGGCACTTCCAACCACAGACTGTGGTGTTCTTGGTCTCTGGGCCGAGCCTGCTGGCCAATGATTGATCCTACCATGCTTCCTTTGTCTCTGGTTACTCGGCCAGCTTGTAGCTTACCATGAACCGCTGTCTTATCTACAGATAGCTCTTTTTCACAGCTACCAAATGTAGTTGCAGCTCTTGGTAACCTCATATTTAATTCCTTTGTCTATGGGGTTCTGTGGTGTCCATCCTGGACTAGGTGGGAAGCTTTTCTCTGAGTTTGAGGCCAGTCTGGTTTACAGAACTAAAACCTGTCTTGAAAAGCCAAAAATAAACAAACAAAAGAGAATATGTGAGCACTCCCTAGTGTCTCAGACTGGAGAGGAGCTTGGAGGTCACGCCTCCCTCCTAACCCTAACCCCAAGGGTACACATAGCCAGTGCAGTTCACTCACCAGTATCTCAGGCCCTGAGCAGAACTTGCCCCCAAGTCAAAGGCCACATCTCCTGCCCTCCACCACCCTAACCTCCAACATTACAGGGCCCACATAGACCTTGTTCTCAGCATCTCAGCAGCTAATGGAGCTTGGTACCCAACCCTTCTTCCTTAACCTCCAGAGTCTCCCCTCCTTCCAATTCCTTAACCTTTGTAGTCTCATAACTCACATGGTTCATCTGTCCCTTTTCCTAGGTAAGAAAGAGGCCACCACTACATCACATCCCAAGTTCCTGGTTTTAGGGACCCTCTTAAAGCACCCCCCGTGCCTCAGGTCAGAGGCCACATACCTGTCAACCTTGGCAACCCAACCCCCCCCAACCAACTCAAAGAGATCACCCATTAGTGATGTCAGACACACATCTGCCCCTAGCTGAGCTGCCCACCCCCACAGCTACCCCAACCAAGAAGCAATTCATGTGTCTCCAAGACTGAACTTCAGGCATCCCATAGAGACCAGCACAGATAATATTCCAAAGAATTTGGAAGAATAATTGTAAATATTTTCAAAGAAATCAAAGTGGACATAAATAAATGCTTAAATGTATTTAAACATGACAGCGATAAATTCCTCAACAAATTCTAAGAAAACATAAAAAACTGAAATAAATTGGAAGACAACAGAGGTTATAAAAATAGAATTCAGGGAAGAGATGGAAATGCTGAAGAAAACTCAAACTTGAAATTAAAAACACAGTGGTGGAGGGGAGAGGAAGGAGGTGGCCAAGAGACTAGAAGCACTTGTGTGCAAACCTGTTTGGAATCCCAGAATCCATGTAACCACAGCATGTAGTGAGGCAAGTGTCTATGTGACCCTTCATACACTATTGGGAGATGGGAGGCAGAGACAGGAGAATCTATGGGAGCTTGAAGGCCAACTAGCCTGGCCTACACAGCAGGAAAGAGACAGTGATTCAAACAAAGCAGAAAGGTAAAGACAGACCACAGAAGGGTATCCACTGACCTCCACATGTACACTGTGGCATGCATGTGCCTACTCCCATAGCAACAAACAAGCACAAACATACACTCACGGGTATCCCATCTTACACACATCCAAGCTCAACAGGCCAAATACAAAACTCAGTGGAAGGGAGTTGGAGAGATGGCTCAACGGTTAAGAGCACTGAGTGTTCTTCCAGAGTTCCTGAGTTCAATTCCCAGGAACCACATGGTAGCTCACAAGCCATCTGTAATGGGATCAGATGCCCTCTTCTGGTGTGTCAGTGTACTTATATACATGAAATAAATAAATCTTAAAAAAAAACCAAAACCAAAAACAAACAAACCTCACTGGAAGGCCTCATCCACAGAGTGGCCCATAGAAGACAGTGTCAGGGCTTGAAGACAAGGTAGGAGAACTGAGTCAAAGACAATGAGAACACTTAAAACACAGGAATGGAACATTTGAGATCTTTGGGACACCCTGGAAAGAATCAAACCTTTAAATTATGAGCATAAAAGGAGGACTCATGCCAAAAGCCTGGGAAGTATCTTCAGTAATACCATAGAAGAAAAATTTCCAAATCCAGGGAAACAGATGTCCACCTAGGTAAAAAAAAAAAAAAAGGCATGCAGGATACCAAATACACAGGACTAAAAAATTTGTCGTGTCACTTTATAGTTAAAAATACAAAATGCGCTGGGCGGCACGCCTTTAATCCCAGCACTCGGGAGGCAGAGGCAGGCAGATTTCTGAGTTTGAGGCCAGCCTGGTCTACAGAGTGAGTTCCAGGACAGCCAGGGCTATACAGAGAAACAATGTCTCGAAAAACCAAAAAAAAAAAAAAAAAAATGCAGGGCTGGAGAGATGACTCAGAGGTTAAGAGCACTAACTGCTCTTCCAGAGGTCCTGAGTTCAATTCCCAGCAACTACATGATGGCTCACAACTGTCTGTAAGGGAATCTGATGCCCTCTTCTGGTGTGTCTGAAGACAACTATAGTGTACTCATGTTCACTAAAAATAAAAAAAATAAGCGGGGCATGGTGGTGCACGCCTTTAATCCCAGCACTTGGGAGGCAGAGGCAGGCAGATTTCTGAGTTCAAGGACAGCCTGGTCTACAAAGTGAGTTCCAGGACAGCCAGGGCTATACAGAGAAACCCTGTCTCGAAAAACAAAATAAAATAAATAAAAGATAAAAAAAATACTTTTTTAAAATACAAAATGCAGCCTGGAGAGATGGCTCAGCAGTTAAAAGTGTGTATTGCTATTTTAGAGAAACCTGATTGGCTCCCAGCACCACTATGTCAGGTGGGTCAGTCTCCTATAACTCCAATTTCAGAGGATCAGATGTTCCCTTCTGGCCTCTGTAGGTACCTGCACTCGTGTCCACGGGTGCACACATGCACATACACCAAACACATCAAATAAAATCTTATTAAAAATACTAAATGAGATCAGGGAAGTGGCTCAGTAAATACGAGAAATTGCTGCTCTTTCAGATGACTTGGGTTCTGTTCCCAACATCCACAAGGCAGCTCAGAACCTTCTATAACTTTGATTCCAAGGGATCTGATAACTTTGGCTGCCACCAAGCATGCGTGCTGTGCACATATGTACATATAAGCAAAACACACATAAAATAAAGATATTTTAAAATTTTAATACCCAAAACACACAAAGTGCATTGAACGCTGAAAGAGAGAACTCCTTCAAAATAATGAGTTTTGAATGAAAACTTTAAAATCCAGAAAGATTTAAAGTGATATACTTCAAGTCCCGAAAGTTGGCAGATGCCAACCCAGACTTGTGATCATAACTTTTGTTTTCCTGTATTAATTGATGACTCTGAGGCTTACTGCCTCAGTTCATTAACCTAGGCCAGTTTCTGTAAGCTTCTAGCCTCCTTATAATCTAATCTAAGCCTAGAATGTTTTCAGCCTCTGAGACTTGCTGATGAATAAACTCACCTTTTCTTGTTCTTTCTGATCTCCAGCTGGCTTGTTCAACTCAGCTGTTCTGGCTTAAACTCATCTCCAACATGATTTATTCAATCTGGCCTCTCTCTGCCTCTCCTGAATTTCTCTGCTTGGCCTCAAAATAACTTTAGCAATCTGTTCTAATCTTCTGGCTCATTCTCATTCTCTTGCTCATTCTGATTTTTTGTTTCTGTTTTTTTTTTTTTTTTTTTTTAACCTGTATCTAGCTCTCCCAGTAAAACTGCCTCCTTTTTTCTCTCTGGGCTGCTCTGCTCTTCCTCTCAACTTTACTGCACTGCTCTCCACAAACTCTACTGTATTCCTGTGCTACACTCTCTTGTTCCTGTACTGTCTGTCTCTCCTTTAAGTAGCTTCCCTTTCCTCTCTCTTCTCATGAGAATTGGACACATCCTATTCTGTCAAATCTTTCTCTGACTCATCACTTTGTCTGCTACTCAATTAGACATTGCTTTCAAACATGGGTGCTTCATTCTACAAACTAACTTTGCATTCATTGTTTGGGATTAAAGGAGTGTACTAAGGGCACGTCTATATTCCAACCAGAAAGATCAAAAGTGTGTGCTAAGGGCTGAGCCATACCCTAACCAAAAACAGATTCAAATGTCCTGTGACACAAACTATTATACCCAACAAAACTGTCAGTCACAGGTTGCTCTACGGTTTTATTGCTTCAAAGAGACACCATGACCATAGTGACTCTTATTTAAAAAAAAAAATTGTTTTAATTGGAGTGGGTTTACAGTTTTAGATCTTTAGTCCTTTATCATCATGGCAGGAAGCATGGCAGCATGCAGGCAGACATGGTGCTGGAGAAGTTGCTGAGAGTTCTACATCCAGATCAGCAGGCAGCAGGAAGTGAATATCACACTCGACCTGACTTTGAGCATTTGAGACCTTAAAGCCCATCCCCTAGTGACACACTTCCTCCAACAAAGCTCCACCCACTCCAGCAAGGCCACACCTCCTAATAGTGCCTATGGCCAAGCATTCAAACACTTGAGTCTATGAGAGCCATTCCTATCCAAACCACAGGCACACGCCTTTAATCCTAGCACTCGGGAGGCAGAGGCAGGCAGATTTCTGAGTTCGAGGCCAGCCTGGTCTACAAAGTGAGTTCCAGGACAGCCAGGGCTATACAGAGAAACCCTGTCTCGAAAAACAAAACAAAACAAAACAAAACAAAAAGAATTTATGGCCATTAATCAAGTCTCACAGCAGATAACGGAAAGAAATACTGCAGACTGAAAATAAGAATAAAGACATTCCAAAAGCTACTGGGAACAAAAGAAGAAGCACTAAAAGAGTCCTTAAGAGAACTAAGAAAACACTAGACCCGGCAAATATCTGTGTGTGCGGATATGTGCATGAACCCATGGAAGATGTCAGAGCCTCTGGAGCTGGAGTTGCAGAATATGTGCCATGCATTGAGGGTGATGGGAATAAATCCAGTTCTCTACAAGAGCAGAACAGTTAGGTATAGTGACATACATCTTTAATTCCAGCGCTAGGGAGGAAGAGGCAGGTGGATCTCTATGTGTTCAAGGCCAGCCTGGTCTACATAGACAGCTCCAGGCCATCCAGAGTCATCCAATAAGAACCTGTCTCACACACCCACGCACGCATGCACACATCACCACGCAAGCACTTGCAGTGCACGCGCTTATTTACTGAGTCATCTCTCCAGTCCTATTCCTGCCTTCTCTGTAAGCCACACTGTGTGGCTGGAGAGAGAGCACCGTGGTTATGAGCACTTGCTGCTCTTCCAAAGGACTCGGGTTTAATCACTATCTGTAACTCCAGTTTCGGGGGACCAGACTGTCTCTTCTGGCTTCTATGGGCAGCAGGACACCTGTGGTGCACAGACATACAGGCAGGCAAAATACCCATAGACATTAAAAAGAAATCTAAATTTCATGTCAAGACACCAAAGATGGGGGTCACTGGACCTCTTTGCCTCCCTTCCTGATGTATGTTAGATTCCTAATATGGTCAAATTGAATAAATGCCCTTTGCCTGCTTTTTCTCATTGCTTTGTTTTTTTCAATTGGCCTACTGAGGCTAGGTGGTCAAATCTGGTTTGTTAGTGTTGCCAGGGTCCAGGCTCTGACCACAAGAACTACAATAGGTTTGTGTATCCCTTGATCGTGTGCTAGATCTCTTAAGCAACGTGCAACAGCCTCTTAGCATGATGGTTGATAGTTTTAGAGTGTCTTAATGGAGTTGTTGTCAACCGTGGAAAGTAGATACATCTCATTGATCCTGCCAGCAATCACACACTGAATACATTGGTGCTCCCTAGTGACTTGCCGTCATTTGCAGAGAATACAGCTTGAAGGATGTTTCTGGAAATGTACACTGGTTCCTGTATCGGGTACCTGACTGGGATCCAAAAATAGATCAAGACAGTTCTTTGCATTTGAAAGGCTTGCTCTGTCCCAATTTATAATCCCAAAGATGGAACCTCTCGAGGCACGTGACGGCTGCCAACACTTAAGAGCAGAATGGTGGCCCAGAAGTCTTAAAATGGCACCGGTGGAGAGTCAGGTTTCAGACAAGGGGATTTTGTGGGACTTCCAAGGGAATTGTCCTCAGTAAATGGTAAAAAGTATTAGGTGCTGTGTTTCTAAGTGGTATTGTAGCCCTGTGGGGCTTTTAAAAGTTTGAACTTGAGTCTGGCAAGGCTCATCTAAGGATTTTTCTAAGCCAAGTGGGGTAGAAATCTGACCCCCCTGAGGGAGTGAGAACTGGGATTGATTGGGAAAGAGGGGTCACCAGAGAGGAGAGAAACAGGAGAAGCCCTCGGGGCTGGGCTACACAAGTGTAGTTACCCAACACTGAGGTTTAGGGGTGCAATGATTAGTGTGGATTTCAAAAGTGAGAATTCTGGGTAGTCTAAATTGTGAGGAAATCCTGCTGGCTGGGACTCCTCTGGGCTGCTTGATCGCTTCCACAAACAACACGGACGGACGACCTTCTCAGGGTCAGGTGAGGTGTCAGGCACTGTGGCTACTCAAGGGATAAATATGTGGATGGCTTCAAGGAGTTCACATGCAAGTGAAGCAGCCACGGAAACAAACACGACAGCCCCTGCATTTCTCAGACAATTCTGTCTTCTGGATTTCAGCCAAGCAGATGGAAAATATTTGTACAAATATCTCTATGTATTTGTATTGAACACATACAAACTCCTCCTTGTGATCATTCATTTCCTAAACTCTACCCCAGGACAGCTGTTTACGCAGGCTCATGTTGTATCAGTCCTGGGATTTCATCCAGAAGTGGTTTTAAATGTGTAGGAGAGGCAGGCACAAGGATCCCAACCTGTAGTCCTAGCACTCAGGAGGAAGAGGAGGCAGAATTGATCACTTGTAGGCTACATGACAAAAGCCAGTCTCAAATTATAGAAAACAAACCACCACGGTGGAGGTTGTGTATATATGTATGCAAATACTGTGCCTTTCATTTTATTTTTTGAGACAGGCTCTCTAGGTGCCCCGGCTGGCCTCAGGATTTCCTATAGAGGAGAGGAAGACAGTGAACTTCTGATCTTCCTGCTTCACCTCCCTGACCGTGTATATGAAGCTCAAAGTGTAGGCTTTATCCAGTATGGAGTCTATCCACATTAGGGCTCTAAAAGAATTTTTAAAAATTGTGTTATTAAAAGAATTTAGAAGCTGGGCATGGTGCCACACGCCTTTAATCCCAGCACTTGGGGGGCAGAGGCAGACAGATTTCTGAGTTCGAGGCCAGCCTGGTCTACAAAGTGAGTTTCAGGACAGCCAGGGCTATACAGAGAAACCCTGTCTCGGAAACAACAACAACAACAACAACAACAACAACAACAAACCTTCTAAGTCCTTTCTACTGATGTCCAAACTAAGAGTGGTCTTGTGCCCCTGAAAAGTCTCTTGTGACCAAGCTCAGGGATACAGAGCTTTTAAAGGCAACCCCCACCCCCATCCCGCAAAGATACATCAAAGTAAGAGGAGGGTCAGAGTAACCTTGAACTGTGCATTCCTGGCAGAGCACAGTAGTTATTGAGACATAGCTTGACAATTTTCCATCGGACTTTCTCTGTCAAGGAGATCAAATTCTGGTTAAAACTGAAATGGCCATGGCAAGAACACAAGATGGAGGAACCTCTGCACTGTCCTGCTCAGTCACACCCGCATCCACCCATGGGATTGTTTACACCTGTCTGTAACTGTCAGTTCCAGAGGATCTGATCCCTCTCTCTTTAACCCTGAGGGCACCAGGCATACATGCGGTACACATACATACATACATACACACACACACACACACACACTCACACACACACTGAGGCAAAGCAGTCACATGCATAGTCATATACAAAGGAAAAAAAGCAAGAATTGATCTATACAGTTGCTTTCTGAAAATGAATATTTTCCAATGAGATTTGTTTTTTTAAAGTATGATTTTTTAAAATATTTATTTATTTATTTTTGTGTATATGAGTACACCGTGGCTGTATGGATGGTTGTGAGCCTTCATGTGATTGTTGGGAATTGTATTTAGGACCTCTGCTCTCTCCAGTCAACCCTGCTCGCTCTGGTCTGGTCTGCTCTGCTAGCTCAGTCTCTGCTCCCTCAGGCCCAAAGATTTATCTATTATTATACATAAGTACACTGTAGCTGTTTTCAGACTCACCAGAAGAGGGCGTCAGATTTCATTACGGGTGGTTGTGAGCCACCATGTGGTTCCTGGGATTTGAACTCAGGACCTCTGGAAGAGCAGTCAGTGCTCTTACCCACTGAGCCCTCTCACCAGCCTGAGATCTGTTTTTCCTGCTTTGATTTCATAGAGGTTGTACTGTATTCATTGGGGAACGAATTCTCATGAAGAGTCTGCCATCAGCATTTGGATGTGGATAGTCTGGATAATGGGAAGTGGAGACCAGGGGAACATGGATAGATGAGCCCAACTCCTTAAGATCACGTTCGTCAGATTTTTCTTTTCTCTGAGACTGGGTTTTAATATGTAACCCTAGTGGGCCTGGAACTCACTCTGTAGACCAGACTGGCCTTGAACTCATAAAGATCTACCTGTCCCTGCCTCCAAAGTGCTGGGATTGAAGGTATATACCACTATTGTCCGGTTAGATGTTTTAAAAATTATTCTTTCTCCCCCCACCCCCTCATGCATGCCATCCACTCTCCGTGGGTTTGAGTAGGCCATTCCAGCATCCAGCCACAAAATGGCATCATCTTGGTGACATGATCTATGCCACCCTAAGAGGAAAACAGCCCCTCATGTGGTGATCTCTAACTACTGGAATAAGGGTCAGGCTGCCTTTTTCCAGGGCTTTCTTTCAGAGCATGTTGTATTATGACGAACAAGGCTATTAGATGTGATTGGCCTCAAAGGCCTATTTCACATCACAGTCTTCAAAGGAGGGAGAGATTGTCGATGTCTGTAAATGTAAATGATGGTGGTGTGACATGATCTCAGGAGCTCCTTGTCCTCTGCTAATGGGATTTGGACAGTGTAGCTCTAAACATCCTGTGACAAACTTCCACTGCTATAGACACCTTAAGGAAGAAAGTTTATTTGGACTAAGAGTTCCAGAATATGAGAGTCCCTAATGGCAGGTGATGACAGCAGGTGAGGGCACCAGGTGATAACAGCAGGTGATGACAGCAGGTGAGGGCACCAGGTGATAACAGCAGGTGATGACAGCAGGTGAGGGCAGCAGGTGGCTTGAGCAGGTAGCTGAAAGACCTCACCTTCAAACCCCAAGCAGGGAGAGAACAGGAAGTAGGAAGTGTTATAAACTTTCAAAGCCCGCCCCCCAGTGATGTACTTCCTCCAGTAAGGCCAAGCATCCTAAAGGGTCTATAATCTTTCCAAATAGCACTACTGAAGGGGCCTTAGAGTCAGCACAGAAATCACCCGACACCAAATCCTCAACACAGAGGTGATTTATTACCCCAGAGGGACACTGGAGGGCGGGGGTGGGAGGCTGCCTCTGGATAGACTGCTTTTTAAGGAGAAAAGGACGAAGTCTGCCCTAGGGTGAGTTGGTAAGACCTGATTGGAGAGGTTAGCCAGTGTAGCCAGACAATGAATTTTGATTGCTGGTCCTTAGTGTTTTGATGGGTGGACCTTGGAGTTGTATAGTCAGGCATAAGGAAGTGGTCAAATAAGGTCACAGACCTTTGGTGGCTAGCTTTAGAATGTAATCTAAAGGTTTAGCAAGAGAGAAGGAGCTGGGCAGTGGTGGCGCACGCCTTTAATCCCAGCACTTGGGAGGCAGAGGCAAGTGGATTTCTGAGTTTGGACAGCTTAGTCTACAGAGTGAGTTCCAGGTCAGCCATGGCTGTACAGAGAAACCCTATCTGGAAAAAAAAGAAAAAAGAGAGAGAGAGGGAAGGAAGAGGGAAAGACAAGACGTGCCCTTGAACATCTGTGGATTTTACTGTCTTCAGGAGGTACAGGAACCAATGCCCACCAAACCATGGGTTTACTATGTTGTTAGTGTGGCATGGGCACCAGGGAGAAGACAGAACAAGGGAGGAAAGGAGGATGGGTAGAGTGAGCGGCACAGACATCTTAACTGAGCCAGCTCCCTCATCCCCTCCTCCCTCTCTTTTCCCTTTTCTTTCTTTCTGTCCCCATCCCCCAGCTCAAGTCCAGGTGTCCCTATGTAGCTCAGGTTAACCTTTAACTTGATATGTATCCCAGCATATCCCTGAACTCCTTATCATCCGGTCAGAGCCTCTGAGTGCTGGGGTCACAGGTTTGTGCCACCAGCTGTGTTTCAACGTTCACTTTAAAATGTCATTCTGAGCCAGGCGTGGTGGCGCATGCCTTTAATCCCAGCACTTGGGAGGCAGAGGCAGGCAGATTTATGAGTTTGAGGCCAGCCTGGTCTACAAAGTGAGTTCCAGGACAGCCAGGGCTACACAGAGAAACCCTGTCTCAAAAAACCAAAATAAATAAAAAATAAAATAAAAAATAAAATAAAATGTCATTCTGGGGCCACTTACCTGCATGTGTGGAGTTCTAGTCCAATACCCAGAAACCCAGAATGACAGAGACGAGAGGTTAGTCCTATAAAGGAAGAGTGCTTGCCTGGCAGGTTCAGTCTCTCACAGCAATAAAGAGGCAGATGGCCCCTGGGGCTTGGCCTAGCTCGGTGGTAGAGCATATATGTTTGTGGTTGCTAGTGTGTATGAGAGGAAGACACGTTAAGTTGGACATGTCTAATGGATATCCAAGTGGAACAGAGGAGTGAAATCTGCAGCCAAAAGAAGGAGCAGACTGTCTGGACTTTAGTCCCAGGTTTGCAGCATTCAGGTGACATTTAAGTTCTTGGAACTAGATGAAACCAGCTGGATTACAGAATCTAGAAAAACTAGTATGAGGACAAGGGGTAATGGGAGAAAATGGAGGAGGAGGAGGAGGCAGCACTGAAATCCTAGGAAAACCAAGTGAAGGATCATGGGAAACAAAGCTGTTCAGAAGCACAGTGGTGTGGGCCTGTCTTCCTATCTACCTCAGAGGGTTAGGGAGCGAGTCCAGGATCAAGGGCTCTGTAGTCTATGTCTTCTGAGGACTGTGAAGAAGAATGTGTTTTACACGTCTCTTCTAGTTTCCAGTTATTTGCTGGTCAGATACATCGCTCTAATCTCACACTGCTCCCTCCCTGTGCGGATACATGCCTGTATCTAATCCTCCTTTCCGTAAGGATTCTGTTCATTGGGTTAGGGCTCCCCACTTTAAAAAGGACCATCTATAAAGAAGCAATTTCCAAATAATAATAATCCATAAGTACTGGATGTTTGGGCCTCAGCATCTTATAGGGGGCACAATTAAACCTTTAAGAATCAAGAGACTGGGGGCTGGTGAGATGGCTCAGCGGGTAAGAGCACCCAACTGCTCTTCCAAAGGTGATAAATTCAAATCCCAGCATCCACATGGTGGCTCACAACCATCCGCAACGAGATCTAGCGCCCTCTTCTGGAGTGTCTGAGGACAGCTACAGTGTACTTACATATAATAAATAAAAAATAAATCTTTAAAAAAAAAAAAAAAAAAGAATCAAGAGACTGGGCTGGAAAAGATGGCTTAGTGGTTAAGAGCACTGACTGCTCCTCCAGAGGTCCTGAGTTCAATTCCCAGCAACCAGATGGTTGTGAGCAACCATCTGTAATGGGATCTGATATGACAGTGTACTCACATATATAAATCTTAAAAAAAAAAAGAATCGAGACTAAGGCAGGCAGCCGTGGTACATGCCTGTAATCCCAGCCCTTGGGAGGCAGAGGCAGGAGGATCTCTCTGAGTTCCTCCTGGGTCTATGAGGCCAGCCTGATGTATAGAGTGAGTTCGAGGACAGCCAGGGCCACACAGAGAAACCTTGCCTTGAAAAAAACAACAAACAAAAATGAATTCAAAGACTACACATACTAAAGTGTTCTTGGATGCCTAAACACAAGCTGGGAGTGACTATACATACTAAAGTGTTCTTGGACGCCTAAACACAAGCTGGAAGTGGGGGGAGGCAGGTGAACGCCACCTTGGAGCAGCTTTAAGAGAGAGCAGGAGAGGAGATGGGAACATGATCTAAGCAATTCTTGGGACATCTAGCCGTGGTAAAAAACTGGCCCTGTGCTCAAGGGCACACACTATTCTTCCAGAGGACTGTGGTTCAGATCCCAGCCCCCACAGGATGGCTCACAATTGGCTGTAACTCCATTTATGGAGTGCACATGGCACATGGATATGCAGGCAAAAGACTCATACACATAAATTAAGAAACTTGGAGGTGGGTTTTAAATGATATTTTACATTAAAGTATGTGAGAGAAAAATACCCCCCTTCCCTTATCCCTCTGGCCCTGCTCGCTCCGGCTGCTGCGGGGGTCGCTGGGTCAGCCCAGAGGTTTTGAGTTTTGTTTGTTTCTCTTTACTGATGGTTGTGAGCCACCACGTGGTTATTGGGAATTGAACTCGTGACCTCCGGAAGAGCAGTCAGTGCTCTTAACCCCTGAGCCATCACATCAGCCCGAGGGGGAAAAAAAATCTTGTGTGTTACAGAGAAGCATAGCAAGGTCAGGTTCCTTAACTGAAATGATGGGCTGGGATCTTGGCTGTATAATAAGGTTAAAGGATCAGCTATAGGTGGATTAGGCAGGGAAAAATGAAGTGGGTTTATGTTTTCTCAATGAAGTATGAGATAGGATTCTAAGTCAAGAATGTAGATTTATGGGGAGGCTGAGAATTGGAAGGGGAAACGTTGTGAAGTCATCTGCTCAAGGCCTGGGAAACACTGAATGAATTACTAGGGCATGACAGTATTGATGGTGACCCAGCAATGATGACCCAGCATTGATGGTGTTAGAGGTCCATGTGAATGGAAGCAGTCAGCAAGCTTGAGTGACTTCCCTAGCAAGGCTGCATGCACGGCAGAACACCAGGCCGAATGAGCATGGGTTGGGGATTGCGCCAGCAAAGGATGTTGGAGTAAGACATGGGCAAGGGAAAGAAGGGCTTTTGTTTCTGTTTTGTTGAGACAGAGCCCAGGAATGCCTCAAACTTACAGCAGTCCTCCAGGTCCAACCTTTCAAGTGCTGGAGCTGGAGGTATGAGCACAGGTCTGGTTAGAAGGAGGATGGTTTTAACACCTGAGAAAAAAGAAAAGCGAAGGTGATGGGTCACAATAGAATAAATTAAAGTAATGCCTGTGGTCTCCCTCCCCCTCCCCGAGAGGTTAAGTGGGTGAATAGTCTGCCAGGCCGGCTGAGGCCTGTCAACGTCTTTAAAAGTAAATACAATGAACTAGGCTTTAGTCCTCTTCTGCCAAAGTGCTAGTCAGTCTGTCAGTCCAAGGACTTCTTGTCTTCAGCTGCTAGCAGGACGCCAAGGTGCTTATCTCTGTGTATAGAGCTGCCTTCTGTCCTCTGGCTGCAAGGGTGACTCACCTTTCTCTTCCCACCAACACTGCCAGAAAAAAGCCTCAAATTCTCACAGCCTTTAAGTGCTCTCTGGTTGCATGTTTCCCCCAGAATAATTTCCAAGATAAGAAGAATTAAAAAATTACAATGAAAACTGCACAGGGAATAGATACTTGTT
Organism: Mus minutoides; assembly: GCA_902729485.2. Taxonomy (NCBI): domain Eukaryota; kingdom Metazoa; phylum Chordata; class Mammalia; order Rodentia; family Muridae; genus Mus; species Mus minutoides. The sequence continues at coordinate 53,168 of LR753734.1, read as the reverse complement.
TATTATTATTATTATTGGTTATTTTATTTACTTACATTTTAAATGTCCCCCTTCTCGGTTTCCCCTCCGCAAACCCCCTATCCCCTTCTCCCTTCCCCCTGCTTCTATGATGGTGCTCTTCTACCTGCTCACCCACTCCCTCCTCACCACCCTGGCATTCCTCTGCACTGGTTGGTGGTTTAGGCCCTGGGAGTTCTGGGGGGTCTGGTTAGTTGATATTATTCTTTCTATGGGGTTGCAAACCCCTTCAGTTCCTTCAGTCCTTCCCTTAACTCTACCCTTGGGATCCTTCCCAGCTCTGTCTGTTTCTGTGCTGGGATTATAAGACTCTCTCTCTCTCTCTCTCTCTCTCTCTCTCTCTCTCTCTATATATATATATATATATATATATATATATATACACACACACACACACACACACACACACACATATACATATATCCTCATTTTACCTTATCTTTAAAAAGAGGGGCGGGGCTAGGGAAATGGCCTAGAACTTGTTAGAAGCCTGATGAGCTGAGTTTAATACCCAGGCCCAGCTTGGTAGGTAGTAAGAGAGAGCCAAAGTCTCACAGATTGTCCCTTGCCCTTCACATGTGCACTATGATTTGAGTTCACACAGTATATACTTAAAATAAACACATAAGTGTAAAATCTAAAAGTCACTGATTGAGGTGACTGCACGCCTTTGATCCCAGCACTCGGGAGGCAGAGGCAGGTGGATCTTTGTGAATCTGAGGCCAGCCTGGTCTCCAGAGTGAGTTCCATGATAGACAAACAAACAAAGGAGCACTCATCTATGAGTGCGTTATGACTTAGAACTAGGGCAGAATTTATGGAATGGCCCCTAGCCATAATGCAGCCATTTTGTTTTATTGTATTTATGCGAATGACTTTCCAAGCATTGGTGATTATAAAATAAGAATATCAATCACTGTGACAATTCAGTGGGTAAAAGCACCTGCCATCATGTACTTAACTAGGAAAGAAACACTTCATCAAATGAAGTGTGCTACACCTTGCTGTATTTATGTATAAATTTACTCTCTTTAAGCTTCTCTAAAAAATAAATAAACTAAAAAATAGACAATCTTGTGGGTCTTACAGTATTAAACATTTAGCCAAGAGTATGTAAAACTTGTCACATCCATTATTAGGTTTTAATTTTATTTTTATGTTTATATTTATTTATTTATTATTATTATTATTATTTTTTTTTTTTTTTGGTTTTTCGAGACAGGGTTTCTCTGTCTAGCCCTGGCAGTCCTGGAACTCACTTTGTAGACCAGGCTGACCTTGAACTCAGAAATCCGCCTGCCTCTGCCTCCCGAGTGCTGGGATTAAAGGCGTGCGCCACCACGCCCGGCTCTAATTTTATTTTTATAATATGTTTTTTTGTTGTTGTTGTTTTGCCTGCATGCATGACTGTGTACCATATGCATGCTAGGGGAGGCCAGAAGGCCTTGGATCTCCTGGAACTGGAGTTACAGACAGTTGTGAGCAAATCTGTGGGTGTTGGGAATTGAACCCAAGTTCTCTAAAAGAGCATCCAGTGTTTTTAACTGCTGAGCTGTCTTTCTAGCCCTTCATTTTACCAGTATATAAATTTACTTTTGCCTTTTATAAATGGTAAAACTATAGGCATATAAAATTGTTTTAAACTAAATTTATGAGTCATTGCACTGGCTAGTTTTGTGTCAACTTGACACAGCTGGAGTTATCATAGGGAAAGGAGCTTCAATTGGGGAAATGCCTCCACAAGATGCAGCTGTAAGGCATTTTCTCAATTAGTGATCAAGGGGGGAGGTCCCCTTGTGGGTGATGTCACCTCTGGGCTGGTAGTTTTGGGTTCCATAAGAGAGCAGGCTGAGCAAGCCAGGGGAAGCAAGCCAGTAAAGAACATCCCTCCAGGCTGGCCAGGTGGCTCAGCGGTAAGAGCACTGACTGCTCTTCCAAAGGTCCCGAGTTCAAATCCCAACAACCACATGGTGGCTTACAACCACACATAATGAGATCTGATACCCTATTGTGGCATGTCTGAAGACAGCTACAGTGTACTTACAGATAATAAATAAATAAATCCTTGGGCCAAAGCGAGCAGAACTGAAGGCTCACAACCATCTGTTCAGCTACAGTGTACCCATATATATAAAATTAAAAAAAAAAAAGAACATCCCTTTATGACTTCTGCATCCGCTCCTGCTTTCTGACCTGCTTGAGTTCCAGTCCTGACTTCCTTGGTGATGAACAGCAATGTGGAAGTGTAAGCTGAATAACCCCTTTCCTCCCCAACTTGCTTCTTGGTCATGATGTTTGCAGGAATAGAAACCCTGACTAAGACAGTCATTATCAGTGAATTTTTGTCTTGTATATGATTACCTGTGATCACATAAAACTGTCTTGGTGAAAAGAGAATGTGGAGAATTTTTTTGTTTTGTTTTGTTTTGTTTTTCGAGACAGGGTTTCTCTGTTTAGCCCTGGCTGTCCTGGAACTGGAGAATTTTTAAGACATTTTGACCTAGGGGTTGAGGAGGTGGGGAAACAGCTTTCAGTACAAGCAGGAGCACCTGAGGTCAGAGTCTCAGAACAAAATAAAAACAAGAGACAAAAAAGGAGCAGCAGGCAAGGCAGTGGTGGCGCACGCCTTTAATCCCAGCACTTGGGAGGCAGAGGTAGGTGGATTTCTGAGTTCGAAGCCAGCCTGGTCTGCAGAGTGAGTTCCAGGACAAACCAAAAAAAAAAAAAAAAAGCAGGTGACTTGAGCGATAATTACCTCCTCAGGATCTTCAAAAGAGAACGTGGCGATAAAAACATAACATACAAATGGAAGACATTCTGAACTAACCAAACAACAATTAAAAAGGAATCGCTCAGAGATTCTAATGTGTCATTTAAAAACCAACTTAGGGGAACTCTCTACAGAAAACAGTTCCTCCTCGTTGGGAAATTGATATGTTGGTACAGTTCTTTCATTATTGCCTGGACTGGAGGGAACATTTACAGGAAGGGCTGGTGCAATCGGTTAAACTCCATTAAAAGGTGTGAATCAGCCTTGAAAAGGAGCAACTGATTCGGACCCGTAATGTCCTTGAGGGCCTCAAGCAGACCTTGACCTTCAAGTTGAAACTGGGAGTGTAAGAAAGTATACATCTCAGCCAGGCGTGGTGGCGTACGCCTTTAATCCCAGCACTCGGGAGGCAGAGGCAGGCGGATTTCTGCGTTCGAGGCCAGCCTGGTCTACAGAGTGAGTTCCAGGACAGCCAGGGCTACACAGAGAAACCCTGTCTCGAAAAACCAAAAAAAAGAAAGTATACATCTCGAGAAAGGTGAGGTCTTTCCTGGCCATCTAATGCCCGGAGGAAGGACAAGTCCTGTGCTCCAGAGGAGGAGCCGCAGAAGCCAAGGCTGGAGAGCATTGAGGCAGTGGGCAGCGCAGGCTGAACAGGGCCTTTCTTTATTCTGTAGGCAGCGGTAAACAATTGAGGATTGTAAAGGAGAATGAGAGCAGAGTATTAGCTAGTGTTTGTGTTCCTACCCTTTCTGCCTGGGAATACAGCTCCTCACCCAGAGGTTAAATGATCTTCTCAGCTTCACCCCAAAAGGAACTGAAGCCCAAGTAACTCATTTGCATACTCGGACCTCCTGCTACTATGAAAAACGACTCATTGCTAATACGTTTTTCTAAAGCTTTGAGGATTAAGAAACCAGTTACTTCCAGACACAAGCAATAAGATATTGTGGGGGAGTAAACAGTAAAAACTCTTGGTTTCAGGGAAGAGTGAGCATGTTCCATGCTCAACAAGTCATGAGGATCAGCTGACCCTCCCCCAGGGCAGCAAAGATCCTCCTTGTTAGTGTAACTCTCAGTGATAGCCATTCGGCCTTTGCACTGTAGATTAAAATGAGAATAAGAATGTAAACTAAAGACCAGTAGTGGTGTCACACGCCTTAAATCTCTGGGTTGAAGAGGAAGAAACAGGTGGATCTACATAAATTCAAGGCCAGCCTGGTCTACATAATCAGCTCCAGACAGTTAGGGCTCCGTAGAGAGACCCTGCCTCAAATAAACAAATACATAGATAAGTAAGAAGAGACAATAAAAATAAAAAGGAAGAAAGAAAAGGAAAGAAAGAGACCAAACTCACAAGCCAGTACTTGGTTGGGAGGCTGAGGTAGAAAGATTGTGGTTAGTTTGAGGCCAGCCTGGGCTTCATAGTAAAATCTGTTTCAAACAAATAAAACCCTCCCCTTATTACAGTAATTAAAATTAATCAGCCAATATTTTTCAGAGGACGAAAGTCACCAATGTGTTGTCCTTCGCTGGGCGCTCTACTCTGTGGCTCTTGTTACTGAGGAAATAAGCAGCTGAGTTAGTTAACAGTTATGGATACTCTTCCCACCCGCGACTTCAGATTGCCAGTAACATCGCGTTTTTCCTTTCTGAGGGGTGTGTATTTTGTCAAATGGAACCTGAAAGATGTCCAAATTAGACCACAGGCAATGCTAGAGACTTAGAAATCCTAAAGCAGAGGGGACAGTAATGCGTGAGTGGTTCAGTTTTCACTATGATTTCACTAGGGGTCACTTGTGTCTTGGCACCAGGCAAGTTGGTTATACAGCACTGCCCACATCATTTAACTCCTGTCGTCCTACGCCCTTTATAGAAGACCGATACACGTGTCAGATAAGCGTATAATTTGCCTAGCTATCGGATCCATTAAAAAAAAGGGCTCGGGAGAATTATTCTCGGGTTCTCTTGAAACCCACTCACCTCCCAGAGCCCTTCCCTTTGACCCAGAGGGTGGGGCGCGGAGTCTCCTAGGAGACCAGACCGAAGGGACTGCGCACGCGTACATCCTAGGTCCGGCTGATGCAACTCGCCGCGTGCGAGCCCCGCTCTACCCCGAGTAAGGAAGCCGACAGGGACCACAGGCGCGGCCAATCAGCGGCCACGCACGAGGGTGAGGCAAGTCCGCCTCTCGGGAGGCGAGGTTCAGCGAATGACGAGAGGCGCCGCTGGGCGGTAAGGAGTAGACGCCCTCGGCCCTCCGTCTCGTCCTGTAGCTTCCGGGTGTGCGGCTGCGGCCATTTTGAGCTTCGCTTCTTTGCGCTCTCGCCTGCCACCCAGCCAGCCTTTCCGCCTTGGAGTTTCGCGCCTCCGTGCGGGCCGCGGTCTCCGGAAACGTCGCTGTCGCGCGAGGTGGGGGTCTTCTCTATGGTGGAGCGGTCTCACACGGCCTAGGACATCTCCTCCCCGCGCCGGGATGGACGTAGCCGCGGTCGCCTCCACCGCTTGCGCGGACCTCCGGGCCATCCGGTGCAGCGCTCGCTGCGGAAACCGCCGCTCTCGGGACCTCCTCTGCCGGCGCGGGAATCGGACTGCGGTGCCCACTCCGTGGCTGGGCAAGGCGGAGACTGTGTAGACCTCGGATCCTGCCTGCACTGACGCCGCTTGAGCTCCGTCCTCCTCCTTCCCGAGAAGCCGCCAAGGAAAGGAGATGGAGACTGGAACGCACAGGGCCCGGAAGCGGCCTGGCGCTCGGCTGGGCTCCTGGTTCCGGCTGCCCTTCCTTCGGCGATCGCACGCCTGCTCTTCGGAGTTCCCGACGCCTTCCTCTCGACAAAATCCCGGGGACTCCGCCCTGCCCGAGCCTCGGACCAGGTACTGGACCAAATTGCTTTCCCAGCTCCTCGCTCTGCTCCCTAACCTGTTCCAGAAGCTGCTTCTTTGGAGTCAGCTTTTCGGGGGCCTGATTCCGACCAGATGGCTAGATTTTGCCGCAAGTTACAGCGCCCTGAGAGCTTTGAGAGGACGGGAGGAATCTGACGCTCCCACGGTGCAGAAGTCTCTGAGTTCACTGGGGCTGGATTCTTCGGACGACCTGGTTGTCAGTTCTCTTGATTGGCTAGAGGAGGGACTCCAGTGGCAGTGCTCGTCCCCAGACCTGGAGTTGAAACTCAAGGCCCAGGAAAGAGCTTTAGACTCTCCAGCGCCCACTTTCCTCCTGGAGCAGCAGCTGTGGGGAGTGGAGTTGCTGCCCAGTAGCCTTCAAGCCGGTCTAGTCTCCCACCGAGAACTTGGCTCTTCTTCCTCTGGGCCTCTGAGCGCTCAGAGCTTAGGCAATTTCAAGGTAGTTTCCTATCTCCTGAACCCTTCCTACCTGGACTACCTTCCCCATTTAGAGCTGCGCTGTCAGAACAGCACTGGAGCTGGCCAATTTGTGGGTTTCCGAACACTACCCCCAGAGAGCTGCTATCTTTCTGAAGATGGTTGTCACCCTCAGCCGTTGCGGGCAGAGATGTCAGCAACCGCCTGGCGAAGGTGTCCGCCTCTCTCTACAGAAGGCCTGCCGGAAATCCACCACCTTCGTATGAAACGGCTAGAATTCCTCCAGGCTAACAAAGGGCAAGAGTTACCCACCCCTGACCAAGATAATGGCTATCATAGCCTGGAGGAGGAACACAACCTTCTCCGGATGGACCCACAACATTGCACAGATAACCCAGCACAGGCTGTGTCCCCTGCTGTAGCCAGGCCAGAGCCCACTGAGAAAAAACCAGAATTGCTGATTCAAGAAGTTTCACAGAGTCCCCAGGGAAGCAGTCTGTTTTGTGAATTACCTGTGGAAAAAGAATGTGAAGAGGACCACACTAATGTAACTGACCTCTCAGATAGAGGAGAGAGCCTTCCTGTTTCTACCAGACCAGTTTGTAGCAACAAACTGATAGATTATATTTTGGGAGGTGCCTCCAGTGACTTGGAAGCCAGCTCTGATTCTGAAAGTGAGGATTGGGATGAGGAACCTGAGGACGATGGCTTTGATAGCGATGGCTCCCTGTCTGAATCAGACATGGAACAGGACTCTGAAGGGCTTCACCTTTGGAACTCTTTCCACAGTGTAGATCCTTACAACCCCCAAAACTTTACAGCCACAATTCAGTCGGCTGCCAGAATTGCCCCCAGAGACCCATTTGATTCAGGGACGTCCTGGTCTGGCAGCTCTGATGTAGGGAGTTGTCAGGTGGGACCCCTTCCCGAGACCCCTGACCTTAGTTCTGGGGAGGAAGATGACTGGGAATCCAGTGCAGACGAAGCAGAGAATCTTAAATTGTGGAACTCTTTTTGTAATTCTGAGGACCCCTACAACCTTTTAAATTTTAAGGCTCCTTTTCAAACATCAGGGAAGAATTGGAAAGGCTGTCAGGACTCAAAGGCCTCTTCTGAGGCTACAGTGGCCTTCTCTGGGCATCATACCTTACTTTCTTGTAAGACCCAGCTGTTAGAGAGCCAAGAAGATAATTGTCCAGGCTGTGGGCTGGGTGAGGCTCTTGCTGGAAAAAGATACACCCATATCAAGAGAAAAAAGGTTTGTTCCCTTTTACATGACTAATAATTTGCTGTATTTTGATATGGTTACTATAGCAGCATGACTTTGCCTGTGGAGGCACAGTTGTGCACATTTTTGAGGAAGGCCTCTGAGCTCGTGTTCTTGAATTGAGAAATACTCAAGTGTGACCCTTCTTCCCAATGTAGAAAAATGTTCTTATCCAAATGAAAGGTGCCAGTATTAGATGTTAGCAGGCATGTCATTTTGGTTGGTGGAACCTGAAGGTTAGAAATGGTTTTGCATGCCTTTTATTTGAAAATATGTAATGTTTTATTTTCATGGCTACAGTGTCCTTATTCCTATCCATTGGAATCCAGGGGGATAATACTACCCAGCAACAAGTTAGGTTTGTTCAGTTGTTTGCCCCGAAAGTGTTACTGTGGTGTGTGCCTGTAATTCTAGCACTTTAGAAGCAGCTGGGTGTTTTGGAGTCTAGCCTGGTCAACCTAGTGAGTTCCAGACTAGCTAAAGATACATGAGCAGGACCTTATCTCAAAAAGGGGGTGGAGGGGGCCATACACCTGGCTTTCCTGCAGCCAGTTGTGTTCCCAGCTGTCCGGAACTTCCAGCTCAGTTTGTTTTTTAGGTCTCATTATGTAACTTCATGTGAAGTCCAAGCTGGCCTTTGAGCCTGGTGTCTCAGCTTCCCGAGTGCAAGGATAATTGTGAGCCTCCGGGCTTGTTTAAAACTTCACAGGGCAGTCTTTTGCTTGAGTTTGCTTGGAGTTCAGAGTCCTTTGAGCTGCTTAACTTCTCACTGCTTACTCAGCTGGGTTACCAATTGATACAAAGATGTCTTCTATTGTTGAGGGAGTTTCTTTAGTTTCTTAGGCTTTCATTTGGAAAGAGAAAGCAGTGCGTGAATTATCATTGAACTCCTATTCTGCAGCTCCAGAGCCTGTCAGGAACAGTGTGTGAGCGAGCTCCTGGGTCTGAAGGGTCTAGCTTTTTAGAAACTATTCTTGGACTGGACGTATCCAAATGGTAGTAATCTTATGTCTTGTCTATAGAGGCATAAGGCATGCTAAAAAATAAATTTTAGAGTGGTATAGAGAGCCTCTATATTTGCTTGTTTATAATTATAAATATATTGTTTATAATGAAGTTTGATCAGCTCTCCTTATCTTCTTCAGGATAGATAGCTGTTGAGGGAACAAGCAGGAAACAGTGGAGTAGTGGTGTGAGTTCTTGGCTCTGGAGAGCTCTCTGCTCTGCTCTGCTCTGCTCTGCTCTGCTCTGCTCTGCTCTGCTCTGCTCTGCTCTGCTCTGCTCTGCTCTGCTCTGCTCTGCTCTGCCTGAAGTTAGTAATAAGATGGAGGTGGGAGGGATAGGGCCACCAGGCTAGACTTCAGTGAGCTCTCACGGCCCTGATCTCACAACCCTGATCTACTTCCTTACCCAGTGGGAGTATAAGATCTGCTGTAGAAGAGTTGCAAGATTGTTTTGTCTTGTGATGCTGGGGGTTGAAATCGTGAACCAGTTGCATATTAAACATTCACACTGCCACTAAGCTAGCTATACCTCCAGCCCAAGTTACCAAAACACAAATGAGAATAAAACTCAAAATTCGCAGGGCAGTGGTGGAGCATGCCTTTAATCCCAGCACTTGGGAGACAGAGGCAGGCAAACTCATAATTGGTTTTCATGCCTTTGAATGACTGAGGCCAACCTCATGGCTCAGTTTAGTTTAAGACGATAGACAGTGAACTAGAACCAAAACTTGGAAGAGGTTGTGTGTGTCTAGCTGTGGTAGTTAGTTGACAGCCCTTGGCTACCTGACATTCTTTAGTTCTGTCTTAGGGGGAGGCCTGGGATCGTGGAGTGTGAAATTCTTTGTGTTCTGACAAAACAGCAGATTATAGACTTTGGAATCCTGGTTATAGCACTTAGATGCTGTGGGATTCTAGCTGCTCACTGACATCTGGTTTCTTGCCTGTACAGTGGGGCTGATACCGGTTCATAGCTCTTGGGATCCCCGTGGGGCTTAAATGAGAAAGTCTGTAAAATTCTTTGAAAAAGTTTGGCATTTGGTCCACAGTATAAAAGTGCTTGTTTTTATGTATCTTAGTGACTGACTGGGTAACCACTAGACTGCAATATCTGGTAAGGTGTTACATGCCTACTAATTATCCTCAGGGGCATTGCTTGGCCTGATGTAAAGGGAAGAAAAGCTGTAGGCTCGGTGGGATTAGCTGATGTAACTATTAAACATGCTTTAGAGCTTCTATTTACTTTTGGAGTTTTTTTTTTTTTTTTTTTTTTTTTTTTTTTTTTTTTTTTTTTTTTTTTTTTTGGACAGGATCTCATGTAAAGCATTTGGCTTCAGACTCCTGATTGTCCCACTTTAGCCTGGGGTTGTGGGAGGGGGGCCTTGGCTTATTAAGGTTGTCTCCGCTATGGTTACCCTCTGAGTACTTTGTCATTGTTGGGAAAGAATTCTAACAAAGCCGGGCGTGGTGGCGCACACCTTTAATCCCAGCACTCGGGAGGCAGAGGCAGGCAGATTTCTGAGGTCGAGGCCAGCCTGGTCTACAAAGTGAGTTCCAGGACAGCCAGGGCTGCACAGAGAAACCCTGTCTCGAAAAACCAAAAAAAAAAAAAAAAAAAAAAGAATTCTAACAAATGGAATTTCTGTATTTCTCTAAGAATTAAAGGCTAATAGGGATAACAAACAGAAACACAGAGTTCCCATCTTACTTCTTCTGTAGTGGGCACAAATCCATCCCTTCTAATATTGGTGTGGTGTTAATTCTAAGATCCCAAAGTTACTAACATTGCTTTTTTTGTCTTTCTAGGTAACCTTCCTTGAAGAAGTTACTGAGTATTATATAAGTGGTGATGAGGATCGCAAAGGACCATGGGAAGAATTTGCAAGGGATGGATGCAGGTTCCAGAAACGAATTCAAGAAACAGAAGTTGCCATTGGCTACTGCTTGGCGTTTGAGCACAGAGAAAGAATGTTTAATAGACTGCAGGAACGTGTTAAAGGACTTACTGTTGTACAGCAATGTTAAGACGAGAGAGCAGCCTGCAACCCTCACCCGCTTTGTCTCTTACTTGAGAGTTTTCCCTTAAAAGCAAACACTGGCAGCTGTCCTTGGACATGTTTTCAAAGAAACAACTTGTATCTAGTGATGTAGTTTAATTATTTTTGGGTAATGTGTCTCATTAGAAACACCAACTCCGATAATGAAGAATCTCTAATCTGTAATCCTCTTTTCCTATTTAGTTGGATGTGGGTTTTGTCTTTTTGAGAGGGTTTCACTGCATAATTCTGGTTGGCTTAGGTCTATGTATGTAGACCAGGTTGGCCTTGAAGTTGGTACCTCCTTTCCTCTGTTTCCTGTGTCACCATGCCCAGCTGGAAGTGTTTTTAAATATCCTCAGTTTACCTGGGGTGAGAGTTTAATTTTGCACTTTCAAGACATTTCTTCTAGAGGCAGGGGCTGGGCTGGTTTACATACAGGCTTCAGGCTAGCAAGGGCTATGTGGTGAGATCTAGTCTTAGAGGACAAACAACAAAACAAAACAAAACAGGTTACTGTGGAAACTGAGGCAGGAGGATAGAAAGTTCCAGGTGTGCCTGGAACTCACTGAACTCAAGGCCAGCGTGGGGAGTTTAGCAAGACCTTTTTACACTCAGAATAGAAAAGGAGGCTGGGAATATAGCTCGGTAGCAGAGGCCCCTGCCTACATGTGCAAGGCCCTGGGTTCAGTCCCCAGTACTACTGTAAATAGAAAAACCATTGTCTTGGATAACTGTAAGGTTTAAGCCTCATAATCAGTTTTGTTTTGTTTTTTGAGACAAGGTTTCACTGTATCTCTGGCTGCCCTGGAACTCACTCTGTAGAACAGGCTGGCCTCAAACTCAGAAATGCTCCTGCCTCTGCCAAGTGCTGGGATTAAAGGCGGGCACCACCACCACCCTGCTCATATTCAGTTCTAACTCAAATTATGCATACTTAGCTAAGAACGTTGAGTTCTTGTGTGCTTTTTCTGTTCTAAAAATTAATGGGCTTTATGGTTTCTGTTTTTGTGTGTTTTTATGTCTTATATTTTGAGGTGGGGGATTGAGGCAGGGTATCACTGTGGCCTTGAGCTCATGGCAGTCTTCTTGCTTCAACTGAGTGTTTTGGTTTGTGTTTGTGGTTTTTTTGTTGTTGTTTTTTTTTTAAACTTTCATACATTTGACTTAATTATTTTAAGGCAAAAGCCTGTTGTTATTAACTTAAGAGACCTTGATGTGTCCCTTCAGTGGTGGATTTTCTCCCTCTTATTTTAAAGACACAGTCTTATGTAGTCTAGGCTGGCCTTGAACTCATTACTTAGCCAAGGATGACTTTGAAAGATCCTGTTGTCTGTCCTCTTGTTTGGATTGCACATGGCATGTACCACACATCCAGATTTTTCTTTATATCTAGGTCTATTTAAGATATTTCCAAGGACTACCCACAAACCCACAAGTGCAGTACTTTCTTGACTGGGAAAGCAGGGTTGGTGTGCTTTTTAAAGGCACACACCATGATGCCCAGCTGGTCTGCCAAACTTAACATATTTGGTTTCTGTGCAAACTGTCCATTTGGAAGGTTTCTGTGTCTTGTAGTTCCTGTTGAATGTGGCTCTTTGTAGCTTTCAAGAATGGGTAGAAATCATAAAGCACTCTAGGAAGTAATCATTGCATTGTAGACATTTATTTTTTTAACTTAGAAGCCTAGACTTTTTCTAGGGGGTATATGGGAGACACTTCAGAAATTCAGTCTTGTTTTATGTATCTTAAAACCAGTGTTACTTACACCCTGCCTCGGCACTGGCACTTTTCAGACCTGTCTTGGAGACACTGTAAACTTGGGTGGCGCAGTTCTGGGTTTTCATGTGTGAAATGTCAAATACAAAGGTCAATATCCAGGTTTGTTGTGTTCTACCTTATCTAGAGAGAAGCAAAGCAGAAAGGATAGATAGAGCAGCCAGAAAGTCCTAGTGTCCTCCCCAGAGTGTGCTTCTGCATAGTGTGTTGATTAGGTATGCTTGGTTTGTTCAGTTAGCTTCACCTGTTGTGCGTGGGCTAGGTCGAAGTAATGTGTAACCAGCTCTTTAGTGGTTACATGCACAAAAGAGAGGGGCTCTGAGTTGGTTGTGGGGATGAGCTTTCCAGAAGGACTGGCAGGGTAAACTACCTCAGTTTATAATCTCCCTGGTTATTTCCGTTTGATGTGATCTAAGGTCTGCCTCAGTGGTGGTGATGTCCATCCACACACAGTTTAGTAAGAGTGCAGGACCAGAAACATTGGTCTTATTTTTGAGAACCCCCATTTCTGTGTATTTTATGCACCTGCCTTTAGTGGACTCCAGAGTGCATTGAAGAGTCTGGTTTAGTGCTGTGGAAATGGGCTAGTTTAGAAGTTTGGAATGCAGGCATGTTGACTTTAGGGGAAAAAAAAATGTGACAGTGTGTAGACATTTCTTTTAAAACCAGACTATAGCTTAATACTTAATTTCAGACTATTAAGTTTTTGTTTCTGAGACCCAGCACCTATATATTTGCATCTGTACATTCATGGTGTGTTTGAGATGTTTGAAAATTGTTCCAGATTACATCTTCACTATCAAATGAGTAAATGACTCATGTCTGCAGACATGACCTGATGGTGGCAAGGACAGAAGGGTCTTTGACTGAAGGAGAAAAACTGTCATCCCAGCCCCAAGGAAAGAACACTTCCAAGGCAGGCAGGCAGGCATGGTGGTTCTAATGGAATACTTCACACATTCAAGTCTTGCAGTGGTGCTTTAGATCTGTGTAGCATGTGAGGCTCTGTACAGGTGGGGGCCACACTTCTGAGTGCTGAAATGTGGCAACCCTTTAACTTGAAATCAAAACCATCAGATTTTATTTTTTATAATTTAAGAAAGTTGGGGAATGAAAATTTTTGAGTTGGCTTCTTCAGATCAGTCATTTTACGTGTAACTAGTGGAGATTTTATAGCTCAGATTATATTTGTATATAATTATTAACTAATCTGTATATTGTAATAAATATATTTGCAATTATTAAATGCTATGTGACTTTATGCATTTTATGTTGGTTTTAGTATTATGGAACAGGATTTTCAGACTTAGATCAGTTTTGTAGAATCTGATTTTGTAGAAGTGCTGTAGGTGATTTGAACAGAAATCTTGGTCATCTAAATGACTTCCCGTCTAATTGAGGGGAAGAGTGGGGAGAGGAAAGATGCAGTCGAAAGCTACCGCCTTAGTAATAGGACAAGACAGGCTGGATCTTAGAGCCTGAGCTTTTTGAGGTGGTTTTAGGTAGTTTTTGCTAAGTGTACCGATCCTGCTTCAGCTGCTGGAGAGCTGATAGAGCGTACTATGGAGCCTGGCTACCAACAACCCCTCTAAGACTCAAGATTTCACTAAATCCAGGGCCAGCTCTGTAGCAGCTGCAAGTCTTCCCCAGCCCTCACCTTCCCTCTCTTCCCTTCCCCTCTGTCTTGTTCAGTGCTATGGGGTCCTCTGAAGTTCCTGGGTGACCCTGGAAGGTAAGAAGGCATCAGATCCCCTGGAGCTGGAGTTAGGGAGCGTTGTGAGCTACCCAGCCAACTGCAGCCCCAGATAACAGGATCTTGTTTTAGATTTATTTATGTATATGGGTGCTTTGTCTTCCTGTTACTCTATCTGCACGTTGGAAGAGGTCATCTGGTCACATTATGTGACCTCCATGCATGTTGTTGGGAATTGAACTCAACCTCTGAAAGAGCAGCTAGTGCTCTTAACTGCTAAGCCATCTCCCTAGCACCCCCAGAATCTTAGGTTAGACAAGGACTATCACTAAGCTACCCCCAAGTCCCTTAAAAAAAAAGAAAACGAAAGGGAAGGTTTGTTTTATGTGTAGGAGGTTGTGTGTAGGTGATTGTATGTGTAGGAGGTTGTGTATAGGAGATTATGTGTGTAGGAGGTTGTGTGTAGGAGGTTGTGTATGTATGTCCAGCAGATCCTCGGAGCTGGAGTTAACAGGAGGTTGCAGGCTACAGTGGGTGCCAGGGTACAGTGGGTACAGTGGATTGCTACTCTAATGCTCTGCAAGAGTAGCAGGTACCAGTTTGAGGCCAGCTTGGTCTACAGAGTGAGTTTCAGGACAGCCAGGGCTACACAGAGAAACCCTGTCTCGAACCCCCCACCCCAAAAAAAAAAAAAAAAAAAAAAAAGAGTAGCAGGTACCTTAACTGTTTAGTCATTTCAAGCAACTATTTAATGCTGATCTCACCAGTTAAGTTTGGGGATATAGTAGTCTGAGTCACTAATCTCTTCTACCTTAAGTAGCTCTGGAGAGAAAACCCAAGTGGTCATGTTTACATGGCAAGTGCTTTACACCCAAGCCATCTTGCTGGCTCACCATATTTATTTATATTTTATTTTTTTATTTTTTGTCTTTTTTTGAGACAGGGTTTCTCTTTATAGTCCTGGCTGTCCTGGAACTCACCAGGCTGGCCTCAAACTCAGAAATCTGCCTGCCTTTGCCTCCCAAGTGCTGGGATTAAAGGTGTGCGCCACCACGCCCGGCTTATTTTTAATTTTTAAATGAATACTCTTATCTTCATGCACACCAGAAGAGGGTACCAGATCTCATAGATGGTTGTGATGCTTGGAATTGAACTCAGGACCTCTGGAAGAGCAGCCAGTACTCTCCAGCACCCCATTTTTATTTTTGAGATAATGTATTAATGGCTTATGTTTTCCAGGTTCTGGGATTACAGGCATCCCACCCACGACACACACATGCCACTGTTTAGTGTATAGAGAAAGGGTCTTGTGTCTCCTTGGTTACCATACCCAGCTGGTGAGGCCGCTTAGCCTTTAAGGTTCAGATAATGCCCATGTCTGCTTTCCAGCGTCCCATGCCCAGGGCTCAAGTTACAGTCACAAGACGTAATACCTGGTTTTCATGTGGGTTCTGTGGATCTGAACTCAGGTCTTCATGCTTGTGCTGCTGGCAACCAACAAACTGAGCCAAGCAGGATATTAAAAACGGTGACCAAGGGGGCTGGTGAGATGGCTCAGTGGGTAAGAGCACGCGACTGCTCTTCTGAAGGTGATGAGTTCAAATCCCAGCAACCACATGATGGCTTACAACCACCCGTAATGAGATCTGATGCCCTCCTCTGGTGCGTCTGAAGTCAGCTACAGCATACTTATGAAGAATAATAAAAAACGAATCCTTGGACCAGAGAGACCGAGTGGAGTCGAACGGGGACGGCTGGAGCAAGCGGAGCAAGCAGGGACAGCCGGAGCGAGCGGGGCCGATCAGAGCGAGCGGGCCTGGCCAGTCGAGCGGAGCTTACGGGGTTGACCGTTGACCGGAACAAGGGGAAGGAAAAAAAAAAAACGTGACCAAAAAGAAATCCACAACTCACTGTTGGGGAAGAACACCCTTTGAAAGGACCAGGCTTGGGCTGGAGAGATGGCTCAGTGGTTAAGGACACTGGCTACTCTTCCAAAGGACTTGAGTTTGATTCCCAGCATCCACGTGGTAGCTCCCGTTCTCGGGGACCCGGTGCAGCCTCTTCTGGCCACTATAACCACTAGGCATGAATGTGGTGCACAGATATACACAGTCAAAACAAAATGTTTTAAAATTTTAAAGTAGAAACAGGATTTTTTTCCTCATAAAAATGTGTGTTATGAAAGGTGTGGTGGCGCACCTGGGTTTGATTGAAAGACCCTGCCTCAATGAACAGGATGGAAAAGCAATCGAGGATGACTCCCACGTCCACCTCTGACCTCCGTGGGCACCAAGCACCACACACACATGCACACGCACATATGCAAAAGCATATATACATACACATGCAAAAGCATATATACATACAGATGGAAAGCAAACATAGCAAGAATGTGTATGCACAGCTCTACGTTTCTTTCTTTTTTTTTTTTTTTTTTTGTTTTTCGAGACAGCCTTTCTCTGTATAGCCCTGGCTGTCCTGGAACTCACTTGGTAGACCAGTGTGGCCTCAAACTCAGAAATCTGCCTGCCTCTGCTTCCCAAGTGCTAGGATTAAATGCACGTGTCACCCCTGCCTGGTGAGTTATTTAATTATTATATCTAAGTACACCACTGTAGCTGTTTTCAGACACACCAGAAGAGGACATCCAATCTCATTACAGATGGTTGTGAGCCACTGTGTGGTTGCTGGGATTTGAACTCAGGACCTCTGGAAGAGCAGTCAGTGCTCTCAGCCGCTGAGCCATCTCCAGCCCTCACTCTGGCCTGCTCGCTCCAGCTCTGCTTCCTATAGCTGTCTTCAGACACCCCAAAGAGAATATCAGATCTCATTACAGAGATGGCTGTGAGCCACCATGTGGTTGCTGGACCTTCGGAAGAGCAGTCAGTGCTCTTAACCGCTGAGCCATCTCTCCAGCCCCAACATTTTTTTCTTATACTACCCAGGGCTACATGCCCAGAGGAAGCAACAGCCACATATTTCTTCTAGGGTAGTGGCTCTCACCCTTCCTAATGCTGGGACTCTTTACCACAAGTCCTCATGTTTTGTTTTGTTTTGCTTTGCTTTTCAAGATAGGGTAGCTCTGGATGTTCTGGAACTTGCTCTGTAGACCAGGCTGCCCTCCAACTCATGGAGATTTGCCTGCCTCTGCCTCTGCCTCTGCCTCTGCCTCTGCCTCTGCCTCTGCCTCTGCCTCTGCCTCTGCCTCTGCCTCTGCCTCTGCCTCTGCCTCTGCCTCTGCCTCTGCCTCTGCCTCTGCCGGGATGAAAGGCGGGCGCCACCACAGCCTGGCTAATACACTTCTAAGAACCCCTGCTCTAGAGAACCCTGACTAATAAAATGTGTGAATGTTTTGCCTGTGTGTGTGTAAGGACACTACTTGCATGTGTCAGATCTGAGCTGGAGTGAGAGATGTTTGTGTGCTATCGCGTGGATGCTGGGAATGGAATCTAGATCCTGTGCAGAGCAAGTGCTATTAACTGCTGAGTTCTCTCTCCAGCCTCTCGCTTTGGTTTTTGTTTGTTTATTTGTTTTTGAGATGGTCTCCTGTAAGTAACCCAGGCTGGCCTGGAATTAGCTGTGCAGCTCAGGATGACCTTGAGCTCCTGAACATCTTTGCTCTATCTCCCAAGAGCTGGGGTTACAGATGTTTGCCACCACATCTGGCTCATGGTATACCCTTTAATATCACCAGAAAAAGATGAAAAATGACTTGTGGAAAGTGGATTGCTTCGCCCATGGGAAAGCTAGGATAGACAGCTGGTGCGACTTGTGGTCTTATTGCCACAGCATTTAGAACCTGAGCTGTATGGGACCTGAGCTGCATGGGACCTGAGCTGTATGGGACCTGAGCTGCATGGGACCTGAGCTGCATGGGACTTGAGCTGTATGGGACCTGAGCTGAGTGCTCCCTCCAAACTTTGCAGCAGCTTTGCGGGTTTTGTTCTTTTAAGAACTTGGCCACCCCTAGCCGGGCATGGTGGCGCTCGCCTATAATCCCAGCACTTGGGAGGCAGAGGCAGGCGGATTTCTGAGTTCGAGGCCAGCCTGGTCTACAGAGTGAGTTCCAGGACAGCCAGGGCTACACAGAGAAACCCTGTCTCAGGGGGAAAAAAAAAGAACTTGCCTGCCCCTCATCTCAGTACTCTCTGTCTGTTTTTTCTTGCCTTTATTGTTGACTTTCAAAGACAGAGAGTCACATGACCTCAAGCTGGCTGTGTAGCTAAGGATGTCACCAAGTTTCCCATCCTACCTCAGCCTCTCGGGTGTTGGGCTCACAATACTGACTGTTTACTTTCTAACTATTTATTTTCTATGCGTAGGTGTTTTTGCGCTGGTGTATATCTGACTGTATGAGGGTGTTGGATCTCCGGAACTGGAGTTACAGACAGTTGTGAGCTACCATGTGGACTCTGGGAGTTGAGTCTGGGTCCTCTTGAAGAGCGGCCAGTGTTAAGGCTCCAACCCTTTGATTTGCTTTCTAACACTAGGACCAAATGCAGCTTGGGGAGAAAGGGTTTCCTAGACCTGCACTTCCACATCAGTGTCTGTCACTGAGGTAACTTGGGGCAGGAACCTGGAGGCAGGCACTGAAGCGGATACCACTGAAGTCACGGATTACTGGCTTGCTCTCCATGGCTTGCTCAGTTTGCTTTCTGAGGACTACCTGCTCAGGACGTAAGAATTAAATAAATACATGAATAATCAACCTGCCTTCAGGCCATCTAGTGGGGACATTTTCCCAGTTGGGATACTGCTTTCCAGATGACTAGCTTGTGTCAAGTTGCCAAAAAAAAAAAACTAACCAAGACACTAAGCCACCATGCCTGGTGACATTTTCACTTCTATTTTCTAGCTTTTGGCACGCTGGGGCCTGATTAGCCTACAGAAGTATCCCAATGGTGATCAGGATTACCAGAGTGCCTGTAGAGTCAGGGATTACTGCTGACTACTTAATGGGGATCAAGCCAAAACTGAAGTAGTCCCAGAAGAATTTTTCAAAAGACTTATGGGGATATATGGTCTAAAAAATTTTCTCTTTTGATGTGCCAGACTAGAGAGACAACAGAGAGAGTTCTAGAACAGCCAGGAATACACAGAGAAACCCTGTCTCCAGGATATGTATGTTGTGTGTTGTATGTGTGTGTATGAGAGAGAGGATAGACAGAGACAGAAATGCAGAGAGAGAGAGAGAGACAAGAGACAGAGACAGAGAGACAGAGAAGGGGGAGGGAGAAAGGAAAGGGAGAGTTTATGATTTGGTGCGCCCTCTTGTGGCCTTTAAGGGCGCTGAATGCATGCAGTACACAGGTGCAGGCAGAACATGTACATACATAAAAATAAAATGAACTTTTCAAAAGACAAATACTTTTTGAATACAAGGTCTGGAACTTAATATATAGATTCAAGGATCTTAAAAAAAAAGACAAAATCTCACTCTGTAACACTAATTGGCTAGGAACTCACCATGTCAACCAGGCTAGCCTCAAATTCAGAGACCCTTTGCCCCCTGAGTGCTGGGATTAAAAGTATACACTACTATGCCTAGTCAGGCTGGCTTCCGTAATTTTTTTTTGTTGTTTTTTGTTTTGTTTTGTTTTGTTTTTTTTTTGGTTTTTTTGAGACAGGGTTTCTCTGTGTAGCCCTGGCTGTCCTGGAACTCACTCTGTAGACCAGGCTGGCCTCGAACTCAGAAATCCGCCTGCCTCTGCCTCCCGAGTGCTGGGATTAAAGGCGTGCGCCACCATGCCCGGCTCCGTAATGTTTTTTTTTTTAATTAATTATTTTATTTAAGATATATTTGTGTATATGGATGTATTTCTGCATGTATGTCTGTACACATGTGTGTGTAGTGCCTGAGAAGGCTAAAAGAGGGAGTCAGATCCCCTCTAGAACTGGAGTTACAGAGTTGTTAACTGACAGTTGGGAATTGAGAATGGAACCCAGGTCCTCTGGAAGAACCCAGATCTCTTCACCCAGGAGCCAACTCTCCAGCTTTGTTTTTTTGTTTGTTTGTTTGTTTTAAATTCAGACACACCAGAAGAGGGTGTCAGGTATCATTATGGGTGGTTGTGTGCTACCATGTGGCTGCTGGGATTTGAATTCAGGACCTCTGGAAGAGCAGTCTTAACTGCTGAGCCATCTCTCCAGCCCCTTGGTTTTGTTTTTGAGACAATTTCTCAATGTGTAGTGGGGCTTCCGGGCTTGAAACTTATTCTGTAGACCAGGCTGGTCTCACAGACTTACAGAGATCTATCTGCCTCTGCCCTACACATGCTGGGATTAAAGGCATGAGCTACTATGCCTTGCCAGTTTTGGTTTTGTTTTAAGCAAATTTCAATAGCCACGCCTGGTGGCTGATGCCTATTGTCACAGTACGGGAAGCTGTGACACAGGAAGACTACTGAAGTCACTCTGCAGCCAAGAGTGACCAGTTTCAAAACAATCAAAACAACATCCTACACACACACACACACACACACACACACCCAGGAGGAAATTACCCTCTGGCTCTCAAATATCACTTTTAAGAGACACTTGAGGGCCTTATTTATTCTCCGTTCCTTGCCCTCCTTCTCATATTACCAATTAAAATTACAGCTTTCTCTGACCTCACCTTGTCAACGTTTTTTTGTTGTTTCTTGGCCACTCCCCCACCTGTCGGCAAACTTCTTGAGAGTAGTGATTGTGTGGGTGGGAGTCCAGAAGTGTGCCTGGGGGCTTCTCCTCGATAACTACATGTGTTGAGTATGTTCATTGGCTTCACGTCACCTCTCATCTAGCCCTTACTGCAACGTGTTTGACACAGCAATGTCTGTTTAAAATCAGACAGGCCACAACTGGGGATGGAAATAGACATAGAACTTAAAGGTCCTTGGAGAAAAACTACAGTAAAGTTTAATTTGTAGAATGTAATTATAAAACTCAGTGTGGCCAGGGACACAACATCAATTAATTTAAATGTCGCTGATAGGGTTCCTGTTAATTTATGAATTCAAACGTGAACAAATCAGTGGGGGTTTTTCTCTTCCAGAATTAATATGATGTATGAAGTACCCAGAGTATCACCCTGGAGACCGCTAACATTGACTTTGGATTCCCAGCAATGCTCCTCTGAATCCACAAGATGGTGCTGACTCACCAGGTCAGAGAGTCGGATGGGCCGGTGGTTACTGACACTCTAATGGCAACTGCTCCCTTGGAAGGTCTCTTTCCTTATTGAACAACCCCTGTCTGGCTCTGGCCCGCCTGCCCATTCAAGCTTGACAACTTTATTTAACATCCTCATTTATGAAAGACATGGAGCTAGACTTTATGGAACACGGCGTGTGGTTTAGCACAGAGTTTGTAATTGTAGCTAAGATTTTTGTCTGATTATATAAGATAAAGAAAAGTCGCCTTTAGGAAGTAAAAGTGACATCACTGTATTGTAAGTTCATAATTTTTTGTTTACACACATAAGTGAGGTGCTGTGTCACATGGTATAATATTACCCAATGGTTTACTGTGACTGCTACAACAACCAAAAATGTCATCGGCTTTCTCAAACATCATCCCTGGGGGACAAAATCAGGAAGGTAAACAAATACATTTGTATGCACCCATAAAAAGCCCCCAGATCAAATAAAGAAAATAAAGTTGTGAATGTACATAGAAACCATGCAGATCAACAATTGTAATTGCTATTTGGATATCTCTCTTTCAATTACCTTTTTATTGTCAAGGCACTCTGTCACCCAACCCAAGATAGCCTCAAACTCACTGTGTAATCAAGGACAGCCTTGACGTTCTGATCCTCTTGCCTCTGCCTTTTGATTCTGCGGTTACAGGCCTGAGTCACCACACCTAGATTTTGCAGTGCTGGGAATTGAACCTGGAGCTTTGTGCAGTCTAAAAGCTCTCTACCAGCCATGATACACCTTCACTCCAACTGTTGACAGAAGCAGAACACAAAAAGTCGAAAGGTACTTGGGGCAGCACCATCAACCATTTTCACTTAATGGAGGAGAATGTTTCACCTAGCAACAGTGAACTGTATATTACTGTCAAATATATCAGGGTTGTTCCATAAGAAAAATATATGCACAAGATAAAATGTGTCTCAATAAACTTAAAAGAATGAAAACAAGACTTAGAATGTTCCCTGCCCACAGAAATATTACCTTAGAAGTCAGTGAGGAACTGTGTTGCTCAGCTACAAATTGGTAGCCTGGTAAGAGCAATCCACCAGGTCCAGTCCCACAACCACTTAAAAAAGGAAAGAGGGAGAGAGAGAGAGACAGAGACAGAGACAGAGAGACAGAGAGAGAGAGAGAGGAAGAGAAGAGAAGAGAAGAGAAGAGAAGAGAAGAGAAGAGAAGAGAAGAGAAGAGAGGAGAGGGTCAGCCAAAATTACATAGTGAAACCTGGTCTCAAAAATAAGATTAAATAAATAATTAAGTAATAAATAATTAAGTAGTTCATTTAAAACAGAGCTGGGCATGGTGGTGCATACCAATAATCCCAGCATTCAAGTAGGCTGAGGCAAGTTAGAATCCAGCCTGAGCTACATAGTAAGAACTTGTCTTAAAAACAAAAAGCTGGTCTGGAGAGATGGCTCAGATGTTAAGAACACTGACTGCTCTTCCAGAGGTCCTGAGTTCAAGTCCCAGCAACTACATGGTGGCTCACAACCATCTATAATGGGATCTTATGTTCTCTTCTGGTGTGTCTGAAGACAGCTACAGTGGTCTCATATAAATAAAAATTTAAAAACAAAACAAACAAAACCACAACAAAAACTCAAACAACCAGGGCTGGAGAGGTAATTCAGAAGTTACAGAGCAGTTGCTGCTATTGCAGAACACTTGGGTTCCAGTCCCAGCATGCACTGCAGGGGGTTCACAGCTGCCACACACCATACTCATACACATACACATACCACCACCACTACCACCACCACCACCAACAACAACCACCACCACACACATTAAAAAAATTCATCTTTTTGTTTTGTTTTGTTTTGTTTTGTTTTTGAGACAGGGTTTCTCTGTGTAGCCCTGGCTGTCCTGGAACTCACTCTGTAGACCAGGCTAGCCTTGGACTCAGAAATTCACCTGCCTCTGCCTCCCAAGTTCTGGGATTAAAGGTGTGTGCCACCACGCCTGGCAAAATTCATCTTTTTAAATTAATTTTTTTATTGTATTGCATTGGTGTTTTGCCTTCATGTATGTGTGAGGGTATCAGGTTAAAGACAGTTGTGAGCTGCCATGTGGACTCTGGGATTTGAACCTGGGTCCTCTGGGAGAGCAGGCAGTACTCAACCTCTGAGCCATCTCTCCAGTCCCAATAAATCATTAATTTAAAAAAAAAAGTTGGGGGCTGGTGAGATGGTTCAGTGGTTAAGAGCGCCGACTGCTCTTCCAAAGGTCCCGAGTTCAAATCCCAACAACCACATGGTGGCTCACAACCATCCGTAAAGAAATTTGATGCCCTCTTCTGGAGTGTATGACAGCTACAGTGTACTTACATATAATAAATAAATAAATCTTTTTTTAAAAAGTTGCATATGTAGCAGAGGATGGCCTAATCAGTCATCAATGGGAGGAGAGGCCCTTGGTCCTATGACGGCTCTATGCCCCAGTAGAGGGAATGCCAGGGCCAGGAAGTAGGTTGGTGTACAGGGGGAGGGAGGAGGGGACAGGGGGTTTTCAGAGGGGAAACCAGGAAAGGGGACATTTGAAATGTAAATAAAGTAAATATCTAATTAAAAAAAAACAAAAAAACAGCCACAACCAAATCCTCCCAAAACAGTAAGACACACACTTGGGGAAATACCTGCCAAAAAAATATCATCAAGAGGGAGGAGGGGGGGGCCGGGCGTGGTGGCGCACGCCTTTAATCCCAGCACTCGGGCAGAGGCAGGCGGATTTCTGAGTTCGAGGACAGCCTGGTCTACAAAGTGAGTTCCAGGACAGCCAGGACTAAGCAGAGAAACTCTGTCTCGAAAAACCAAAAAAAAAAAAAAAAAGAGGGAGGAGGGGATAGGGGATTTTTGGAGGGGAAACTAGGAAAGGGGATGACATTTGAAATGTAAATAAAGAAAATATCTAATAAAAAAAAAACTTCAAAAAAACTCCAAAAAAATATCAAGAGAGTTACATCTAGAAAATATTTTTTAAAAGATTCTTTTTAAATTTATTTTTTTTTATGTGAGTACACCATTGCTGTCCTAAGACACACCAGAAGAAGACATCAGATCCCATTACAGATGGTTGCGAGCCACCATGCAGTTGCTGGGAATTGAACACAGGTCCTCTGGAAGAGCAGCCAGTGCTCTTAACCGCTGAGCCATCTTCTAGCCCCTCTGGAAAATATTTTTAAGACTTACTTTTATTATTTTTAACTGTGTGTATGTGTGTGGGTTTGTGCATTTGTGCACATACCTGAAGATGTTCTTGGAGGTCAGAAGCACTGTATTCCCTTGGGGCTGGAGTGGTAGTTATGAATCATCAGTGTAGTGTGCTTAGAACCAGATACAGGTCCTCTAGCAAGAGCTTTCCCTTTCCGTGCTCTTAATTTTGAAGCCATTTCTCAAACCCACAGAATGCATTTTTTGTTTTTTGTTTTTGTTTTTCGAGACAGGGTTTCTCTGTATAGCTCTGGCTGTCCTGGAACTCACTTTGTAGACCAGACTGGTCTCGAACTCAGAAATCCGCCTGCCTCTGCCTCCTGAGTGCTGGGATTAAAGGCATGCACCACCACCGCCCGGCCAGAATGCATTTTTTAAAACTGCATATAAACCTGATGTCTTAGGGTTTTATTGTCCTGAAGAGAACCGTGACCATGGCATCTCTTATAGAGGAAAACATTTCATTGGGGCTGGCTTACAGGTTCAGAGGTTCAGTCCATTATCATCATGGCAAGAGGCATGGCGACACATGATGCTGGAGGTGCCGAGAGCTCTACATCCTGATCCAAAGGCAGCCAGGAGGAGGTGTAGTGTACTACACTAGATGTAGCTTGAATATATATGGCCTTGAAGCCTGCCTCTAGAGTGACACACTTCCTCCAACAAGGCCACAGTTCTTAATAGTGCCACTCCCTATGGCCAAGGATTCAAACATGAGTCTATAGGGGTTGTTCTTATTCAAACCTCTACGCCTGGTGTGGTGGCACAGCCTGTAATTTCTGTTCTTGTGGGAGGGAGAGTGAGGGTCAAGTTCAAGGTCATGTTTGACTATTGTAGTGAGTGGAGACTAACTTGGGCTACATGAATTCTATCTCAAAATCTAAAAAAAATTAGGGGCTGAAGAGATGGCTTGGCAATTAAGTACACTGACTCCTTTTCCAGAGAACCCAGGTTCAATTCTCAGCACCCCCATGGCAGCTCATAACAATTCCCAGGGGACCTGATGCCCTCTTCTGGTCTCTTTGGGCACTGTACACACATGGTACAGACAAACATGCAAGCAAAAGACCTATAAACACAAAATAAATAAATGTAGAGTAGCCATGGCCACCTTGAAGGTGGCCAGTGTGTCTGGCTTAAAGTTCACCCAGGCTGTGGACCGGATTGCGAAGGAGGACCATGACAAGACTATTCTTGCCTGTGTCAGAGGTTCCAAGGATGCCAAAGGGAGAGCTGGTGTCCAGACTGCATGGAAGCTGAGCTGCTCATTGGAGAGGGGCTGAAGGATGTTACCAGAGATTGTGTGATCACCTACTGCCAAGTGCAAGACTAGTCTTATTGGAAAGACCCAAGTAATGACTTCAGACAAAAAACCGAAATTAACTACAGTGCCTATGCTACTTAAATATGGTGGAATTGAGGAATTCCTTAATTGATGGAATCTGAGACCCTTTAGACCAATCTTGGGAGGTTATAGTCTCTGAGGATTAAGATTTGATGATGGCCGTGGTGGTGCACGCCTTTAATCCCAGCACTTGGGAAGCAGAGGCAGGCGGATTTCTGAGTTCAAGGCCAGCCTGGTCTACAAAGTGAGTTCCAGGACAGCCAGGGCTATACAGAGAAACCCTGTCTCGAAAAACCAAAAAAATAGGAAGAAAAAAAAAAGATTTGATGATGGCAATTGTGTCTTCATTTCCTGCTTTACTCTGGTATAAAAGAAACCACATACTGGCTGGACAGTGGTAGCACATGCCTTTAATCCCAGCACTCAGGAGGCAGAGGCAGGTGGATTTCTGAGTTCGAGGCCAGCCTGGTCAACAGAGTGAGTTCCAGGACAGCCAGGGCTATACAAAAAAAACCCCTGTCTCAAAAAAATAAACAAACAAAAAAACTAACAGCAACAAAATATCAGTGCACATCTAAACAATAAAGAATTAAAATATAACAATTGGATGAGTTATAAAACGTTTAAAAATAAAAACCCAAAGCAGACAAACAGCTATCCAAATCTGGAGGTTGGAGCTGGGGTTAGACAGGAAAGATCAAGAGGGGAATTTTGACTGTGGTAGTGTTTACACAGCTACTGTTACAACGCAACTTGGCATGAGGGCTGTTTGGTTGTACAGGAAACTCTGGTAAAGACCAGGAACCCTTTGGGCATAGAGATGACATCATCATCAGGAAACCTTTAGAGGAAAAATGAAACCTGACCAAGAGAGGCAAACCTTCCCAGGGGCCCTGAGGCGGTCAGTGCAGAGTGGAAAGGTAGGAAGGGACATTAATGGACTAATTCCTCATCCACCTGGGCCAAGGTGGAAAATGAATTGCAGGAGCACACAGCTGCCCCAGCCCTGGATTTCCCAGCAGGATTTGCCTCTATAAAAAGCATCCTCCTTCAGGCAATGTTGGGTACACCCTCACCCCCACGAACCCCCCCTCCTATCTCCCCAACTCTCACCAACTGAGAGGTCACTCTTGGAAAATTATCTTGGAGCTTGGAGAAGGAACTCTACTTAAAGGTGACTGTCTCCTCCCCCTCATTAACCCCCATCCCCCCCATGCCCCCGCACGCCCTCCACACCGTCTTCTCAAAAAAAAAAAAAAAAAAAAAAAAAAAAAAAAAAAAAAAAGAAAGAAAGAAAGAAAAAGAAACCTTTTATGCAAATTCCCAGACAAAGGAAAGTGCCCATCCTCTTTCAGAAGTCAAATCAAGCAAAACAAGAGCGATATATTGGGTGATACTCCAGGAAGTCACTGCAGGTACAGGGAAATCATATGCAAACACATGGAGGACTGACTCAGGGACACAGAATAGAAGGACATAGAACAGCATCTCATCTAGATCTGACTTTGGCTCATTTGGGGCCAAGACCAACCTACCAAAGAACAACAGCCTTAAGTCTGCTTGGCCTTGGCTGTGTAGTTGCCATGGTGGTGGTGGGGGTGCTAGTGTTTTTCCTCCTCGCAGGCCAGTCACGTGTACAACTCCCTTATCAGACTTACAGATTCTCCATTCGCACCCTCCACTCCCCGCTCCCCTTGGAACCACTGCCTCAGGATGGAATGCGCAAAGGAGGCAAATACTAGCTGGAAAACTCTAGAAACCGTGTTCGAGCCCCCTCACTCATTTACTGAGGTTAGCAGGAAAAATGCCGTCGTTTGTTGGTGTTCAAATATAAACTTTGGGTTTCTAATAAGGACTAGCGAACAGACAAAAAAGAATTGCCACTGGGCGTGGTGGCACACGCCTTTAATCCCAGACTCGGGAGGCAGAGACAGGTGGATTTCTGTGTTTGAGGCCAGCCTGTTCTACAGAGTGAGTTCCAGGACAGCCAGAGCTATACAGAGAAACCCTGTCTTGGAAAAAAAAAAAAAAAAGAATCGCCTATTTTAAGCTAGACATTGTGTAGGCACTGCTAACTCCAGCACTGGCTGGCAGAAGCGGGGCTATCAGGCATTCTAGGCTGGTTCTAGGATGATGTATATAGTGTATATGAGACTGTTTCAGATAGTGAAACCCTATTTCAAAAACTATATCAGAACAATAGTTCTTTTTAAAAGATTAATATCTATTTTATTTTATTTTATTTTATTTTATTTTATGGGTATGTATGTGCTTGCCCAGGCAGGTATCGATGAGGGCAGGGAGAGGCTGTCCGATCTCATAGATGTGGGTTTACAGGTGGTTATGAGTGGCCATGTGGGTGCTGGAAACTGATTATAGGTTCAGTACAAGCTGAGCCATCTTTCTGGCCTGTTTATATGTTTCCAGATCTTTTTAAAAAATAGAAAAGAATCTTTATTTATCACATAGCGATTATACCCAGTATATTTTGTAGATGGAATTTAAAAAAAAGATTTATTATGTACAGTGTTCTGCCTGCATATATGCCTGCACGCCAGAAGAGGGCGCCAGATCCCATTACAAATGGTTGTGAACCACCATGTGGTTGCTGGGAATTGAACTCAGGATCTCTGGAAGAGCAGCCAGTGCTCTCAACCTCTGAGTCAACTCTCCAGCTCCCGGATTTTTTTTTTTTTTCCTTTAAGGAAGGAAAAGTTTATTTTGGTTCATGGTTTGCGGGCACAGTTAGTTGTGGTAGGGGCAGTTGTAGTGGGTGGGACAGGTGGGGATGGTTTACCCAGGAGCTCGAGGCAGCTGCTCACGTTGCGTCCATGGGAAGCAGGGAGAGATGCAAGTAGCTGTTCTCAGACTGAATTTATTAGGCTCAGCCTTCCTTTTTACAGAAAACCTTTGTATGTGTGAGGGTGTGTGTTTGTGGTGTGTGTGTGTGTGTGTGTGTGTGTGTATGTGTGTGTGTGCATGAATGTCTGTGTGGTGTGTGAGTGTATGAATATTTATTTGTGTGTGTGTGTGTGTGTGTGTGTGTGTGAAAGTCTGTGTGGGTATGTGTATATGTATGTGTGAATGTGTGTGTTTGTGTATGTGAATGCCCTGTGAGTGAAATGTTTGTGTTTGTGTGTGTGAGTGCATGTGAATGTCTGTGTGTGTTGTGTTTATGTGAATGCCTGTGTGTGTAGTACATGGGAGTGTGTGTGAATGTCTGTGTCTGTGTGTGTGTGATTGTGTGTGAGTGTAGGAATATATGTGTTTGTGTGGTGTGTGAGTGTGGTGTAAGTGTGTGTGTGTGTGTGTGTGTGAGTGTGTGTTCCTGGGGGTAGAACCCAGGCCTTGCTCACATCAGGCACCGCTTCTCCACTGAACTTCATGCCCAGCCCTGCAGAATTTCTCTAGTGCTTTATCCAAGTCTGCCACCACTGACTCCTCTTGGGAGTCTTGTCTCTGAACATTCTCCTTGGATGACGTCACTGGTGATGAGAGTCTGGATGGAGAGGCAGTTTTGCTTCCTTCTACCGTTTTCAGGATGCCACTCCATTGTCTTCATGGACTTTCCAGCTCCCTTGGCCCCTTGTGGTAAGTTGTCAGATGTAGCGGCTGTCCCCCAAAGTCAATCAAGGAACACATTCACTGTTTCCTAGTAACAAATTCCAAACTTGCTGATGGAAGTAAAAGCATTTGTAGCTGGGTGGTAGTGCACGCCTTTAATCCCTGCACTCAGGAGGCAGAGGCAGGCAGATCTCTGTGAGTTCAAAGCCAGTTTGGTCTAGAGATCGAGTTCCAGGGCAGCCAGGGCTACACAGAGGAGCCCTGTCTCCAAAAACAAACAAATAATAAACAAAACCCCAAACAAACAAAAACAACAAGAAAAGCACATATAAAGTTTTCTATAATTAATTTTTTAATGAAGTTGTGCTCTGGCCAATCACCTTTGATATAATCCCTTTATATCACATAATATCATATAATTACATAATATCACTTTATGTCTGAGGGTTTGGTTGTTGTTTTACATTTGTGTATGTGTGTGTGTGCGCACGCGCACGCACAAGGGCATGTGTGCAAGCCTGCTGTGGTGTACATGCGACCAGAGGATACTCTCAGAAGTTGGTCCTGGAAATCAAGGTCTGACATGTGGGTTTGGTGGCAAATCCCTCACTGAGTGATCTAGCTGGCCCTAACACATCAGAAGCACAGTCTACTCCTGAGCTCCATATGAGCTGAGGCTGGCCTTGAACCTCTAGTCCTCTGCCTCCCCTTCCCAAGTATTGGCATTCCAGGTGTGCACCACCAAACCAGATACCCTGATTCTGACTTTCCTGCCAGGCTTCATTAGAGCTCAGCCTAAGAGCCAGTTGGAGAGGTGGTTTCCTCTGGTTTCCTTCCTATGGCTCTTTTAGTATCAAGAGAGCTTGACATTGGTTCAGGGGTAAGAATCGGCTTGAGCCTCAGCTTCCCACGGCACCAGCTGTGAGGAAACTGCTTTAGTCTTAAGAAGCCATCTATAGGGTTGGAGCGGTGGCTCAGCTGTTAAGAGCACTGGCTGCTCTTCCAGAGGTCCTGAGTTCAATTCCCAGTAACCACATGGTGGCTCACAACCGTCTGTTATGGGATCTTGGGAACTCTTCTGGCATGCAGGTGTACATGCAGATACTCATATATTAAATTTTTTAAAAAGTTGAAGAAAAAAAAAAAAAGAGGGCCGGGCGTGGTGGCGCACACCTTTAATCCCAGCACTCGGGAGGCAGAGGCAGGCAGATTTCTGAGTTCGAGGCTAGCCTGGTCAACAGAGTGAGTTCCAGGACAGCCAGGGCTATACAGAGAAACCCTGTCTCGAAAAACAAACAAAAACAAACAAACAAAAAAAACAACAAAAAGAGGTCATCTATAAAATTTGCATAATATCTCTCAGAGTAATTGGAATAATTAAGTTAGATAGTTATGAAAAGCTTTTTTTCTGTTTTTTTTTTGTGTTTTTTTTTTTTTTTTTTTTTTGAGACAGGATTTCTCTGTGTAGTCCTGGATATCCTAGAATTCACTCTGTAGACCAGTTGGCCTCAAACTATATGAAAAGCTTATCAAACACTGATATCATATACCATACTTACTGTGCGATATACAGATATATATTGTGTGATATACAGATATTTCTCCCAGTTTAGAGATGAGGAATTTGAAGCCTGGTAATCTATCCAACCTATTCTATTCCCGTTACATAACTAGAGAATGA
Source organism: Mus minutoides (assembly GCA_902729485.2). Taxonomy (NCBI): domain Eukaryota; kingdom Metazoa; phylum Chordata; class Mammalia; order Rodentia; family Muridae; genus Mus; species Mus minutoides. The sequence continues at coordinate 22,303 of LR753734.1, read as the reverse complement.
CAGAGCACTAGGGTTAAGTCCAGTTTGGGTGCAGGGTCCCTGTCATTGGCTCCCCTTGCCTCCCCTCCCCTCTAGCGAATGCTTATTCCTTCTTTTTGGATTATATGGAATGAGATTTGGACTCTGGAAAATAAATGCCATTGATCAGATTGACTATTGGGGCAATAGGGGCAATTAAAAGTGGAGCAGCAAAGGTCGTTTCAAATAGAAACAAAATGGAAGTACAAGAGAGGGTAAGTTTCGCCAGGAAGGCTTGATACGATATGGTGATATGGTACTCTGAATGTTGAGTTAACAAGTTGGGTCTGTGTCAACGTCCATGAAGTGACAAACCATAAGGCCAATGACACGGCCAGAATGACTCTTCTGGAATGCTCCCATCGTTGGACAGAAGGGATGACGGAACTGAGAAACAACTAGAACAAAAAGATAAAATGAAGTGTTCTAGTGTGAGTGTAGGAATGGACTAATGAACTTAGACGTTGACTGCTGGGCAAAGGTGTGGTCTCAGATACAGCTGTCGGTAGGATTCAGGGCCTGACCAGAGAGAGAAGTCACAGAGGACTTCCCATGTTGGTGACAAGGAGGGCGCTGTGGAGGAGGAATTCTGACGAGGAGTACTTGGTGGGGATAGATGGAGGGACTTACATGGGCAGCTGAGCGGTTTTGGAAGGAGTAAGCTGGATCACCTGAGGGAGAGCTTGGGAGTCAGTTTCTGGGGAAGAAAGAGTGGAAAGGGATGAAGGGAGGAAGGGTAGAGAACTCTTAGACCAGAGCTGGAGTTTTCTCTTGAGCTACAGATGGTGTGGGGGATTGAGAAGGACCCCTGACACACACATGGCCCCCACCCCCTGTCACTCGGTTCCCCCATTCTCCATCAACCTCTCTTATCTGTCCTTTTCCTGAGGTCCAAGCTTGACAAGGAAGCAGCTGACCCTTACCAGGGCAAGAGCCGAGAGAGATGGGGTAGAAGACTAGGGGAGTCTGCCTGGACCGCCTTATGGCTCTAGGGATTGGAGAGAGGTACTCAATGATAGTTCACATAGAATCTGATGCTTGCTGGAGAGGGACTTGACCAGGCCATATTTAGTTAAGAGAATGAACATGACGTTTCTCACCCAGCAGACCTATAGCCACAACCTATATTTAGTTTAAAAGGTTAATTTACAGGCTGGACACAGTGACACATGTCTTTAGTCTGAGCACTTGGAGGCAGAGGCAGTTGGATCTCTGTGAGTACAAAGCCAGCTTGGTCTACATAGGGAACCCTTAAAAACAAAAGTAGATTTATGAATCTATTTCTCACTAGATCATACACCAAAACCAACAACAGACAAAGAACTCTATCTACCATCTTCGTTACCAAGGCGAGCCCAGTGTCTAGCACTGAGCTTGGTGGACCCCGCCACTGACTCATTCCCTTTCTGTCATTTTTTGAGTACAAGGACAGGTTCCATAGGCTTCGTATTCATTTACTCAACAAATATTTACTGAGCACTTCCAATGTGTGCGGCTCTAGGACAAGTGCAAGAAGCACAGATTTGAGCAAGGTTTCTGCTCTCAAGGAACTCATAAGTGGAAGACATTTAAAAAAATTAACAAGAGCATTTAGGCAGTGGGACAAGCCATGAGAGCGGTAGAACAAGGCCATACATGGTGGGGGACACTTGCAGTGTGACTTTAGCTGTTATAGCTAGGTGAGGCCTCCACAGATGAACAGGAGAGGTTGAAGGCTGAGAAGATGAAATGATCATGGTCAAGCAATGAGTCACATCTATCTATCTATCTATCTATCTATCTATCTATCTATCTATCTTTTGGGTTTTTTGAGGCAAGGTTTCCCTGTGTAGCCCTGGTTGTCCTGGAACTCACTCTGTAGACCAGGCTGGCCTCGAACTCAGAAATCCGCCTGCTTCTGCTTCCCAAGTGCTGGGATTAAAGGCATGTGCCACCACTGCCCAGCTCACTTTTTTTTTTTTTAAGTACAAGTACCCAGCTATCTCTGATTGGCATGTGAGCACTATATTTTCTCTCTGAACAACTCCTTTATCTATTATGTAAAAATGCAATGGGGGGTGGGGTGGGGGAGCTGGAGAGATGGCTCAGTGGTTTAGAGCACTGACTGTTCTTCCAAAGGTCCTGAGTTCAATTCCCAGCAACTACATGGTGGTTCTGTAAGAGGATGAGATGCCCTCTTCTGACATACTCATATAATAAATAAATAAATAAATAAATAAATAAATAAATAAACCTTAAAAAAATTACAGTGGAAACCGGAAGGAAGAAGAGATAGTTAGGATGGTGTAGGTGGCACTTGGGAGGGTCTGACCCGGTTAATATCGGAAGTGGAAAGAGGGCTGATTGGAGGGAAAGCCAACTAATGGGAAGTAAATGTGGGGGACAGAAAGGAATCTGGGAGCTGGGGGCCAAGCTCACTTGGTTGAGTGCTTGCCTAGCTTTGAACCCCAGCATCACATAAACTGGTCACAGTGGTACATGCCTATAGTCCCAGCACTCAGGACCTAGAGGGAGGAGGATCAGAGGTTCAAGATTGCGTTTAGAAGGTGGCTTAACACGTGAAGGCACTTGCTGCCAAGTCTGTAGCCTTAGCATGTTTTGGGATTCCTTTTTTTTTTTTAACTAAAGATGTAAATTATCAGAGTGTGCAGCACATTTGGAGGTCAAAGGACAACCTGTGAGGGTCAACTCAATCCTTCCACCATGTGGGTCTGACAACCTGAGTCGGATCCCATTCTAGAAGATTCTGAGTCACCATGTGGTTGCTGGGAAATGAACTCAGGACCTCTGGAAAAGCAGTCCGTGCTCTTAAACTTTGAGCCATCTCTCCAGCCTGTGGCGCACGCAGATTTTTTTCAAGGCTAAACCCAGCACTATACAAAACGAACTGGAACAGTTGGTCACTCTATGCTAGGTTTTGGGGCACAGCAATGGAGAGAGTCTTATGCAGATATAGGGAAGGCTGAGGAGTAACAAATTTGGAGGTGAAAATCAAGGTGTTTTTTGTTTGTTTGTTTGTTTGTTTTGGTTTTTTGAGACAGGGTTTCTCTGTGTAACCCTGGCTGTCCTGGAACTCACTTTGTAGACCAGGCTGGCTTTGAACTCAGAAATCTGCCTGCCTCTGCCTCCCGAGTGCTGGGATTAAAAGGCATGCGACACCATGCCTGGCTCAAGGCGGGTTTTTTTTTTTTTTAAAAGATTTATTTTATTTATTATATGTAAGTACACTGTAGCTGTCTTCAGACACTCCAGAAGAGGGCGCCAGATCTTGTTACGGATGGTTGTGAGCCACCATGTGGATGCTGGGATTTGAACTTATCACCTTCGGAAGAGCAGTCGGGTGCTCTTACCCGCTGAGCCATCTCACCAGCCCCTCAAGGCGTTTTTGAAAATCTATTTTGGTCACATAAAGTTTGAGTTGCTATCGAGTATCTCATGGACATGGATTATTCGTGTGCAAAGCCCAAGGGAGAGATTGGATTCAGATAGAAACATGGAAGCCAGAAGGTCTTCATGGTATTTATGACAATGCCCAGGAAGACAATGTCAGCTGAGTAGCAAGAAGGACCTGAGACGGACACCCCCAGCCTTAGGACATTAGAATCAGCTACCCAAACGATTAAAAAGGAATAGCTGGGCTGGTCATGGCAGCACATGACTGTGATCCCAGCCTTTTGGAGGCTGAGGCAGAAGGATCCTGAATTTGAGACCAGCTTGGGGTTCAGTATAGTGAGGGAGCAGGCATTGGTGAAGGCTGTAAACAGGAGGATGGCAGGCAAATGGAGAGGATGCCCTCCTGCGTTACATTGGGAAGGAGAACGAGGGATGGGAGATAAATGGCTTTGGAAGCCGTGACACACAGTAAATCAAGGGACAGCAGGCATCAGGATGGCCAGGGCAGGAAGTGGAGACATGGAGTGCTCAGAGGGCAGAGCTAATCACCTGTGTCAGAGATGTCCCTCAGATGAGAACAGAAAAGCAACATGGAGTAATCTCGACTACCAGTAACTAGGCACAAAGAATAAGGCACCTTGAGTGCCTGAACCACTCCTGGGAAAAATGGAAACCCCAGACGCTGGATGAGGTGGCAGCTGTGGGGTGGGGTGGGCTTGGGGTCTGCTGTATTGTTGTTAATGGCAGAGATCTTGATTTTGGCTATAGGCCTGAGGAAAAGTGGTAAATAAAGGATGGGAATGTAGAGAAGAGACGATTAGTGATGGAGTAGGGTTTCCTTCTGAGGAGCTGGCCGGAGAATGACTCTTGTCAGATCGGAACACATACAACATTTAGCTGTGACCGGGAGGGCTGAGACCGGTGGGCAGAGATAGGTAAAATTGACTGTGGGCTGGGGGTGGGGCTGGAGCTAGGCAGAGCTGGCTAGATGGCTCCTTCCTGATTGTCTTCATTTTCTCAGGGGAAAATTCAGTTGGGTGGCTGAGAGTGACTGGAGACGCAGTCGGAAGCCCATGGAAGACTCCAGAGTGCGCAGTTAGCATCAATTTGTCTAATTCCTCCAGTGGCTTGGCACCATGTTTTTCTGGGCACAGGAGCAGAAAAGTAGGTAGATTAATCCGGAGTAGATCGCTCAGGTGTGGATACAGCTGAGGCCATGGATATCCATCGGCCTTTGAAGGGATGCAGTGACCAGCTGTCCATCATTGCTGAAAGAGGCAGGGCATAAAACAGGCTTGGGTGACAGATTAGGAGAAAACTCGGGAGGCGAAGGCTCCATAGAGGGACAAGATGCAGGAAGGAGTACGGGTGTCAGGGATGCACAGTGGGGTCAGAGAGAGGATGGCCAGGTTCAGTTTCCTGGTCAGATTGGAACCGAGGGCCAAGAAAGTACTAGGTACTAGGTACTAGGCCTTAGGTACAGGTAGCTGGCTGAAGCAGAGATGTGTGTCAAAGAGCAGAGATCAGCTGAGTGGTGGATAAGTTTTTCAGATCAGTTCTGAAATCACTAACAGAGGAGACAGGAGAAGAGGAAAAGGCTAAAAAGAAAGCCAAGGCCTGGCTGAATTCAGTGGAGTGACCAAGGGATGGTGGGGACAGAGACACAAGGGGAAGAAGACAGCTGGCTAAAACAGACTGTTTTTGTTTGTTTGTTTGTTTGTTTGTTTGTTTTTACATAGCCAGGTACCCTCTGAGCTGATTGAAGCTAAACCAAAGTGCTTGCGTTGGGTCCAGGAAAGGGTCATGATCAACACCAGCTGCTATTTTCTAGAAGAAGAAGAGGAGGAGGAGGAGGAAGAGGAAGAGGAAGAGGAAGAGGAAGAGGAAGAGGAAGAAGAAGAGGAAGAAGAAAAAGAAAAAGAAAAAGAAAAAGAGGAAGAAGAAGAAGTCCTAAAAGTTCAGGACAGACATTAAAACGGGCAAGAGAGACCCGGAGGGCCAGTGAGCGGGGTGACTGTGGGCTCTGTGAGTTCTACCCAGCTTTCATCTCCTGCCTCCACCATGTCAGCCCTCCTCTTCCCTTCTGAGGCCACCAGTGACAGCTTTCTGCTCCAGGACAATTTTCTGGCAGGAAAAAAATCAGCCATCTCTCTTGGGCTGGCAGCATTCCCAGAAGGAGCCTGCCAGCGCTGAGGCTTTGAGGAGGAAGCTGAAGGCAGCAGATTCTGGGCGCGCTCCCCTCCGATGAGCAAGGGCTCATTAGCTAAAACCATCATCTTCCCAGGCTCCCTCTCAGACTCACTTAACAATAACCTGAGCTGCCTCTCCACCCTCACACCAGCACAGGAGCACAAGTTGCTTCCTGCTCAGGCAGAACCCACCCTAACCTCAGTCTTTCTAGGCTCTCCACTTCCTGTAAGACTGAGCAGGCTACCTTGCTTGAGGTGAGTATGATGGTTATAAACATTAACACAGCACTCAGTAAAAGCCTCCGAGGTGGCCATTCTTTTATAGAGTTGGGCTACATCTTATGATCTTTCTGCGAGTAGGTGACTCAGGTCATGTGTTTAGATGGTAGAGCTGAGGTGCCAACCCTCATAGACTTGTCACAGCTCTAGGGAGCTTCCTCTGAGTTCTTCAAGGCCTTCCATGGGAACAACATGGACTTTAGACAAGTTGATCACTCAGACGTTGTAGCTTTCTTTTTTTGTTGTTTTGTTTGTTTTGTTTTGTTTTATTTTGTTTTGTTTCAAGACAGGGTTTCTCTGTATAGAGCCCTGGTTGTCCTGGAACTCACTCTGTAGACCAGGCTGTCACGAACTCAAAAATCTGCCTGCCTCTGCCTCCCAAGTGCTAGAATTAAAGGTGTGCCACCACTGCCGGGCCATTATAGCTAGCTTTCTTTCTTTCTTTCTTTCTTTCTTTCTTTCTTTCTTTCTTTCTCTTTTCTTTAGATTTATTTATTTATTATATGTAAGTACACTGTAGCTGTCTTCAGACACTCCAGAAGAGGGTATCAGATTTCCCGTTACGGATGGTTGTGAGTCACCATGTGGTTGCTGGGATTTGAATTCGGGACCTTCGGAAGAGCAGTCGGTGCTCTTAACCACTGAGCCATCTCACCAGCCCCTGTTTTTGTTTTTCGAGACAGGGTTTCTCTGTGTAGCCCTGGCTGTCCTGGAACTCACTCTGTAGAACAGGCTGGCCTCGAACTCAGAAATCTGCCTGACTCTGCCTCCCAAGTGCTGGGATTAAAGGAGTGTGCCACCACGCCCAGCTTCCATTGTAGCTTTCTTAAAAGAGGGCCTGACCACAAGTCATAGGAAACATGCTTTCATAGCACACGGAAGAAACAGCTGATTTTTTTTTTTAAACGTTGTATTGTCTATGACTTTTCAGTTGTTAGGGACAAAAAACTCAACTAAAACTGGCGGAAACCAGTAAGCACGGGGAATGGCAGCCATCTGGAGATTCCAGGGGTAGTATCTTCTGTCAGCTGGGATCTGGGAAAATGGGGGCTGTAAAGACTAGGCTTTCTCCACCCCCATGTCTCCTATGTTGGTTCACTTTCTAGCTGGCTGTCCCCCGACTGTCTCAGAAGCACCAATATGGGCCCTGCCTGCTTCTTCATGGGGAATCCAGGATCCTTACATACAGAGTTTCACTGCTGTGGTCTGATTCAGAAATCCTTTTTTGACCTAGTATTTATGGTGGAGAAAGGGAAGCAGATTGGTTGGGCCTGTACACAACCCCTTCCCTCTGCAAGGAGCTGAGGTAGGTGGACAGACTGACCAGCACACAGGACTAGGCACGGCAGAAGGACAGGGGTCAAAAAGGAAACTCAGAGTTCATTAATTTAAGTATGTGTGCCTGTGTGCACACGTGTGTTTGTGTGCATGTGTGTCTGTGTGTGAGCTTGTAGGTGTGTCAATGTGTGTCTATCATAGCCCCATGTGAACGTCAGAGGATGACTTGTAGAAGCTGGTTTTCTCCTTCTACAGTGGCTTAGAGAGTGAGCCCAGGCTGCCATGATTAACAGCAAGTGTCTTTACTACTGAGGCTTGTTTTGTTTTGAGGTAAAGTGCCACTACACACCCCTGTCTGTCAGGGAACTTGCTATATAGATAAACCACACTAGCCTCAAACTCAGTGATCCGTCAGTCTCTGCCTCCTTAATGCCAGGTTTAAAGGCATGGACTGCCACTCCAAGCCAATTTATTTTTTTATTTTATTTTTTTGTTTTTTCGAGACAGGGTTTCTCTGTGTAGCCCTGGCTGTCCTGGAACTCACTCTGTAGACCAGGCTGGCCTCGAACTCAGAAATCCACCTGCCTCTGCCTCCCAAGTGCTGGGATTAAAGGCGTGCGCCACCACTGCCCAGCCCTCTGAGCCAATTTATTACCTTTTTCTCCCCCCTGAGACAGGGTTTCTCTGTTGATGTCCTGGACCTCACTGTGCAGACCAGACTGGCCTCAGACTCAGAGATCTGCCTGCTTCTGCCTCCTGAGTGCTGGAGGCCTGCGCCACCACAGCCTAGTGTACTTTATTACCTTTTAAAGGGATAAAATGTGCAGGGGAAACGTACAGTTAACTTCCTGACTCCATTAGCAAAGCATATAAGGTTTTCTTCTTAACATATCAACCTTCCCTCCCTCTTCTGGGTAATTGTTGAATCAAGAGAGGATTTGGTCCTCATATTTCAATATTTACCATAATTGATAAATAACTAAAATGCCAGCTGAGGGTGTGGCTCAGAGGTAGAGCACTTACAGAATGTGATAGGACCCGGGTTCCATGCCATCACAATGCAAAATAAATATGACTGACAACACACTACAGTTAGAGGAAGACTTTCAGACCCAAGTTTTCATTTCAGACAAGTAAAAAAAAAATAAAAAAAAATAAAAAAATATCAACCGTTGGCTTTTTCTTATCTAAGACTAACTTATCTAAGTAAACAAGACTCTGTCTGGGAATGGGGAAGTGGCTCAGCAGGTAAACACATTCACTATGCATCTTAAGGACTGAATCCAAGCTCCTAGCACCCCTGTAAGAGCCTGGTGTGGCTGGTGCACACCGGTCCTGCAGTGCTGGGATGGGAGGAGGTGGATTACTACGGCTTTCTGGCCATCAGCCCAGCCCCCAGGTTCCAGGAGAGAACCTGTTCGGTGAAAGATTCTGTCCCAAGGGACTAAGGCAGAAGTGATGATCTAGCAGGACACCTAAGTCCTTCTTTGGCCTCTGCACAGGATTACTGCGCTCTCTCTCTCTCTCTCTCTCTCTCTCTCTCTCACACACACACACACACACACACACACACACACACACACACACACACAGGGTGGGGGTGGGGGTGGGGGTGGGGGTGGGGGGCAACTGTCTTCTGAGGAGGCCAGCTCGAGGCCGCTCTCCTCAGAGAAGACAGTGGCACGCCACATGTTCCAAATAGGTCTCATTTTGTCCCCAGTTCCCTTTCCACCCACGTGCAGCCCAGGCAGCCGCCCTTACAGGTTGCTCAGGTTGGACAGGGAGTGTGCTGATTGCTGGTATTTTCCCTTAAAGCATCTTGGCAGCAATCCTGGCCGTTTAGATCTCTGGATATCACAAGCTGGGCAGGTGGCTGTGCTTTATCAACAGGATGAGTCTTACAGGTGTTTCACAAGGTCCCGGAAGAAGTCTGTTGCCCGACCCCCCACCTTCTCCAATGAAGGGACTAAGGGACACCCACGTTCTCTTTGTTTCTTAGATGTGGCCCAATTTACCACCAAATGTAGCTTCCCCGCCCCCCCCCCCCCCCCGCTAGAAGTGTGCAGGATCTAAGGAGATAAAAGAGTTGGACATTGCTGGTTTCTGCTTCTTTATTCACCTGGAAAATGGACTCGACATAGACCTGGCAGTTAGAGCCAGCCTGTGAGGGCTGGCAGAGTTCCTTTCCTCTGGTGGAGGCAGATGATGTAATCGAAAGAGCTCAAGTCTGGGACACTAATGGGCAGGCCCTTCTTAGCCACTAACTCGCAAAGGGACCATGACCGGTCCTTTCCTTCTCTGTGCCTCAGTTTCCTCAACTTATGACAAGAGGATTGGCCCCAGAGGGCCCCAGAGGCATTTTCTCAGCTCACCATCCATGAGGTGCTTCTTCCGGGTTAGGCGGCTCACAGACCGGAAGGGTCGCAGACTGTTTTATTTTCCAAAAAGTTCTCCATCAGACAATCCTACCTCTGCTTATTGTTTTGTTTACTGTGGAAATTCCATTCGAAAGTACAGAAAGTACAGGATTATGATTGGAATCAAGACTAATTCCCAACTAGAACTGCACCGGGCAGTGTTCAAGTACTACCCAGCTACTAACCCCAGCTCAGTGCTGTGGCTATAAAGTTAAGATGGAATAACCCCGCCCCTTTGAGCTGTACACAGCCAGGTCAGGAAGACAGATGAGTAACCGGTCATTGCATTACACCGTGATGAGTACTACTGTAGCGTGTTTATAAGGCACATGCAGAGAATGGGCATATAAACCTGGGGTGGAGTCCTCTGTGGTCTCCTGAAGCAAGTGTCACTGTAGGGATAAGCGGCACCTAATGGGGATCAAGTCTCTCAGACCATGGTGTTTGTTCAATAGACACCTGCTACCTGTCATCCCTCCCACCTCATCCTTTAAATACAGACAATTCTCCCAGTGTCCACCTAGTTATCCCTTGGGTCTGGAATGTGATTGGAACAGTGGCCACTAAATTGGAGCCCCTGGATCAGGTTTTGAGTAGGTCGAAGGCAGCATGGAATCTGGCTTTTACCCTGAAGGCAGAAGAACTATGGCTTCCCATAGCATTTTATCTTATTTTATTTTATTTTATTTCATTTTATTTTATTTTATTTTTTCAGTGTGAAATGCTGGAAACCAGCATCCGGTTCACACATGCATATATATCCCTTTACTCTCATTGTTTCCTTTTCCTTTTTCCATTTTCCTTCTCCTTTCCTTTTTTCTTTTCTGGCACATGTTGGGAAGAATGAGTTGGAAGTCCCTGTAGGCGATTGGAGTCTGAGAAATCTCTGCAGTCATGGCGGGCTTCTTGGAGAAGGTGCCAGGGAAGTAAGATGAGGACTAGCTGAACTAGTTAGGTTGGCAACTTGGCTTAAGGGCCTCCTAGATCCCGGGCTGCGCTCGGCCGCGCCACCCTTCCCGCGTTCGACCTTTGTTCCTGCACTAACCTCCCATCAACCGAAGTGGTGTTATCACTTCCCCCTTTCTGCGCCGTGCGTGACTCAAGGCTCGCCCTCGGCGCCTGCTTCCCTGGCCGCGCGCGGTTGCGGGCGCATCCCGAGGCTGGGAAGTGTCCTCGGCAGTGCAGCCAGGCCCCGCCTCCAGGGCCCGCAGCTCAAGAGCAGGCTCGGAGCGGCGAGCCAGGGCGCACCTCGGCGCAACCTGCGGGCTCCGGGGGAGCCTCTCCCCGCGGCGCCGGCTGGCGGGAGCGGACGGAGGCCGGCGCTGCCCGTTAGCAGCCGCGGCGGCAGGAGCCTCCTAATTACTCACCACGCTAATTGCCCGGCACTGAACTTCAGGAGCTGGTCCGAAGAGGAGCTCCGGGGCGCAGAGAGGGCGGGAGGTGTCTAGGACCGAACCCCGCCTGGGTTAAGTATCCGCCCGTCCCCGGCTGGCGGCCAGCTCGCCTTCCGCGGGAGGCCGGAGTCACCGCCGGGGGAACCGGGAGGTGCGCCCGGACCACACCGGACCCCCTCCCCCATCGCCGCCTCTAGGAGGCGCAGAAAGTGGGGGCGCCAGCTTGGCGCGGGGGGCGGGCGCGGAGAGCCAGAGGGGCTGCGGGGACACCGAGATGGCCGATGAGATCGACTGGCTGGACCTGCCAGGCCGATGGACCTACGGAGTGGACCGCGGCGGGAGAATCTTCTTCATCAAGTATGTAGGGCTCGTTCTCCTCCCCTCCCAGCCCCCCACCCCGTTTTCACTTTTTCTTTAAAGTTGTCTGGCTTGAAAGGTAGCAGGGTCCGGGGTCAGGCTGGGGGTGGTGGTGGAGGGAGAGGGTGGCTGACTAATAAGTTTATCAAGATACCTGTTTGAATGTGACTCCCGCCTTTTCCTCAATGGGGCAAAGTCCAGGAAGGCTCCCAGGCGTTCTTCCCTGAGCTGGAAAGGCAGGGCAGGCGAGGTGGCCTTGAGCCTCTTTCTTGACCACCGCACCCTGCAGCAAGGAGTTCTTCCAGTTCTTACATTAGCCGAGGCCAGGCGACTTCTTTCTTCCAGACTTGGGCAGACTGACAGCGTGTTAGGAGCCCCTGCCTCTCCCACCTGCTCACTGCGGACTCCTGCAGCTCCTCCCCCTGCCTGCTGCTTTCCCCTGTGGTCAGGAGGCAGAAGAATGCCTCAGGCTTGAAGAATCCTTTAGGGGGAGGCTTTGCCGCTCTCAGTGATAAATTAGCACTGTTCTATTAATTCCATAAACCAAATGGCTATGGCATAATCTCATTATAGCAAAGTGGCCCTGTTTGGCCCCCCTTTTTGGCTGGCTTCTCTTACAGTCGTCTTTTGCCAGGAAAGAAATCACCCAATGATTTAGCAAGTGTATATAGCACAGCAGTTTGGACTGTTCCCACAAGCTTCCTCTTCCCTCAAGATAGCCACTCAGAAAACATCAGAATTGAAGAGAAGCTAGAGGCAGCCCCTGCACTGTTGCCACAGGACCGGAGAGATGTAAAGTATTTGTCTGAGATGGGACCACTTGTCAATCGTGGCACCGGGTCAGCCTTAGTGTGAACTTACTTTCTTGGTTGCAGGGGCTCGCTGTAGTTTGGGGTTTCTGTTTGCACACGTGTGCTGCACTTTCTTCTGTTATTATCACCACTATTTATCATAATTGATGCTGAATTATATTGTCTTAGCGGTAACTTCAGCAAAGTTCTTGGCCCCAGGGTTAGGATCCCAAATAACAGAACTTCTCCATGATTAAAATCAGAGTCCCTTCCGTCAGAGGCTTGAACCTTCAAAACCCTTAAGAACCACCAAGGTTAAGTGTGCTCCCAGCTACTCAGGAGGCTGAGGCAGGGGGATCACTTTGACCTGAGAGGTCCCAGAGAGCAAGCTGGGCAACATAGTGAGCCTCTTTCTCAAAAAATAAATACAGAACTAAAATAAGAAACCGTCCAAGGAGTTTACGGAAAAGACTGATTTGGGGCTGGGCATGGGGGCACACCTTCAATCCCAGCACTCTGGTGGCAGAGCCAGTCTGATCTTTGACTTCTAGGCCAGCCAAGGTTACATAGTGAGACTTTGTCTCAAAAGCAAAACAAAACAAAAAAGACCGATTCCTGAGGTTCCCCACCCCATTCTTATTCCACTAGCAGAGACAGCTTGGTGGTCTGAATTCCCAAGAGTTCCTGATTGCATTGAATTTGCTTCCCAATCTCTTCCTGTTCTTTCATCTCACTCCACGGTCTAGATACACCGAACATTCACTCCAGCCTGCAACACAAAAATAAAAACCAAGAAGCTACTTTTAAGGTGGTGGGAGAAGGCGCAGAACAACCCAAAGCATCCTGGGAGGCCTTTACTTGTGTGATACTGACCCTGCACCCAGGAGGACAATTAAGACCTTGAAGGGAGACTGGAGAGGCTATCGGAAGGCTAAGTGCTCCGCTGATGCTAAAGGGAAAGGGAGAATATAGTGGCCTTGGGCCTTCTAAGGAAGGTAGGGTGGGCTGGAGGCAAAGGTACCTAGAACCTCCTTGGGTCACAGTGGAAGTGGAAGCTTTGGGGGGTTTCAGAGAAAATAAGACAGAAAAGCAGGGATGAGCAGTGTGAGGAAGACCTGATAGTTAGACGAGGGCTTGGGACTCTATCTATGACAGAAAGCCATTGGAGACTTTATCCCGGGGCTTGTTGTAGGATCTGCATCCAGGAGGATCCCTCTGGCTGCTGTGAGGGAGGGGGGTGCTGGGGTGGGCTGGGGGCTCCAGAATAGAACGCAGTTAGGAAGCTGCTGTGAAACCAGGAAATCTGAGACAGCTGTGGGGAGAATGGAGAGGAAAGGGTGGGAGAGCAGGGGATATCTCTAGGGAGAGGATGAGGAGTGTGGCTGAATGGAGAGAAGAGGCATCTCACAACAATGTCCCATTTGAGTATGATGAAGATCGAGACTAGAAGCCTGACTTGGGGGTGTGGATAAATTCAGTGGTGAAGTGTTGAACTTGAGGTCCCCCCGTGTGTCATACACAGGGTCGTGTAGCAGCTGGCATTTGAGTCATGCCTGGGAGGAAGATGGTCCTCTAGGAGTTGTCCTGTAGAGGGGGGGAACCTCTGAAAGTGTGAGTGAGGGGACAGGAAGGTCACCGGGCAGCATCAGTATTTAAGGAGTGTGTAGAGAAAGACAGGCCAGGTTGGGAAAGAGACGAAAGGGGGTCAGAGGTGAGCCGCACCAGGATTGGAGAGGAGAGAAGACAGAAGAAGGAGTTTGAGAAGGAATCAGGAAGGGTTAGTCATCAGTGGTCAGTACAGCAGAAAAGCCAAAGGTTAGGAAATGGCTACCACACTTAGGAACGTGGGAGTGTGCCCTTAGTGGAAAGTAGTTTCAGGGGGCTGGGAACAGAAACCAGAATAATAGGGGGGGGGACTGGTAAGCAGGAGGCCAGGAAACAGGGGAAGCAGGAGAGGTGTGCTTCTGGAAGGGATGCTGGGTTGAGAAGCAGAGTGCGGAGCAGAAGATGGGGGTGGGGCATGGACTTGAGAGGGTGACAGGAGTTGTGCTCTTAGGAGACCTACCACCCGGAGAAGACAGGCGTGCAGGGGAAGGTGCTGCATACCACGAGGAGAAGCACGTCACTATTCAAGCCGGGACACTCAGCAGAACGAGGGTCTGTAAAAGATGGCAGACACCTTAGGCAGAGTGTTCACCTCAGGGGAGAGATGGCTGCCCCCTCTCCAATGTAGAGACAAGAATGAAAGGACAGGCAAGGAGCTGGGCAGACATGCAGGAAACCTGATGGCTTTGACTTTTTCTTCAATTAAGAGCTCTAGAGAGTGTGGTGGAGTAGGTGGGTAGGAGAGGCAGGCTGGGAGTCAAGGCTGGTGAGAAGGCACTAGAACTAGACTGGCCACCCACAGATAAGCCTGGGGAAGGAACTAGTTCTTCCTGGAGACTGGATGTGTAGTGACACCAATCCTCCCAGGTCTAGCTTCCCCATGAGGGCTAAGGCCAGGCAACCCCCAGCCACCTTGTTCTGGGCCTGGCTGACAAGGAGAGGGTTGGTAAGGGGTAAGCAGGGGGAGCTGAAGCCTGTGGTGGACAGTCATCCTATAACGGGGCTATCCGCAGCATCTGGGTGAGGTGGAGGTGGAGGGGACCTGGGGGGAGAGGAGGGAGGGTCAGGGCAACACAAGAGGCTAAGGACACTGGCAGCCTCAAGCTCTTTGTATTCCTGGCTTTCCTTTCTGGCTTCTAGCCACCACCAAACCGGGACCCAAAGGCCCACTGTTAGAGGCTATCTCTTAGAGCTCCCGGTGGCTCCGGGGGTGCAGAGATCACTTGGCTTTGTTTCTTCTCTGCTCGACAGAGGGGTGGGTCAGCTGGAAAGTCTCTGTGTGCAGTAGGTGTCCGGCCTCAGAGAAAAATTAATAAAGTCAAAAGAAAACGCACAAGGGCGCCCGCCTCTTCACTGTCACAGATGTTCACAGCAGCCCTGTTTGTACTGGCCCGAGGCAAGAACGACCTGTATGTTCATTCCGTGGGCACACTGGAGAATCCTTCACCTTGCCATTCGGGAAGGCCTAGTCAGGAATTACTAACCCTGCAGCGTGGAAGAACGGTGGAAGGGGGAAGGAAGTTAAGATTGAGGAGTCTGGCTCCTCTTGAGAAACTTGGTAATGAATATGCAAAGCAGATGGGTGTGGCTGGGGAGGGGCAAGGTAGGGAGAGCTAGGAGGGTAGACTGGGCGGAAAGGGTGGGAGACTGAAAGTACAAAGGGACATAAAGAGTCGGGGTGGAGGTGGGGTGTTCAATATCCTGATCTGGTGGAAGTTTTCAAGGTGTTCTGTATATACATCAGATCATTGGTTTATATATGCATGCAGTATATTAAAAGTCGAGCCGACTCTGTGGATCTTATACTTGTCGCTTATTCCCGAGACACTGGGTGGAGTCTCGTCTCAAGCCCCGCCCTAGAGCTCGGGCCTTCTGGAATTGCCAGCCCCCATCCCTGTCCATCCTGAAATGGCCAAGACTGGCAGGCCACAGCTTCCTGTTGGGACACATCTGGAAGCATTAGTGTCCATCGGATGGTGGGGTTGAAGAAAATCCATGAGCTCTTTTTGTCTTCAGATTGGGGTTGAGGGGTAGGCAGGGCATCACTTTCTGGTGTGATCTGGGCAAATTACATACGTTCTCTGAACTTTGGATTGGAAATCTGTCCTTTTTTTTTTCCTTCCCTTTTTGGTACTAGGGGTGGAACCGAGGGCCATGTGCATGCCATAGATTCGTCTTCAATCCTTTAAAAAAATTTCTTTTGAGGTAGCATTTCAAAGTGCTATGTAGCCCTGGCTGACCTGGATGTGTAGATCATGCTGGCCTCCAACTTACAGAGACTGTCTGCCTCTGCTCCCAAGTGCTGGGGGTTAAAGGTGTGCACCCCACTCCAACTTTCTGTCAGATTCTCACATGGAGGGAATGCTGTGAGTGTAAATGTATAGCAGCACTGTAGCCTCGCAGTGATCACCTCTCAGCCACCCGAGGCCCTGCCCCCTCTTCTTGCCCCACCGTGGGCAGGGACATTCCGTCCACTGTGGGGGCACTGCGTCTGCAGCCTAGATTCTGTACTCCTGCTGCATCTCAGCACACTGTCTGCATGTGTCTGCTTTCCTACTGAGCTAGTGTACTCTTCAAGGCCAGGGATTAGATGGAGTTTACCTTGGAGGCTTCAGAGTTGTCTTTGCACCTTCGAATACAAGAAGGCGTGGCGAGGTGGGCGTGGCCATCTCAGAGGGCTAGAGGGCTCTGCTCCAGGAAGCTGTTTGGGAACCTGACCCACCCTTATTGGTTCTTCCATAGTGATGAGGAGAAGTCAACCAGCTGGGTGCACCCTGGTACAGCCTCACCCATCCAGAGTGGACACTCCGCCGGCCCAGGTAAGGAGTCACCGGTCCCTGCCTCTGCAGTTGCAGAGAGCTTGAGGTGGTCATGGAAACCCTTGGCCCCTGACCTACTTTGACGTCTTTGCTATGAGTAGACTCCCTGGGGAATAGTGCAGAACACCTCTAAGCGATCTCCTCTGCTGTCAGTATCAGGGCAGATCTTAGAGGACAGATCAACCTGAAGATTGCCTCTATCCAGATGCTCAGACTGGGCAGAACCCAACCCCTGTGCTGCATGCAAGGTTGGACCGTTTCCTATCTGTGCCACTTAGTACAGCTGCCCTTAGCCGTGTGTGTGCTAGAGAGCACTGGGAATGTGGTTAGTCTAGAGTGGGCTGGAAGTAATTTTAATCAATTTAAATGCAAATAGCCTTTGATGGCTGGAGCAACTCCTTCAGCTGTGGAGGAAGAGGCCAGGGCTGACACTGGTTTCCTTCTTGCCCTCTTAGATCTCCTAGACTAGTGGAGATGGTAGGATGAGTACAGGCCAACGAAACACAAGAAACAGGCCAAGAAAGACTTGTTAGGGCTAGAGTGGTAAAGAACCCTGGAGGGAATGGGAGACCTTCCTCTAGGATGAGAGGCCAGTAGGGAGAGGTGCGTGAGCAGCATTGTGGGACAGTCTCTGGCCCTTTACAGCCTGTACCAAGCCAGACACCAGCCTTGGTCATTCACAGGACACGGCTAGCTCTGCCGGACTCTCCGGGTTAAGGGTTTCACTTGCCTAGCGCCTGCTTCATTTAGATCTGGGCTGAAATCACGGTACAGAACCGAAAGAGGCTTCAGGGATGGTGGAGTTCAACTCTTGCATTTTAGGGGAGGAAAATGAAGAGCAGAGAGGAAGTACTTGGCTCAAGGCCACCTGGCTAATAACTGAAGTGGGGTCATGGCGAAATGAGCATTCAGAGGGCCAGAGACCTAGTTCCAATGGTGGCTCCCCTTGCCACTGGTGTGGTCGTGGGCAGGGGCTTGCTTCTTCTGGGACTTGGTCTCTGCGTCTCTGTAAATGGAGAGGTTTATGAACCTTACAAGGTGGTAGCAACCTCCATGCAGGAAAGCTGGCACTACAAGAAGGGTTTGTAGTTGTCACTGTCCCATCTCCAACCCAAGTGAAACGAGACCCCAGCCACCGTGTTACAGCTGGTTTCTTCTGTTGGCTGGATGCCCTGGTGCAAGACCTCAGCTGCTCCCGTTGAGAGCAGCCTTGCCCTAGGTAGGCTCCGGAAGGTTCCGAAGAGCCCGGGGAGACAATTTTAGTTGCTGCTGACCGGTTATCCAAGGCCGGGAAGGAGTTAAGATGCCCCCGAAGCTTGCCGGGAGGGCAGCTGCCTGCGTGGGCACTCCGCCTGCACAGGAACATAAGTGCTCTTGGTGTTGCCCGGGCAGAGAGGGCAGTGTGGAGGGAAGTTGCTAGAAAAGGCAGAGGACAGAAACCACGCTGGCCTCCTTCCCAGCACACCACAGTGGCCAGATTATTTATGACTCTGACCCAATGGGGATCCCTCTACTTGGGGAGGCTGCCAACCCACACCCTTCTGAATGGGAGCGTCCTCGCACAGGGACACAGGGGAACAAGAAGCATTTATGGACCCACACAGAGGCAAGAGTGTAGGCTCTGGAGGTGGCAGACCAAGACTCACATCCCAGCCCAGACACTTCCTGTGTGACCTTAAGCAAGTTGACTAACCTGTCTGGGCCTCAGTTTCCCTTTTGGTCTGATACCCGTCTCATATGGTACTTTAGATACACTAGCAGAGATGACACACATATCTGAGAAGGGACACTCTACTAAGTGGCAGCTGTTGAGAAGTTTATTCCTTAGGGCTAGGGCTAGGGCTAGGGCTAGGGCTAGGGCTAGGGCTAGGGCTAGGGCTAGGGCTAGGGCTAGGGCTAGGGCTAGGGCTAGGGCTAGGGCTAGGGTTAGGGCTAGGGCTAGGGTTAGGGCTTGGATTAGAGCTAAGGTTAGCATTAGAGCTAGGGCTAGGGTTATGGTTAGGGCTAAGGTTAGGTTTAGGGCTAGGGCTAGGGCTAGGGCTAGGGTTATGGTTATGGTTTTTGCTAGGGTTAGGGTTAGGGTTTGGATTAGGAACTAAGCTTGGCTGGCTTGTTGTACTGAAACAGCAGCTACGACGCACTAACAGGCTCGTCACAAAAACACTCAGATAAAATGATGGTTCAAAACTGGGCCAGTCACTGTTCCAAACTCAGGCTCTGCTGTCTTCAGTTTGTAACCCAAATCAGGTGGCAAGGTGTTGGCACACTCAGACTAACTGGTGTTTTGCCTGACTAAAGGAGTTGAATCGGAGCTAAGAGAATCGCCTCTCATTCTTTAATATGTTGGCCAGGGGGCTTCTACTCCCTCTAGGAGGAATGATCTCTAGCCCTGGCAGATGTAGATTTTCTCAAAGTTCTCTTTTCTGGGCAGGGTGGGGGTTACTCTCTGTGCTGGGAAAGTGGGACTTGGCTAGAGTGTATTTTGGTGGAGTAATCAGGCATGCTGGCTAGTTTTATGTCAACTTGACACAAGCTAGAGTCATTTGAACTGTGGAAGCCTCCATTGAGAAAGTGTCTGTTTAAGATTGGGCTATAGGCAAGCCTATAGGGCATTTTTTCCCCCTTGTAACTGGACAACCCCCACTCGCTCCACTTGACCCTGCTCACTTCAGCCGCCCCCGTACGTCCCCGCTCACTCCAGCCGTCCTGTTCGCCCCGCTCGCTCCGGTTGGTCTCTCCAGTCCAAGGATTCATTTATTATTATTCTGCATAAGTACACTGTAGCTGACTTCAGACGCACCAGAGGAGGGCGTCAGATCTCATTACGGGTGGTTGTAAGCCATCATGTGGTTGCTGGGATTTGAACTCATCACCTTTGGAAGAGCAGTCGGGTGCTCTTACCTGCTGAGCCATCTCACCAGCCCTATAGGGCATTTTTTAAATTAGTGGTTGCTGTCAGATGGTCCAGCCCATTGTGGGTGGTGTCATTCCTGGACCTGTGGTCCAGGATTCTATAAGAAAGCAGGCTGAGCAAGCTATGATGAGCAAGGCAGTAAGCAGCACTCCTCCATGGCCTCTGCATCAGCTCCTGCCTCTAGGTTCCTGTCCTGTTTGAGTTCCTGTCCTGACTTCCTTTGGTGATGAACAGTGATTTGGCAGTGTAAGTTGAATAAACCCTTTCCTCCCTGAGTCACGGTGTTTTGTTACAGCAATAGAAACCCTTAGACATCAGGACCTAACCAGGCTCTCTGGTATGAGGTACTGTGTCCATAGAGCCTCCTGGCTATAGTCAGTTTCCTCAGTGATTCAACCCTTGTCACTCCGAGATTCTGCCAGTGACCCTCTTGGGTAAAAAAAAAAGATGCTACTGAAGTTCACAAGGCAGTCTTCTGGTAGAGCAGCAGTCTGGAGGTCCTAACACCCTCCTGGGATTCAGAGACTCGTATCCCAACTAAATGAGAATGTAAATGTTGGGTGAATCACCCGCTCTTGGAACCAGCCTTGACCTCTGTGCTGAGAGGTTCAGAGGACCCTGAGGCTCCATAGAGGATGACCATCTGTGGGTTCCCTGATGTGTCTAGGGGCCTGCCTCTGAACCTGGCCCAGATGCTCAGGAGAGGTTTGTGAGGTGAGTGAGGACAGGCACCAAGCCGTGATTCATTTTTGTGGCCTTCATCTTTCTCCTTATTTGATGAAGACGTGGATGTTGGAAATAACAGGGGTCGGGGTTGGGGGTAACTACTCAGACCGTGGCTTCCCCTGGAGTTTTTCTGCGGCTGCTGGATAGAAACAAGACAAGAATCTGCATCCAGGACTCTTCAGCTTGTGATTTCGCTTCCTTGCAGGTTTGCCTAAGGGTTGGGAGATGGATTCTACCCCGGAAGGAGCTGCATACTTCATCAAGTGAGTAGATAGATGGTTCTCTTTCTAACCTCACCTTTGGTCTGGCTTTTGTCCCAATCACCGACGCCTCCTAGGGAGGGGAGGTGGTTAAAGGATCTGGCATAGCACACAAGCTATAGCCACTGGGTCTGTGGATGGCCTAGAGGCACTGAGGAGCACCAGGTAGACAGAAGCATGTGTCTGTTGGCCTGAGGGTCACTAGGGTGAGTCACTGAAAGGTATCTGGGGCAGGGTCCATGGACTGCTGGGCTGAGCTGAACCAGCAGAAGGACTGGCTTATGCCTGTATGGGAGACTGTCACTGAAGTACCAGAGAAGGATTGAGAGGACAGAGTCAGGTACTGAGATGGGAAGTGGGGTACAGAATGTTGGGGGGAGGTGACTTCTTGGGAGCAAACAGTTAGCTGGCGGTGGCAAGGCCAGGCCCAGCTACTCTTGTTCGTTTGGATGGGGGCCTCATGGCCCTTGGGATGTGGGGTGCTTTCTTTCCTCTATGTGATTGGCCAGGTCATATGAGCATTGAGTCTTGACTCTGGGGTGGGTGAGGTGGGCCTTGGGAAGCTTCCTGGCTGGAAGCAGGCAGGCAGAGGATGCGACTCTCCCAGCGTTGGAGGCCCGCAGCTTCATACTTGGGCTCATTTCCTTCTGACTCACTGTCTTTCTGTCTGTCTCTCCATTTTCCTGAAAGTTCAGTTCTAGCTCCCTGCCAAAAGTGAAGCTCTGTGTTCACGCCTGAACCACTCCTGTGTTCTGCAGCCTCCGAAGAGTCCTGATGCCCACTGCCCTGCCAGAAATAGCCAGAGTTTCTAGGGCGGAAGGCGCCAGTCTTAGTACTCTTTTGTTTGAAATCCTTATCCCCATTATGGCCTGGTGGTGCTGGTCTGTAATCCTAGGTACTCAGGAGACAGGAAGCAGGATCCTAAGTTAAAGGCCCACCCAGGCTACATAGGAAGTTCTAGGCCAGCTTGGGTAACTTAGGGAGACCGAAGTGAAAACGGGCTGGAGATACAACTCAGAAGTAAGCACTTGTTTAACATTTATGAGGTTCAGTACTATAATAATAATAACAATAATAATACATTATGATAATTTTAAAATATCCATCTCTAAGGACAACTAGGTGTCACCTTTCTTTCTCAATCCCTACATCAGAACCAGCCAGCATGAACATCAGCTTGTTTATTAACTATATACATATATAATTTAATTTATGTGTATGGGTGTTTTTGCTTGCATGTATGTCTGTGCATCACATGTGTGCAGTGCCACCAGAGGTCACATCTCCCCAGGAGAGGATGAATCCCCCAGTACTGGAGTTACAGGTGGTTGCAAGCAGCCATGTGGGTGCATCACATGTGTGCAGTGCCACCAGAGGTCACATCTCCCCAGGAGAGGATGAATCCCCTAGTACTGGAGTTACAGGTGGTTGCAAGCAGCCATGTGGGTGCTGGGAATCGAACCTGGGTCCTGCTCCTAACTGCTAAGCCACCCCTCCCGCCTCCCCACACCCCTTTCTTGAGACAGGATCTCATTATTTAGCTCTGACTGGTCTGAAGCTTGCTACTTAGACCTCATAGAGTTTCACCTGCCTCTGCCTTCCAAATATGGGGAGTAAAAGCATGCCCCACCCTGCCCTGCGGTGTTAGCCATATTTTCACAGTTAAAAAAAAAAAAGCCCTTTTGCACATGACCTATTTGGAAAGCGCTCTGTTGTCACACGGCTCCACAGCTGACTCTCTGCAAGGGCACGCCCAGCCCTTGCTTGACATAAACACTCTGCACATTTCTCAGTCTTCGGGACATCATCTTGATAGTTTTTGGTAAACATTCAGTGGCTGGGTTTGTTTACTGAACACTCTTG